>CM062291.1:111149432-111667782 GCA_031216915.1 Pictodentalium vernedei | reverse complement strand
AACTTCTTGGGTACCTTTGTTATCACCTTGGGACGAGAATGACTGTTTCTGGGTGCGGTCCAAAATTCAAGATGGCTGCCAGTAGCCATTTTGTACCAAAATTTGGTCCAATCAGTTTTTTGTCACAAATTCGATACAGCTCGTATTTATGAACTGAACTTCACAAAACTTCTTGGGTACCTTTGTTTCACCTTGGGACAGGAACGAGTGTGTTTTGGGGTGCGTTTGTTATCACTGTGCTATGAGAACAAATATTTTGGGGTTGAGTCAGACCCACTCTGGGACTCAAAGATTCTTTTCAGTTTAGCATCTGACTGTAACCCACCTTTACAATACTTCACCTATACATTTGTTACAGGCAATGGTTAGTATTTATGTACAGACCGTTACAATACTTTATATGTACCTTTGTTATCAGGTCATTACCTAAATGTTTGTCATTGCTGTGTCACATACTATACATGTACATGTCTTTGTCTTGACAAGTTGATCTACAGTGTCATTGACACTTTCATTTAAACTTATGTACCCCCCTCCCCCCAGGGGGCCAATTAGGCACTTTTTTTTCTCTTTCGTCAAAAATGCTTTTATACAATTTTAGTTAATGTTAGTGGTTAAAAATCCAGACAAACACCATCACCCCCCCCCCCCCACTCCCCTCTCTCCCCCCCCCCAATTAAGCTTTTTTTTCCTTTCCTCCAATATGCATTTTGAACTATTTACCGTCACTACATGCGGAACCTTTTTTAAACTTATATACCCCCCTGGAGGGCCAATCAGGCACTTTTTTTCTTTCGTTGAAAATGCTTTTCTACAGTTTTGGTTAAAGTTTGTGGTTGGGAGTGCGGTGCCTCACTGGTAGACTGTTGGACTTCTATGCTAGAGGTGCCGAGTTCGATCCTCGTCCGGGACGACCCGCGTTGTGTCCTTGGGCAAGGCACTTTATCCAGTTGCCTACTTGGGGGCACGATGACGCCGTGTACTAAGCCATACTGCACGTTGATGGTGCACATGTCTTCAGCCGCTGTAACCCTGCTTGAGCGGTGCTTGAACAGAGTTAGAATGTTGAGGAGCTGACAGTTGCTCGTCGTTGCTCGGTGGTTCTCTCCGGGTACTCCGGCTTCCTCCACCCGTAAAACTGTCACGGTCAAGATTAGCCATTGTGCATAAGTATGTGACCTTAACCCCCAATAAATAAATAAATAAAGTTTGTGGTTAAAAATCCAGAAAACACCATCACCCCCCCCCCCCCCCCCCCCCCCCCCCCCATTAGGCATTTTTTTTTAATTTCCTCCAATATGCATTTTGAACTATTACCTATTTACAGTCACTACATGTGGAACCTTTTTTAAACTTACGTACCCCTCCACCCACCCCCCACCCCCCACCCCCAGGCCAATTAGGCACTTTTTTTGTCTTTCGTCAAAAATGCTTTTTTACAGTTTTGGTTAAAGTTTGTGGTTAAAAATCCAGACAAACACCATCAACCTCCCCACCCCCCCTTCCCCCCCCCCCCCCCCCAATTAGGCATAATAATATAGCCGCTTTTCGGGGGGGGGGGGAGGGGGGCAATTAGACACTTTTTTTTTTCTTTCATCAAAAATGCTTTTTTACAGTTTTGGTTAAAGTTTGTAGTTAAAAACCCAGAATGGTGCCAGTTAGGTATTTTTTTTTCTCTGCTCAAAATGCATTCTGAAGGATTTAGACTGACCACGTGGAAAAAAAATGGAATCCCCTAAACCCCCTCGCCCCCAATCTCTCCCCCTCCCCCCTCTCCCCCAGCCCCCCCCCCCTCTCCCCCAGCCCCCCCTCTCCCCCAGCCCCCCCCCCCCCCCCCCCCCCCCCCCCCACACACACACACACCTCCTCCTCACCCAGGGCCATTTATGCAATGTTTTTTCTTCGGTACAAAATGCATTTTTAGCCTGACTGTTTATAGTCAGGGCTATAGTCATGATTTTCGTCCGTCCATCTATCGGTCCACTCAGGGGGCACGGTGGCTCAGTTGGTAGAGGTGCAGACTGCAAGCCGAGAGGTCCTCGGTTCGAATCCCACCTGCGGCAACCGCGTTGTGTCCTTGGGCAAGACACTTCACCCCGATTGCCTACATGGGGGTACGATGATTCTGTGTACTGAGGCGCACTGCACGTCGATGGTGCGCATGTCTTCAACCAATCTAACCCTGCCTGTGCTGCAGTACAGAGTTCAGAGTTACGATGTTGGAGAGCTGACAGCTGCTCGTCGTTGCTCGGTGGTTCTCTCCGGGTACTCCGGCTTCCTCCACCCGTAAAACTGCCACGGTCACGATTAGCCATTGCGCATAAGTATGTGACCTTAAACACCAATAAATAAATAAATAAATCGGTCCACCCATCAGACTGTAAACAATTGGTTTCCGACTGATAATTCCAGTTTGGATTATTTGATTTCAACCAAAGTTGATATGTGTATTTTCCAGCTAGTAATACAGGTCAGGTTTGAATATAGGTTCCACAACTCCCTCCCCTTCCCCCCCCCTACACACACACACACACACACACACACACACAAACACACACAGTCTTGTCTTCCCTACATACCGAGGTACCCCATTGTTTGTCCTTTGTGTGGACTAATGGTTTCAACCTCGTTTTGCCGGTACAGTTCTGGGAAAACAACCGAGGTAAAGGGTTTCTTTTGTCTTTTGTACCTCGGTAAGGCGAATCACGCAAACTCTTTTGTCTAGTTACCTCGTCAAGTTGGTAAGACAAACCCACACACACACACACAAACACACACACACACACACACACACAGAGTCTTGTTTTCCCTACATACCGAGGTACCCCATTGTTTGTCCTTTGTGTGGACTAACGGTTTCTACCTCGTTTTGCCGGTACAGTTCTGGGAAAACAACCGAGGTAAAGGGTTTCTTTTGTCTTTTGTACCTCGGTAAGGCGAAACACGCAAACTCTTTTGTCTAGTTACCTCGTCAAGTTGGTAAGACAAACCCACACACACACACACACACACACACACACACACACACACACACACACACACACACACACACACACACACACACACACACACACACACACAGAGTCTTGTTTTCCCTACATACCTAGGTACCCCATTGTCTGTCCTTTGTGTGGACTAACGGTTTCAACCTCGTTTTGCCGGTACAGTTCTGGGAAAACAACCGAGGTAAAGGGTTTCTTTTGTCTTTTGTACCTTGGTAAGGCGAAATACGCAAACTCTTTTGTCTAGTTACCTCGTCAAGTTGGTAAGACAAATGCACACACACACACACACACACACACACACACACACACACACACACACACACACACACACACACACACACACACACACACACACACACACAAACAAAAGCTTGCGTAACATCCTTGTAAGGACTAAATTAGAGCCCATCAATGAATAACACCAATTTCTGCCAGTCAGTTTAACCAGTTCCTAAGCTCATCACTTAGTTTAAATCAATTTTATGTACTTTTTTGTCATGTTTGAAACCAATCAGTGTTCAGTAAATGAAAACAATTTTTCGGCGGCATATTAAAAGAAAAAAACGTTTCAGTAGGAAATGTCTGTGCCAGTGCGATTTTTTAACCTCAAACACACACAGGCGAGTGCCAGAGTTCATATATGCCCCAAAACAAAATAGGTTCCAATTTCTATCATGTGTATGTATTTCCTAAATAAAATTATTATTTATTTATTTATATATTTATTTATAGATTATTTTTAAATTAATTTTAAATTATTTTTAATTTTTTATTAATTTTTATTTATTTATTTATTTATTTATTTATTTATTTATTTGGTTGATTCATTTATTTAAATTATTATTTTTATTTTTATTTTAAATTTTTCATACCTTTCACACAATGTAGAGGTTCAGAAGGTAAAACACACAATTTCTACGTGGTGTAAAATATTTTCCGTCATAAACCTCCGTCGGGGGATATTCATTCCAACTGATAACATTCGTGAGGCATCATGATCTTTGGCGTTATTTTTTCATTTATTTCTTTAGTCTCAATATATTTTATGAAACCATTTTTTCATATTATTTTCACATACTTCTGAAGCCAGTAAAGCAAACCGCTCCCGATTGGTTTTACTTAAATCAAAGCCAACCAATAGGGCTTCATGGGGTCAGTAAAGTAAACCACTCACTGACTGATTAAAATTCAATGGAAGCCAATCAATAGAGCTTCATCTAATTTGTTGTGAAAAACAAACTTGGGACATCTCAGATTGAAAAGAATTAATTAGATGAGTGACATTTGTCAGCTTGTTACCGAGTTTAATTATGTACTGAGCTGTGAAAAACACCCCCAGCCCACATATGGATATATACCATGCATGCCCTCCCAAAGTTGGAATCATTTTCCTCAAAGTCTCTTTGAAAAAGCCAAACCAAGCGAAACGCGTCGAGACAGACGGATTACTTTCTACCTTTGCTGAAGACTACAACCAATCCAGGTATCTTCTCTAATAGGTAATATCTAGATTTCATTTTAATTTATTTCTTTTCTTCATTTTAATTTCATTTTATTCATCTACCTATTCTTCAAATGGCTCAAAAAAGACAGAAGCATCAGGGAAAGAGAGTTGCCCAGTCTGGAAGAGGCCAGGAACAATCGTTCCAGGCATTCTAGATTGGTCAAGGCCCTTTTCCAGGTGATTCAGTGTATGCACCATATTGGGCTCCTAGAGCAGCATTTGGCCAAACGGGATTTCCCGAAACAGTTGGAGAAGAAAGTAGATGAGTTAGGTGGCTTTCTAAAGCCAGCTCTTCCCACCCCACACATTTTTTCTGTTTTTCGACAGATTAGTGTGGGATGGGCCAACCAAACGTTAAATGCTTTAGTTGAGCATTACAAGATAAATTTAAACCAGTTGAAGTCTAAGATAACTTTGGCTATGCGACCACCTCCTGGACTCGAAAAAATAGACTTCAACAGCGCTTCGGCGCGTGCCTTGATCTGGGCTCAAAAAAACTTTAAAAGTAAGTTGACAGATAAGACGATTTCGGCCTATCAGTCTTACATTTCGGAACTTCGCCCAGCGTCTGGAGTAAGGAACAATACGGGAGGGAGCAAGCAGACTCCGGCCCGTGTTGTCCCTCTACCCCAACGCGAAAAGCAAAATAAGAAAAGATCAAGGCAAAGCACTTCTCCCTCTTCTTTTCCGTCTACTTCTTCTTTCTCTCAGAGTAAGCGCCTCAATTTGCAAACATCTCCGGTCCATATTGTGACTGAAGAAGCTCGCAAATTGAGTAACGCTGTCTCGCCTCGTCTTGCTCCTCTACCTCCTACTCCTCCTCAGCCTTTCTTCTCTGGTTCTCCTAGTGCTCTCACTAGAACTCCTCCTCCTCCTTCTGCTTCTTCTCCTGCTTCTGTTTCCTCTCCTGCTTCTGTTTCCTCTCCTGCTTCTGTTTCTTCTCCCCCTTCTCCTGCCTCTAGTGTGGTTCAACCAGGTATATCGTACTCAGAGAAAGTCAAATCACCGAGCCGCAACTCGGGCCGCTCATTTGATTCTAAATTCTCCCAGTTTCGGCATAAAAGCGGAGTTAATTTTGACAAAAGGAATTGGCGCCTCCCCGATGTTTGTAAAAACATCCTTATGATTGGAAGTTCAAATTTAGGACGCATTGATCGAAATCCCCATCCGGACATCCAGGTGGAGTGTTACCCCGGCGCCAAATTCAATCATCTGCGCTCTATGTTTAAAGGGCACAGGGGCCAGTCCAGTCCCCAAAAAATATTATTAAATATTGGCGTGAATTCTCGAAACGATAATTCTGATCTCGTAGTTAAGCAGTTGCGGAATATGCTTAGCGATATCAGGGTCAAGTTTAGATCAGCAAAAATTTATTTCGCTGAACTAAACTTTTCGCAAAAACTCCCTCAGGCTGAGAGGAGAACCCTGAGCATCATCAACGAAACCATTCGGAAAGTGAAGGACGTTAACGTGATACCAAAAATTGATGACGCGAAGTTTGATGTTGCTCAGGATTTAATCCATTGGACCACGAGAACCGCCAATATTATGTACGATCACTGGTTGAACCACCTAAATTTAAACTAAGTAAAGGCAAAGGTAACAGCCGCCTAACAGATGTGGGATTAGGAACTAATGTGGTTAGCCTGTCTGGCACCAATGACCTAACAACCCAAGATAAATCTCTTTTAGATCGCGGTTTAACTTTTGTACCAGCACCAAAGCCTAAAACTGATAACCAAACAAATTTACCATCATACAACTGTAATTTTCTTAGGCAAATGAAATTAGCAGACCGCTTTAGAAACGCCAGCGGTCGGAAACTTCCTTTTACAGAATCATCTGGTTGGTCACCTCCAGATAGTGAAGTAGATCCCGAAATTATTGAAGCTAGCAAACGAATCATCAAAAAGGTGTTCAGCATGAACATACTCTCCGATAAAGACAATTTAACAGCTGGTGAACGGAGAGCCCTCACGAAACTTCGAAAAAATAAGAAATTAGTAATTAAACCAGCCGACAAAGGTGGGTCGGTAGTTGTTCTATCTCGGGATAATTATATAAAGGAAGCCATGAGACAACTCAGCAATACTAAACATTATAAGAAAATAGATTCACTTATTTGGCCTAGTAATATCGAAAAATTCAATAAGATCTTAAAATTTCTCCTCGACGAAGGTCACATTACCAATAACAATTGAAATATTTAACAGCTAAGCTCAGTGCTCAAACAAGACAATTTTATATCCTACCAAAGATCCACAAGGACCGTTCTTCATGGACGGATGACTTTACTCCACCCGGGAGGCCAATTGTATCAGATTGTAATTCAGAATCTTATGCGATCTCGGAATTAATTGATTATCATCTGAAACCTATAGCAAATAGACATCTGAGCTATCTAAAAAATACACAGGATTTCCTGTCAAAAATTTCGAAATTGAAAATATCGAAAAATGCAATTCTGGCTACTTTGGATATCGACAGTATGTATACGAACATTGATATTGATAAAGGTGTTAAATCAGTTAAAAATGCATTTGAAAAATATCCGGATGCGAAACGCCCGGATGAACAAATTTTGGATCTTTTAGAGCTGAGCTTAAAAGGTAATGACTTTCAATTCAATGGAGAATATTTTCTACAAATAATGGGTTGTCCTATGGGTAAAAGATTCAGTCCTAATTTTGCAAGCATTTATGTAGCGGAATGGGAGGAAAATGCCTTAAGCAAATGTGCAAAACATCCTCTCGTATATCTCAGATATTTAGATGATATTTTTATTATTTGGGAACATTCAAAAGAAGATTTTGATGAATTTTTGGAAATTTTGAACAATCACGATCCAAATATTAAATTGAAAGCTACTATCAGTGAAAATTCTGTTGATTTTCTCGATGTGACCGTGTATAAAGGCAAGCAGTTTCAGGCGTCCGGTCATTTAGATTATAAAGTATATTTTAAACCAACTGATTCACATCAATTGTTGCACACAAAATCATTTCATCCTCAACATACATTTAAAGGTATCATCAAATCACAGCTAATTCGTTTCCACCGCAATTCAAGTGATAAGGTAAATTTCAATGAGGCTTGTTCTACTCTATTTGGCGCCCTCAGATCGAGAGGGTACTCGCTGCGCCTTTTGCGTAGCCTGAAATCCCAAACCCTGAAAAAGCTCGAAAGTCCAGCTGAAACTACCGATTTCGAACCACTGAAGATTGAACACAACAGACCGTTGCAAAATAGTAGTGGCGCGGTATTTAATTGCAAAAAGCCTCGTTGTAGACTGCATACATTTATGCCTGATCAGAAAGAGGAATTTTCCTCCGAACAAACGAAAAATCATTATCAGATCCGTAACCCCCTCCATTGTGATTCACCAAACATTATTTACCTTATCACCTGTAAGCGATGTCGGAAACAGTATGTTGGCCAAAGTCAAAATCCTTTCCGAGAACGTGCTACTAGACACAAACAGGATATAAAACATAATGCTGATGCCCCAGTAGCACAACATTTTAACCTTCCTGGCCATTCTTTGGACGATTTCGAAATCCACCCAATTGAACAACCACCAATTAAAGACACATTAGAAGAAACGGATGAATTTAGAAAAAAACGTGAAGCTTTTTGGATCAATACGCTTCAAACCCTCTGGCCATTTGGTATGAACATATCAGAGGGCGAATGCGAAAGGAGGTCCATCATTCCTTTCACTTTAACGTACAACAGAATGAATATCGAAATAGCAAAAATGTTAAAAGATGAATTCAATTTTACCAATGCTAAATTAAATGAACCTTTGAATCTTCGACCTGTCATCGCCTATAAGAAAAACAAAAGCTTGCGTAACATCCTTGTAAGGACTAAATTAGAGCCCATCAATGAATAACACCAATTTCTGCCAGTCAGTTTAACCAGTTCCTAAGCTCATCACTTAGTTTAAATCAATTTTATGTACTTTTTTGTCATGTTTGAAACCAATCAGTGTTCAGTAAATGAAAACAATTTTTCGGCGGCATATTAAAAGAAAAAAACGTTTCAGTAGGAAATGTCTGTGCCAGTGCGATTTTTTAACCTCAAACACACACAGGCGAGTGCCAGAGTTCATATATGCCCCAAAACAAAATAGGTTCCAATTTCAATCATGTGTATGTATTTCCTAAATAAAATTATTATTTATTTATTTATATATTTATTTATAGATTATTTTTAAATTAATTTTAAATTATTTTTAATTTTTTATTAATTTTTATTTATTTATTTATTTATTTATTTATTTATTTGGTTGATTCATTTATTTAAATTATTATTTTTATTTTTATTTTAAATTTTTCATACCTTTCACACAATGTAGAGGTTCAGAAGGTAAAACACACAATTTCTACGTGGTGTAAAATATTTTCCGTCATAAACCTCCGTCGGGGGATATTCATTCCAACTGATAACATTCGTGAGGCATCATGATCTTTGGCGTTATTTTTTCATTTATTTCTTTAGTCTCAATATATTTTATGAAACCATTTTTTCATATTATTTTCACATACTTCTGAAGCCAGTAAAGCAAACCGCTCCCGATTGGTTTTACTTAAATCAAAGCCAACCAATAGGGCTTCATGGGGTCAGTAAAGTAAACCACTCACTGACTGATTAAAATTCAATGGAAGCCAATCAATAGAGCTTCATCTAATTTGTTGTGAAAAACAAACTTGGGACATCTCAGATTGAAAAGAATTAATTAGATGAGTGACATTTGTCAGCTTGTTACCGAGTTTAATTATGTACTGAGCTGTGAAAAACACCCCCAGCCCACATATGGATATATACCATGCATGCCCTCCCAAAGTTGGAATCATTTTCCTCAAAGTCTCTTTGAAAAAGCCAAACCAAGCGAAACGCGTCGAGACAGACGGATTATTTTCTACCTTTGCTGAAGACTACAACCAATCCAGGTATCTTCTCTAATAGGTAATATCTAGATTTCATTTTAATTTATTTCTTTTCTTCATTTTAATTTCATTTTATTCATCTACCTATTCTTCAAATGGCTCAAAAAAGACAGAAGCATCAGGGAAAGAGAGTTGCCCAGTCTGGAAGAGGCCAGGAACAATCGTTCCAGGCCTATTCTAGATTGGTCAAGGCCCTTTTCCAGGTGATTCAGTGTATGCACCATATTGGGCTCCTAGAGCAGCATTTGGCCAAACGGGATTTCCCGAAACAGTTGGAGAAGAAAGTAGATGAGTTAGGTGGCTTTCTAAAGCCAGCTCTTCCCACCCCACACATTTTTTCTGTTTTTCGACAGATTAGTGTGGGATGGGCCAACCAAATGTTAAATGCTTTAGTTGAGCATTACAAGATAAATTTAAACCAGTTGAAGTCTAAGATAACTTTGGCTATGCGACCACCTCCTGGACTCGAAAAAATAGACTTCAACAGCGCTTCGGCGCGTGCCTTGATCTGGGCTCAAAAAAACTTTAAAAGTAAGTTGACAGATAAGACGATTTCGGCCTATCAGTCTTACATTTCGGAACTTCGCCCAGCGTCTGGAGTAAGGAACAATACGGGAGGGAGCAAGCAGACTCCGGCCCGTGTTGTCCCTCTACCCCAACGCGAAAAGCAAAATAAGAAAAGATCAAGGCAAAGCACTTCTCCCTCTTCTTTTCCGTCTACTTCTTCTTTCTCTCAGAGTAAGCGCCTCAATTTGCAAACATCTCCGGTCCATATTGTGACTGAAGAAGCTCGCAAATTGAGTAACGCTGTCTCGCCTCGTCTTGCTCCTCTACCTCCTACTCCTCCTCAGCCTTTCTTCTCTGGTTCTCCTAGTGCTCTCACTAGAACTCCTCCTCCTCCTTCTGCTTCTTCTCCTGCTTCTGTTTCCTCTCCTGCTTCTGTTTCCTCTCCTGCTTCTGTTTCTTCTCCCCCTTCTCCTGCCTCTAGTGTGGTTCAACCAGGTATATCGTACTCAGAGAAAGTCAAATCACCGAGCCGCAACTCGGGCCGCTCATTTGATTCTAAATTCTCCCAGTTTCGGCATAAAAGCGGAGTTAATTTTGACAAAAGGAATTGGCGCCTCCCCGATGTTTGTAAAAACATCCTTATGATTGGAAGTTCAAATTTAGGACGCATTGATCGAAATCCCCATCCGGACATCCAGGTGGAGTGTTACCCCGGCGCCAAATTCAATCATCTGCGCTCTATGTTTAAAGGGCACAGGGGCCAGTCCAGTCCCCAAAAAATATTATTAAATATTGGCGTGAATTCTCGAAACGATAATTCTGATCTCGTAGTTAAGCAGTTGCGGAATATGCTTAGCGATATCAGGGTCAAGTTTAGATCAGCAAAAATTTATTTCGCTGAACTAAACTTTTCGCACAAACTCCCTCAGGCTGAGAGGAGAACCCTGAGCATCATCAACGAAACCATTCGGAAAGTGAAGGACGTTAACGTGATACCAAAAATTGATGACGCGAAGTTTGATGTTGCTCAGGATTTAATCCATTGGACCACGAGAACCGCCAATATTATGTACGATCACTGGTTGAACCACCTAAATTTAAACTAAGTAAAGGCAAAGGTAACAGCCGCCTAACAGATGTGGGATTAGGAACTAATGTGGTTAACCTGTCTGGCACCAATGACCTAACAACCCAAGATAAATCTCTTTTAGATCGCGGTTTAACTTTTGTACCAGCACCAAAGCCTAAAACTGATAACCAAACAAATTTACCATCATACAACTGTAATTTTCTTAGGCAAATGAAATTAGCAGACCGCTTTAGAAACGCCAGCGGTCGGAAACTTCCTTTTACAGAATCATCTGGTTGGTCACCTCCAGATAGTGAAGTAGATCCCGAAATTATTGAAGCTAGCAAACGAATCATCAAAAAGGTGTTCAGCATGAACATACTCTCCGATAAAGACAATTTAACAGCTGGTGAACGGAGAGCCCTCACGAAACTTCGAAAAAATAAGAAATTAGTAATTAAACCAGCCGACAAAGGTGGGTCGGTAGTTGTTCTATCTCGGGATAATTATATAAAGGAAGCCATGAGACAACTCAGCAATACTAAACATTATAAGAAAATAGATTCACTTATTTGGCCTAGTAATATCGAAAAATTCAATAAGATCTTAAAATTTCTCCTCGACGAAGGTCACATTACCAAAAAACAATTGAAATATTTAACAGCTAAGCTCAGTGCTCAAACAAGACAATTTTATATCCTACCAAAGATCCACAAGGACCGTTCTTCATGGACGGATGACTTTACTCCACCTGGGAGGCCAATTGTATCAGATTGTAATTCAGAATCTTATGCGATCTCGGAATTAATTGATTATCATCTGAAACCTATAGCAAATAGACATCCGAGCTATCTAAAAAATACACAGGATTTCCTGTCAAAAATTTCGAAATTGAAAATATCGAAAAATGCAATTCTGGCTACTTTGGATATCGACAGTATGTATACGAACATTGATATTGATAAAGGTGTTAAATCAGTTAAAAATGCATTTGAAAAATATCCGGATGCGAAACGCCCGGATGAACAAATTTTGGATCTTTTAGAGCTGAGCTTAAAAGGTAATGACTTTCAATTCAATGGAGAATATTTTCTACAAATAATGGGTTGTCCTATGGGTAAAAGATTCAGTCCTAATTTTGCAAGCATTTATGTAGCGGAATGGGAGGAAAATGCCTTAAGCAAATGTGCAAAACATCCTCTCGTATATCTCAGATATTTAGATGATATTTTTATTATTTGGGAACATTCAAAAGAAGATTTTGATGAATTTTTGGAAATTTTGAACAATCACGATCCAAATATTAAATTGAAAGCTACTATCAGTGAAAATTCTGTTGATTTTCTTGATGTGACCGTGTATAAAGGCAAGCAGTTTCAGGCGTCCGGTCATTTAGATTATAAAGTATATTTTAAACCAACTGATTCACATCAATTGTTGCACACAAAATCATTTCATCCTCAACATACATTTAAAGGTATCATCAAATCACAGCTAATTCGTTTCCACCGCAATTCAAGTGATAAGGTAAATTTCAATGAGGCTTGTTCTACTCTATTTGGCGCCCTCAGATCGAGAGGGTACTCGCTGCGCCTTTTGCGTAGCCTGAAATCCCAAACCCTGAAAAAGCTCGAAAGTCCAGCTGAAACTACCGATTTCGAACCACTGAAGATTGAACACAACAAACCGTTGCAAAATAGTAGTGGCGCGGTATTTAATTGCAAAAAGCCTCGTTGTAGACTGCATACATTTATGCCTGATCAGAAAGAGGAATTTTCCTCCGAACAAACGAAAAATCATTATCAGATCCGTAACCCCCTCCATTGTGATTCACCAAACATTATTTACCTTATCACCTGTAAGCGATGTCGGAAACAGTATGTTGGCCAAAGTCAAAATCCTTTCCGAGAACGTGCTACTAGACACAAACAGGATATAAAACATAATGCTGATGCCCCAGTAGCACAACATTTTAACCTTCCTGGCCATTCTTTGGACGATTTCGAAATCCACCCAATTGAACAACCACCAATTAAAGACACATTAGAAGAAACGGATGAATTTAGAAAAAAACGTGAAGCTTTTTGGATCAATACGCTTCAAACCCTCTGGCCATTTGGTATGAACATATCAGAGGGCGAATGCGAAAGGAGGTCCATCATTCCTTTCACTTTAACGTACAACAGAATGAATATCGAAATAGCAAAAATGTTAAAAGATGAATTCAATTTTACCAATGCTAAATTAAATGAACCTTTGAATCTTCGACCTGTCATCGCCTATAAGAAAAACAAAAGCTTGCGTAACATCCTTGTAAGGACTAAATTAGAGCCCATCAATGAATAACACCAATTTCTGCCAGTCAGTTTAACCAGTTCCTAAGCTCATCACTTAGTTTAAATCAATTTTATGTACTTTTTTGTCATGTTTGAAACCAATCAGTGTTCAGTAAATGAAAACAATTTTTCGGCGGCATATTAAAAGAAAAAAACGTTTCAGTAGGAAATGTCTGTGCCAGTGCGATTTTTTAACCTCAAACACACACAGGCGAGTGCCAGAGTTCATATATGCCCCAAAACAAAATAGGTTCCAATTTCAATCATGTGTATGTATTTCCTAAATAAAATTATTATTTATTTATTTATATATTTATTTATAGATTATTTTTAAATTAATTTTAAATTATTTTTAATTTTTTATTAATTTTTATTTATTTATTTATTTATTTATTTATTTATTTGGTTGATTCATTTATTTAAATTATTATTTTTATTTTTATTTTAAATTTTTCATACCTTTCACACAATGTAGAGGTTCAGAAGGTAAAACACACAATTTCTACGTGGTGTAAAATATTTTCCGTCATAAACCTCCGTCGGGGGATATTCATTCCAACTGATAACATTCGTGAGGCATCATGATCTTTGGCGTTATTTTTTCATTTATTTCTTTAGTCTCAATATATTTTATGAAACCATTTTTTCATATTATTTTCACATACTTCTGAAGCCAGTAAAGCAAACCGCTCCCGATTGGTTTTACTTAAATCAAAGCCAACCAATAGGGCTTCATGGGGTCAGTAAAGTAAACCACTCACTGACTGATTAAAATTCAATGGAAGCCAATCAATAGAGCTTCATCTAATTTGTTGTGAAAAACAAACTTGGGACATCTCAGATTGAAAAGAATTAATTAGATGAGTGACATTTGTCAGCTTGTTACCGAGTTTAATTATGTACTGAGCTGTGAAAAACACCCCCAGCCCACATATGGATATATACCATGCATGCCCTCCCAAAGTTGGAATCATTTTCCTCAAAGTCTCTTTGAAAAAGCCAAACCAAGCGAAACGCGTCGAGACAGACGGATTATTTTCTACCTTTGCTGAAGACTACAACCAATCCAGGTATCTTCTCTAATAGGTAATATCTAGATTTCATTTTAATTTATTTCTTTTCTTCATTTTAATTTCATTTTATTCATCTACCTATTCTTCAAATGGCTCAAAAAAGACAGAAGCATCAGGGAAAGAGAGTTGCCCAGTCTGGAAGAGGCCAGGAACAATCGTTCCAGGCCTATTCTAGATTGGTCAAGGCCCTTTTCCAGGTGATTCAGTGTATGCACCATATTGGGCTCCTAGAGCAGCATTTGGCCAAACGGGATTTCCCGAAACAGTTGGAGAAGAAAGTAGATGAGTTAGGTGGCTTTCTAAAGCCAGCTCTTCCCACCCCACACATTTTTTCTGTTTTTCGACAGATTAGTGTGGGATGGGCCAACCAAATGTTAAATGCTTTAGTTGAGCATTACAAGATAAATTTAAACCAGTTGAAGTCTAAGATAACTTTGGCTATGCGACCACCTCCTGGACTCGAAAAAATAGACTTCAACAGCGCTTCGGCGCGTGCCTTGATCTGGGCTCAAAAAAACTTTAAAAGTAAGTTGACAGATAAGACGATTTCGGCCTATCAGTCTTACATTTCGGAACTTCGCCCAGCGT
The DNA here is from genome assembly GCA_031216915.1 of Pictodentalium vernedei. Taxonomy (NCBI): domain Eukaryota; kingdom Metazoa; phylum Mollusca; class Scaphopoda; order Dentaliida; family Dentaliidae; genus Pictodentalium; species Pictodentalium vernedei. The sequence goes on along the minus strand of CM062291.1, from coordinate 111,652,748 downwards.
CTGGAGTAAGGAACAATACGGGAGGGAGCAAGCAGACTCCGGCCCGTGTTGTCCCTCTACCCCAACGCGAAAAGCAAAATAAGAAAAGATCAAGGCAAAGCACTTCTCCCTCTTCTTTTCCGTCTACTTCTTCTTTCTCTCAGAGTAAGCGCCTCAATTTGCAAACATCTCCGGTCCATATTGTGACTGAAGAAGCTCGCAAATTGAGTAACGCTGTCTCGCCTCGTCTTGCTCCTCTACCTCCTACTCCTCCTCAGCCTTTCTTCTCTGGTTCTCCTAGTGCTCTCACTAGAACTCCTCCTCCTCCTTCTGCTTCTTCTCCTGCTTCTGTTTCCTCTCCTGCTTCTGTTTCCTCTCCTGCTTCTGTTTCTTCTCCCCCTTCTCCTGCCTCTAGTGTGGTTCAACCAGGTATATCGTACTCAGAGAAAGTCAAATCACCGAGCCGCAACTCGGGCCGCTCATTTGATTCTAAATTCTCCCAGTTTCGGCATAAAAGCGGAGTTAATTTTGACAAAAGGAATTGGCGCCTCCCCGATGTTTGTAAAAACATCCTTATGATTGGAAGTTCAAATTTAGGACGCATTGATCGAAATCCCCATCCGGACATCCAGGTGGAGTGTTACCCCGGCGCCAAATTCAATCATCTGCGCTCTATGTTTAAAGGGCACAGGGGCCAGTCCAGTCCCCAAAAAATATTATTAAATATTGGCGTGAATTCTCGAAACGATAATTCTGATCTCGTAGTTAAGCAGTTGCGGAATATGCTTAGCGATATCAGGGTCAAGTTTAGATCAGCAAAAATTTATTTCGCTGAACTAAACTTTTCGCACAAACTCCCTCAGGCTGAGAGGAGAACCCTGAGCATCATCAACGAAACCATTCGGAAAGTGAAGGACGTTAACGTGATACCAAAAATTGATGACGCGAAGTTTGATGTTGCTCAGGATTTAATCCATTGGACCACGAGAACCGCCAATATTATGTACGATCACTGGTTGAACCACCTAAATTTAAACTAAGTAAAGGCAAAGGTAACAGCCGCCTAACAGATGTGGGATTAGGAACTAATGTGGTTAACCTGTCTGGCACCAATGACCTAACAACCCAAGATAAATCTCTTTTAGATCGCGGTTTAACTTTTGTACCAGCACCAAAGCCTAAAACTGATAACCAAACAAATTTACCATCATACAACTGTAATTTTCTTAGGCAAATGAAATTAGCAGACCGCTTTAGAAACGCCAGCGGTCGGAAACTTCCTTTTACAGAATCATCTGGTTGGTCACCTCCAGATAGTGAAGTAGATCCCGAAATTATTGAAGCTAGCAAACGAATCATCAAAAAGGTGTTCAGCATGAACATACTCTCCGATAAAGACAATTTAACAGCTGGTGAACGGAGAGCCCTCACGAAACTTCGAAAAAATAAGAAATTAGTAATTAAACCAGCCGACAAAGGTGGGTCGGTAGTTGTTCTATCTCGGGATAATTATATAAAGGAAGCCATGAGACAACTCAGCAATACTAAACATTATAAGAAAATAGATTCACTTATTTGGCCTAGTAATATCGAAAAATTCAATAAGATCTTAAAATTTCTCCTCGACGAAGGTCACATTACCAAAAAACAATTGAAATATTTAACAGCTAAGCTCAGTGCTCAAACAAGACAATTTTATATCCTACCAAAGATCCACAAGGACCGTTCTTCATGGACGGATGACTTTACTCCACCTGGGAGGCCAATTGTATCAGATTGTAATTCAGAATCTTATGCGATCTCGGAATTAATTGATTATCATCTGAAACCTATAGCAAATAGACATCCGAGCTATCTAAAAAATACACAGGATTTCCTGTCAAAAATTTCGAAATTGAAAATATCGAAAAATGCAATTCTGGCTACTTTGGATATCGACAGTATGTATACGAACATTGATATTGATAAAGGTGTTAAATCAGTTAAAAATGCATTTGAAAAATATCCGGATGCGAAACGCCCGGATGAACAAATTTTGGATCTTTTAGAGCTGAGCTTAAAAGGTAATGACTTTCAATTCAATGGAGAATATTTTCTACAAATAATGGGTTGTCCTATGGGTAAAAGATTCAGTCCTAATTTTGCAAGCATTTATGTAGCGGAATGGGAGGAAAATGCCTTAAGCAAATGTGCAAAACATCCTCTCGTATATCTCAGATATTTAGATGATATTTTTATTATTTGGGAACATTCAAAAGAAGATTTTGATGAATTTTTGGAAATTTTGAACAATCACGATCCAAATATTAAATTGAAAGCTACTATCAGTGAAAATTCTGTTGATTTTCTTGATGTGACCGTGTATAAAGGCAAGCAGTTTCAGGCGTCCGGTCATTTAGATTATAAAGTATATTTTAAACCAACTGATTCACATCAATTGTTGCACACAAAATCATTTCATCCTCAACATACATTTAAAGGTATCATCAAATCACAGCTAATTCGTTTCCACCGCAATTCAAGTGATAAGGTAAATTTCAATGAGGCTTGTTCTACTCTATTTGGCGCCCTCAGATCGAGAGGGTACTCGCTGCGCCTTTTGCGTAGCCTGAAATCCCAAACCCTGAAAAAGCTCGAAAGTCCAGCTGAAACTACCGATTTCGAACCACTGAAGATTGAACACAACAAACCGTTGCAAAATAGTAGTGGCGCGGTATTTAATTGCAAAAAGCCTCGTTGTAGACTGCATACATTTATGCCTGATCAGAAAGAGGAATTTTCCTCCGAACAAACGAAAAATCATTATCAGATCCGTAACCCCCTCCATTGTGATTCACCAAACATTATTTACCTTATCACCTGTAAGCGATGTCGGAAACAGTATGTTGTCCAAAGTCAAAATCCTTTCCGAGAACGTGCTACTAGACACAAACAGGATATAAAACATAATGCTGATGCCCCAGTAGCACAACATTTTAACCTTCCTGGCCATTCTTTGGACGATTTCGAAATCCACCCAATTGAACAACCACCAATTAAAGACACATTAGAAGAAACGGATGAATTTAGAAAAAAACGTGAAGCTTTTTGGATCAATACGCTTCAAACCCTCTGGCCATTTGGTATGAACATATCAGAGGGCGAATGCGAAAGGAGGTCCATCATTCCTTTCACTTTAACGTACAACAGAATGAATATCGAAATAGCAAAAATGTTAAAAGATGAATTCAATTTTACCAATGCTAAATTAAATGAACCTTTGAATCTTCGACCTGTCATCGCCTATAAGAAAAACAAAAGCTTGCGTAACATCCTTGTAAGGACTAAATTAGAGCCCATCAATGAATAACACCAATTTCTGCCAGTCAGTTTAACCAGTTCCTAAGCTCATCACTTAGTTTAAATCAATTTTATGTACTTTTTTGTCATGTTTGAAACCAATCAGTGTTCAGTAAATGAAAACAATTTTTCGGCGGCATATTAAAAGAAAAAAACGTTTCAGTAGGAAATGTCTGTGCCAGTGCGATTTTTTAACCTCAAACACACACACACACACACACACACACACACACACACACACACACACACACACACAGTCTTGTCTACCCTACATACCGAGGTACCCCATTGTTTGTCCTTTGTATGGACTAACGGTTTCAACCTCGTTTTGCCAGTACAGTTCTGGGAAAACAACCGAGGTAAAGGGTTTCTTTTGTCTTTTGTACCTCGGTAAGGCGAAACACGCAAACTCTTGTCTAGTTACCTCGTCAAGTTGGTAAGACAAACTCACACACACACACACACAACCAGTCTTGTCTACCCTACATACCGAGGTACCCCATTGTTTGTCCTTTGTGTGGACTAACGGTTTCTACCTCGTTTTGCCGGTACAGTTCTGGGAAAACAACCGAGGTAAAGGGTTTCTTTTGTCTTTTGTACCTCGGTAAGGCGAAACACGCAAACTCTTTTGTCTAGTTACCTCGTCAAGTTGGTAAGACAAACGCACACAAAAATGTGTCACTTAGGCAATTATTCCCAAAATGCATTTTGAAGGATTGGGAGTTATTACATGCAAAAAAGAAAATTGACTCCTATAGCCCAACATTGCTTTATGTACTGCATCTTTAATCCTTCACCTAACACAAGTTGAAGCCAACAGTACAAATTATTTTTCTGAACCATCAGATTTTTTCATTTTTTACTTCTAACCATGGCTTATTAGTCCTTATTGGAACAAGCTCATCAAGTTTGTTCCATTAATAGGTCATGAGGTATGTTTTGAAGTAGAGAAATGAAAAAATAAAATTTGAATAGCAAATTTTGTATATCACAAGTGCAGATATGGCAGATTCATTAGGTAAACAGTTAACAAAAAATGGCTCCGACTATTTTGCGTCTAAGCATTGCCATTGCTGGGACAGTCAGGCTGCATGCATGACATCACTCTAGTTTACTTCTAACCATGGCCTATTAGTCCTTATTGGAACAAGCTCATCAAGCTTGTTCCATTAATAGGTCATGAGGTATGTTTTCGAGTAGAGAAATGAAAAAATAAAATTTGAATAGCAAATTTTGTATATCACGAGTGCAGATATGGCAGATTCGTTCGGTAAACGGTTAACAAAAAATGGCTCCGACTAATTTGTGTCGAAGCATTGCCATTGCTGGGACAGTCGGGCTGCATGCGTGACATCACTCTAGTTTTAAATCTTACTTGTTTTACAGGGATATGTAAACAAGTTATGCAACTTATATTAAGGCCTCTCCTTCGCACATGTGTGTGGGATGACCTTTGTAGCGGCAACTTCATGGCCTCTCTTTTCTCAAATACTACAAAGGGATCTTTTGCCTGTGCAGAATGTGTCTCTCTCCGCACAGAGGACAACCATTTTATGTCCCTACCCGATAGGATGGTACACTGTGACAACATCAACACCACAATTAATACAGAAGCAGAAGCTACTACATGTACAGTACATGTAATACGTTTTATAACAAACAGTCACATGAAATAATGATTAGTCTCTATAATCTCTATTAAACAAATTGTTCTTATATACTACTAAATTATGATGATCTTTATGTGATAGTCTACTTTCTGTGGCTTTGCAGTTGTGTCTAAGCAAGTCTAGGCTGCCTATGTAGGCAGCCAAGATTTGCCTAGAAACAAATGACAAGGTTCCTTGGATGTAACTTGCAAATGTATCTAAAAACTGCCTGTTGGGGCACCTATTTTTGTTGCAATAAAAAGTGATGAATGTCAAAATTGGACCTTCAAGAACTAAATAAGAATTAAATTTTTATTTGAATGAAAACTGAGACTGGAAAAATTGGGATTAAATTGGGAAAACTCATGCCAAAATGCCATTAAGAAAGGGTCCCATATTCGTCCCTTGTAGACACCTAAAAGAACCCCTGTTCAGCCCTGCCAGAAAGTTAGGTAACCTAAATATATGTATCGCAACTATGCCGATATATGAAATATTGTATCATAACCAAGTTCTTGCTCCTATTGGCAATATCCTGATGAATAAAGATGAATCCTTAGGAACAATAATGAGGCTGTTTTCTGCAATTCAGATACAAATTAGTTGCAATAAAATAGTATAGCATCCATAATCACATCCATAATCACTATTTGTGGCAGAGATCTGAATTATTGTCATTTCCTGATTTCGTATTCATTGCTACATCTTAAGATGATCAATAATTTAAAATGATGTATGGCAGCGAGCAGCAGGATAGTATGGCATCCACAATCACATCCATAATCACTATTTGTGGCAGAGACCTGAATTATTGTCATTTCCTGATTTTGTATTCATTGCTACATCTTAAGATGATCAATAATTTAAAATGATGTTGAGCATTAACCAATCATCAGCATAGGTGCTTGCATCGGCCTGAAGTATAGCTGTTCAGCTGATGATTGGATTGGTTGCTGCGCAACATCATTTGACCATTCATTCGTACTCATTCAACTTGGCGAAAATTTTGCATGACCCAGCGACAATTTGGCACAACCTATTTTTCGTTAAAGTGTTTTTCATTTTAGGTAACCTCCATGTGACCCAAATGGCCATTCGCCTCAAATTGTCTCAGGCTTGCAGTTTAACTCTTGAAGGCCTAATTTTGACTTTAATCACTGTTTACTGCCACAAAACAGGTGTATCGACAGACAGTTTTTAGATAAATTTACAAATTACATCCCAAGAACCTTGTCAATTGTTTCTAGGCAAATCTTGGCTGTCTTTGTAGGCAGCCAAGACATGCCTAGACACAACTGCAAAGTCACAGGATGTTGGCTGCCGAATGTAGCAAAATGCATAAATTTCTTCATCATTTAATAATACAAGAACAACTTATTATGCCCCGTAAAATTTTGTTAGGGGGTATATAGTCGAGGTCTCCGTCTGTACATCCGTCCGTACGAACATTTTGTATTATAACTCGAGCATCAGTTGTCAGATTTTAATGTTCTTCGATATGGTGATAGGGCAGCTTGGGGGAACGGATGCCCTCGTACCTAGCATTTCGTCCATTCATGTTTGGTAGAGTTATAGCCCCTGTTTGTTTTTGGCCTCTGTTTCTGACTAAGGTAAATTGTACCATATCCTATAGGGCAAAGTGCTGCCCAATTTTTGTTTTATTTCATTATTTTTCTGCAGCCCAGTGCTTGCAGGGGAGGTTGCATGACATTTTAACCTCTACATATCAATATATCCATATAAATATGGATGACACAAGAATTATACAGTAGAACCTGTCTTGAGAGACCGCCCTTTGGGCCACACAAAAGTGGTCTCTCAAGACAGGTGGTCTCTCATAACAGGTTTCAGGTTTTTCTCAAGTCAGTGAATAACCAACCACAAAATTCAGAAATGGAGAAGAATAAATTTTTGTAATTACTTTGTAGTTGTTCTTTTTTATGAAGTGTTTGTAACAAATTGAAATGGACTGTTATAAAAATTATAAAAATAAATTAGTGTTGAAAATCTTCATTGAAGATTTTCAACACTAATTTAATTTTATAATTTTTATAACAGTCCATTTCAGTTTGTTACAAAAAGATTTTCAACACAAATTTATTTTTATTCCTATCTGTCACATTTCAGGTATGTATGAAATTGTTTATTCAGCAACAATCCTAATCTTTTCACAGGGGTCTTATAAGAACATCTCAATCTTTAATGAGTTAGCAATTGAAACCCAATTAAGAGCTTTTAATACTTTTAATTATGTTAGTATAACCACAATGGATTTTCCAATTCCAGAACAGGTAAAAAACTTTTGTCATGGTTTCAGTCTTCAAAGGGGTGGTCTCTCAAGACAGGTCCATTATGGCATAAAAATACAAGTTGGTACCAGATCATAGTGGTCTCTCAAGACAGGTGGTCTCTCAAGACAGGTGGTCTCCCATAGCAGGTCCATTATAGAGTAAAACCAATCGGTGCCTGGCAGATGTGGTCTCTCAAGACAGGTGGTCTCTCAAGACAGTGGTCTTTCAAGACAGGTTTTACTGTAGTGATTTTGGTTCCAGACCATTTAAAATTGTATCACCGCACCAATTGATTTCAAATTTTATTTGCTTATTACTAATGTCAAAAAACAGGTCAAGTTCGATTTGGAGGTTCACTCCAACCATTCTTGCAAGAGTTATGCCTCTTTTTGAATTAAAAAATCACAAATTTCCCAATTTCAGCTTTATTCTTGCTGTCCAGTGCCTATAGGGGAAGTGCTGCCCCATTTGCCCCATTTTTTTCTTAGTCTTCTATTTCTGGAATGCCCAGTGCTTGCAGGGGAGGTTGCATGTCATTTTAAACTACATATCAATATAACCATGCAAATATGGATGCCAATTTCAGCTTTATTCTTTCTGGCCAGTGCCTATGGGGGAAGTGCTGGCCAATTTTTGTTAGTCCACTATTTCTGTGCTGCCCAGTGCTTGGTGGGGAGGTTGCTTGTCATTTTAACCTAATACATATCGATATAACCATATAAATATGGATGCCAATTTCAGCTTTATTCTTACTTGCCAGTGTCTTATAGGGGAAGTGCTGCCCAATTTTTTTTTTAGTCCACTATCCCAATTTTTTCTAGACCACTATTTCTGTACTTTCCAGTGTTTGCAGGGCAGGTTTGCAAACCATTTTAACCTACTACATATCGATATATTCATATAAATATGGATGAGACAAGAATCATAGTGTTTTTTAATTCCGTTCATTCAAAGTTGTTTGGATGAACCAATTCTCTTCAAACATTCAGTGCATAAATATGTGACCTTAAACACTAATAAATAAATAAATAATAATAAATTCAAACATTCAAAAGTTATTTATTTACATGCAAGTCCGACTTTGCTACCTTCGGGAGTATCAGCACATGCAGTAGCATTGTTCTTGTTTAATAGAGATTACAAATATTGATCATATTTCATCAGGTCTTTAAATTTATTTATTTTGGGCACACCCTTTTGCCCTAATTTGGTCACATTAAAACCAGAACTAACAGCCTTATCCTGTTATGCTTTATTGCCATGCCTTTCTTTGTGTTTCCATGCATTCGTTGTGATGGAAGTCATTCTAAAATGTTGAAGAGGCATAGAGAATTTATATATTTTTCTTGATGTCTGCACCCCTTCTCTAATTTGGGCGCACCTGTAAACAATGTGAAATTGGGGTAATCTAAAGGCCTGATTTCAAGCAACTGTTTGTTATAAAATTTAATACATATCGTAGCTTCTGTATTAATGTGCTCAGTTTATGAAGATAACATTTCATATACTTTGTTTGTTTATTCTTTCCAAACTATTTCCCAGGTCGTGTCTTCATGATGTGAAATTCCAGGTGCACGGGCCCTGGACCCTTTCCACAAGAGATAAGAAGAATCCTTAGGTAACCTCGAATAAACACAGCAATCCTGGTATAATATTCTTTCTTTGCAGTGAGATCAAATTGTCTAAGAGAAAGAGTTTTATTTGACTTTGTTGAAGAAGTTGTCACTGGTCATAGGCAGCTGTCTTCAATGAGTACAGCAGATAAGAATTTCATAAAGAATGCCTTGAAAAGATTCGGTGGTTCCTTACTCAGAAGGGCAGAGTGTTTATCAACCGGTGACTATGCCAGAAAGCAGTGTGACTTCGATGTAACCAACAGAGATGATAATTTGACTGGTGACTGCTATTGTGTTGATTCATATGGATATCGACTCAGAGACTGTGAAGGTAACTACTTAAGGACTAGTGCATGGCTTGGAGTTGACTACGCCCATATAGTGCCCAGTGAGGTGGTGTAGTTCCCGCCGCGAAGCGGAGGGAACTACACCACCTCACTGGGCACTATATGGGCGTAGTCAACGACAAGACATGCACTAATCCTTATATTATATATATATGACTATGCCAGAAAGCAGTGTGACTTCGATGTAACCAACAGAGATGATAATTTGACTGGTGACTGCTATTGTGTTGATTCATATGGATATCGACTCAGAGACTGTGAAGGTAACTACTTAAGGACTAGTGCATGGCTTGGAGTTGACTACGCCCATATAGTGCCCAGTGAGGTGGTGTAGTTCCCGCCGCGAAGCGGAGGGAACTACACCACCTCACTGGGCACTATATGGGCGTAGTCAACGACAAGACATGCACTAATCCTTATATTATATCGAACACCCATCAAGAAAAACATCTGTCCAATTTGTTGATCTATTACCAAGGTAGCAGCCCTACCAACCAGCATTATATAGAAACAAATACCATGTAGTTTTCAAAAAACATTAACTTGGATTATTGATATGAGCAGAAGACAAATTTTGAATCGGTCGGCAAGGGTAAACAAAACATTTCCCCCAAATGGAACTGTGTATTCTAGAATTGCGAAAGCTAAAATTTTCGAAATTTGACAACGCAGTTTGATAATTTCCACACATTTGTCACACATTTACATTACCGAATGGGTCAGTACGGGATACAAAACTCCGAAGATTCAAATGAATTCCATTATTTATTCGTTTACTGCCCAAAACATATAATTAAATAGCGAAATAATATGAGCAGTGAATCAAACGATTTTTCATATCCGGACGCGTTCTCATGAATGTTGTACCCAGGTATGGATTATTCTCTTCGAAACGAGATATGGATCATCTTCTCAAGGAATAAAATGAACGCCTCGGAAAATGTGACTTCAACAATGGAAAAGCGATACATTTTTCCACAATGATTTCTTTCCGGGTCGTTTTGTGGATGTTGTGCCTCTGTGAATCGATATTTAAATTTAGCCTGATTAGTTTTATTTGCCCACTATGATAAGAAAACTGATATAGTAGTGTGCTAAAAATAGAAAACGTGTAGTGCCTGGGTGTAGTGCCTGATCAGTTCTGTGGATGCAAACTACACGAAATAGGGGTGCAGCATTCGTCCAATCAGGAGCCTAGAAGGTCACGTGAGATATAATATTATAATATTAGAACACTGTTAGGCAAACAAAATATTAATATGTCTTGTGGGCTAAATAATGACCTACAGACACTCGCAAAAATTGTGGAGACTTTCCTTGAATGGCATTGTTTTAAATGAATAAAGCCTCTGGAAGATTTTTTTATCACCCAATACAAAGAGTGCTGAATAACTGCATGTTATTATTCTGAAGCTGGCAGAGGAAACTGTTCTTTGGAATTTGTTTGAACTGTATACCAATTATAAAACCCCAAATTCTGAATGAATAGTACATTTATTATACCTCTCATAACAAAGTTTTGTGGGAGGGTAAACTTGAGTCTTTTCATCTGTCTGTCCATCTGTCTGTCCATCTGCCTTTTAGTCTGTCCATCCATCTGTGAGAACAGCTCTTTTCGGCCATGTATGAGTCAAGGTTGTATAAACTTGACAAAGTCATTACATTTTTTTTTAACAATCACGACTCCAGGACATAAGTTTTCTATGTTATTTAACCCTTAACCCAACAAATTACCAGCATCCGCCCACGTAATATGCAAATTCAGCAGTTGAAGAAATATTATTTTTCCAAAAAATGTTAACAAAACCGTATCATGTGACCCCGCGTTGGAACAAGCTCGTTCCAACGAGGAGCCACATGATATGGTTTTGTTAACGTTTTTTGAAAAATTTTTTAAAAAATATTTAAAATAATAAATTTTAATATCGTCTGCATTGGGTAAAGGGTTAAAAAATAATTCCACTGCTATGACTTTTCAATATCAAATTGACCCATCCCCTCACAACTGATGTTACATAAGTACATCATTAAAATATACTCATCATTTTTAACACAATCGCCATCAAATAGCTCATTACAGAAAATATAAGATTTAATAAAATATAATAATATATATGCAGAAATATCATTCACATCATATGTAATATGGACATGATGTCAGACATCAGTGCCGATGTTGTAACATTTTGAGTGAGTTGGTCTCTGTAAAATAGAATTAATCTTCTCTTATATTTCATTAGATGTTTACCTAATACAAATAGCCAATGACATTTGCAGAAAAAGTTTCCTGAATGGGCCTAAAAAATGTAAAAATCAGTTTCTCAGGCCCTCCTGTGAGGTCGTTTTGGCTGCCGCATGCTCTCATTTTATAACCAATGCAAACTTAAAAAATAAAAATTAAATGCTTTTTGTCTGATATTTCACCCAAGTTAATTAAATTAATAAATTTGTCCCTTGATTGCAACAAGCCTTTGTAGTGCTAAAGCATTACAAAGCCTGCTTGCATCCAAGGAACAAAATACACCACCCATCCATGCTATTTTGTAGATTATTAAGCCTAAAATATAAAACAAACCAAGAACATGAAATGAACTTTTGACAGCAAAGAAATAATTACAAAAATAAATAAAAAAACGTCCACGAACATGCAATTTTACAAAAAAAATGAAAACTACTTTGTGGTGGGATAACTAAATATTCACATTTTCTGTCTTGAAAACATAGCTTTTGGCCTGTAATTTGAGCAAGCTTGATGAGCTCATTCCAGTGAAAAGTCATTAGCTATGTTTTTATGCCAAAATTGAAAAAAAAAAAAATTAGCTGGCAATTTATGTGAAGAAAGCTGGCCAGTTTTAGTCCTTATGTTGGGTGAAAGGTTGAATTACACATGTAACAAAAAGCATCTCAAATTCGTCATGATTTGTCGTTTGCTAAAATCAGTCTGAGAATCAATAAACTTCTGCTATGATCGATTTTAGTGAACTCTGTACAGAAATTTCAAATGAAATCTCGACTCATTGGGGATCATCTATTTAAAATATCCTGAAACTCCACAAATTAACCCTCTGCTCACTATCAGAATATAAAAATGTCAACCTGTAAGGTTTTGCCCCAAATGCAAGTAGCAGGTCTGGGAATAAAGGGCTTATATCATAACCTGTTGGCAGGTTACGCAAAATAGCATGGTGGTAACCCATAGGAAAAAGGGTGTTGTGATGCATCTTTGCCGTCTCTATTTTTAGCTTAACTTGACATAGTCAAGATAAGCTATTGCCATCACGCGTGCGGAAGTCTGTTTGTCTGTGACATTTGTTCACATTTTCCTTTAGCACGGGCTACACCCCGCAGTTCTTGTCTGATCGTCACAAAATTTCATATGCAGGTTTGGGGTCATGTCTAGATGAGAACGTCCCTTTTTGTATGGCTGCCCGAGCCCGAAAACCATTAGAACAGTCTACAGGTCGTATTTATGAAGGGATTTCATTGTAACTTGGTAGGATGCCTCTGTATAATGCCTAGATGAGAACGTCCCCTTTTGGGCATGATCTATCAACTGTGATGGCTGCCCAAGCCCGAAACCCAAAAACTTTTAGCACAGTCTGCAGGTCATGTTTAATGTGGAGGGATTTCATTGTAACTTGGTAGAATGACTCCTTATGATGTCTAGATGAGAATTTCCCCATTTGGGCATGATCTGCCAACCGTGACGAGTGCCCGAGCCCAAAACCCGAAAACCTTTAGCACAGTCTTCAGGTCATATTTATTGAGGAATTTCATTGTAACTTGGTGGGTTGACTTCATACAATGTCTAGATGAGAAAGTCCCCTTTTGGACGTGATTGGGCAACTGTGACGGCTACAGGGGCCCGAAGCCCGAAAACCTTTAGCACAGTCTAGAGGTCATATTTATGAAGGGATTTCATTGTAACTTGGTAGGATGACTCCAAATAATGTCTAGATGAGAACGTCCCATTTTGATCGCGATCATGCAGCCTTGATGGGTGCCCGAGCCCAAAAACCTTTAGCATAGGCAAAAGGTCATATTTATGGAAGGATTTCATTGTAACCTGTTAGGTTGACTCCATATAATGCCTAGATAATGACATCCCCTTTTGGTCGTGATTGGTCAGTTGTGATGGCTCAAGTGCCAGAAGCCCAAAAACCTTGAGCACAGTCTACAGGTCATATTTATGAAGGGATTTCATTGTAACTTCTTAGGATCACTCAAGATGATGCCCAGATGAGATTGTCCCCGATGGTTGCAATCATTCAGCCATGATGGCTGCCCGAGCCCGAAGCCCGAAAACATTTAGCCCAGTCTACAGGTCATATTTATGAAGGGATTTCATTGTAACTTGGTAGGTTAACTTCATATAATGTCTAGATGAGAACGTCCCCTTTTGGACATGATTGGGCAATTGTGACGGCTAAAGGCGCCCCAAGCCCGAAAACCTTTAGCACAGTCTACAGGTCATATTTTTGAGGGGATTACATTGTAACTTGGTAGGATGACTCCAAATAATGTCTAGATGAGAACGTCCCATTTTGATCGCAATCATTCAGCCTCGATGGGTGCCCGAGCCCAAAAAACCTTTAGCATAGGCAAAAGTTCATATTTATGGAAGGATTTCATTGTAACCTATTAGGTTGACACCATATAATGCCTAGACGATGACATCCCCTTTTGGTCGTGATTGGTCAGCTGTGATGGCTACAAGTGCCCGAAGCCCAAAAACCTTGAGCACAGTCTACAGGTCATATTTATGAAGGGATTTCATTGTAACTTCGTAGGATCACTCCAGATGATGCCCAGATGAGATTGTCCCCTTTGGTTGCGATCATTCAACCATGATGGCTGCCCGAGCCCGCAGCCCGAAAACCTTAAGCACAGTCAATAGGTCATATTTATGAAGGGATTTCATTGTAACTTGGTAGGTTGACTTCATATAATGTCTAGATGAGAACATCCCCTTTTGGACATGATTGGGCAACTTTGACGGCTAAAGGTTGCCGAAGCCCGAAAACCTTTAGCACTGTCTACAGGTCATATTTATGAAGGGATTTCATTGTAACTTGGTAGGATGAATCCAAATAATGTCTAGATGAGAACGTCCCATTTTGGCTGTGATCATTCAGCCTTGTTGGGTGCCCGAGCCCAAAAACCTTTAGCATAGGCAAAAGATTATATTTATAGAAGGATTTCATTGTAACCTGTTAGGTTGACTCCATATAATGCCTAGATGATGACATCCCCTTTTGATCTTGATTGGTCAACTCTGATGGCTACAGGTGCCCGAAGCCCGAAAACCTTGAGCACAGTCTACAGGTCATATTTATGAAGGGATGTCATTGTAACTTCGCAGGATCACTCCAGATGATGCCCAGATGAGATTGTCCCGTTTGGTTGCGATCATTCAACCATGATGGCTGCCCAAGCCCGAAACCCGAAAACCTTTAGCACAGTCTACAGGTCATATTTATGAAGGGATTTCATTGTAACTTGGTAGGTTGACTTCATATAATGTCTAGATGAGAACGTCCCCTTTTGGACACGATTGGGCAACTGTGACGGCTTCAGGGGCCCAAAGCCCGAAAACTTCTAGAACAGTCTACAGGTCATAATTATGAAGGGATTTCATTGTAGCTTGGTAGGATGACTCCAAATAGTGTCCAGATGAGAACGTCCCCTTTTGGTTACGAGCATTCAGCCTTGATGGCTGCCCGAGCCCAAAAACATTTAGCATGTCTGTAGGTCGTATTTATGGAAGGATTTCATTGTAACTTGTTAGGTTGACTTCATATAATGCCTAGATGATGACATCCCCTTTTGGGCGTGGTTGGTCAACTGTGATGGCTACAGGCGCCTGAAGCCCGAAAATCTTGAGCACAGTCTACAGGTCATATTGATGAAGGAATTTCATTGTAACTTCATAGGATCACTCCAGATGATGTCCAGATGAGAATGCCCCCTTTTGGTTGCGATCATTCAACCATGATGGCTGCCCAAGCCTAAAGCCCGAAAACCTTTAGCACAGTCTTCAGATCATATTTATGAAGGGATTTCATTGTAACTTGGTAGGTTGACTTCATGTAATGTCTAGATGAGAACAACCCCTTTTGGACACCATTAGGCAAATCTTTAGCACAGTCTACAGGTGATATTTATGAAGGGATTTCATTGTACCTTGGTAGGATGACACTAAATAATGTCTAGATGGGAACGTCCCCTTTTGGTCGCGATCATTCAGCCTTGATGGCTGCCCGAACCCAAAACCCCAAAACCTTTAGCATAGTCTATTGGTCATATTTATGGAAGGACTTCATTGTAACCTGTAAGTTTGACTCCATATAATACCTAGATGATGACATCCCCTTTTGGTCGTGATTGGTCAACTGTGATGGCTTCAGGGGCCCGAAGTCCAAAAACCTTGAGCACAGTCTACTGGTCATATTTATGAAAGGATTTCATTGTAACTTTGTAGGATCACTCCAGATGATGCCCAGATGAGAATGTCCCCTTTTGGTTGTGATCATTCAACCATGATGGCTGCCAGAGCCCAAAGCCCAAAAACCTTTAGCACAGTCTACAGGTCATATTTATTAAGGAATTTCATTGTAACTTGGTAGGTTGACTTCATATAATGTTTAGATGAGAACGTCCCCTTTGGACGCAATTGGGAAACTGACGACTACAGGAGCCCGAAGCCCGAAAACCTTTAGCACAGTCTACCGGCCATATTTATGAAGGGATTTTAATGTAACTTGATAGGATGACTCGTTTTGGAGTAATTTCACTGTAACTTGGTAACTTTTGTTGATATACGTTAACTGTGAGGGCCACATACATTAACTGTGAGGTCATATTAACCCACTCCTCAGCTCTTTAGTACAGTGTACACCTCATATTATTTTTATCATAAACATAGCATACAGGGAACAGAGATGAACATATTTGCAATTATCACAATTCTTGTCTTATTTCATAATCCTTTCATAAACATTGAACATTATCCTTTTCATCAAACACAACACACAAGTTAAGCTACAGTGTCATTGACACTTCCATTAGTTTGCCAGTCATGCTGTTTTTCATCTTAACAGGATTTCCTTCTGAATAAATAACAACTAACAGGCGGTCTCACCGAAGCAAGGTTGCACATTATTTGTTGCTATTTTGGCAGAATTTCTCCTAAGATGGAAAAACATGCAAGATTAGTAATATAATAAAGTTATGTTGTACAGTGGAGCCCACTTAATTGGATATTTCTTAATGAATAATGCTGTTAAATGTATATAATTTCCCAACACAAAATCATTTACCTCTAGTAGAAATTTGACCTGTTAATTGAATATAGGTTATGGAGTAAACACCTATTGAATAAAAATCTTTATCGAGAAATCTGTCAAGAAATTACTCTAATGCTCCCCAGTTTTCCTTTGTTTATAGACCTATTTGACCGTAGTACATTTAATACAAGCATTTAATCTATTATATCTTGTTTGACAGAACTCATGGAGCTCTGTCAAACAAGATATAATAGAATAAATGCTAAGTTTATCTCTAGAATACAGGAAAGTGACACAATACCTGTTAATTGAATACTCTTGTTAATTGAATAAATTTCATTTGTAAAGTGGCTATTCAATTAACAGGGTACCACTGTATTACATTGTCATGACGTGTATTTCGTTCATAAATTTGACAATTGCTGTAACCCACACATAGCCTAAATGATCGTTTGCAGGTTTTTTTCCGGTCTGAAATAGGAATTTAACCAATTCAATCTTGTTTGACAGCGTTTAATGCTTGGTGGTGTTCTTTGATGGTGTTCTTGTTTAGGTGCTGCTTCAATTGAGCCAGTTTATAAAAATGAAAAAGTTCACTGACAGACAGAGAAGTCCACCAGCTTCTTCATTCTTTAATTATTCATTCATTATACCCCCACAGAACGAAGTTTAGTGGGACAAAACAAAGTTTAGTGGGGCGGGTATACAGGAGTCAACTTGTCGGTCGGTCTGTCATTGTCAGTCCGTTGCACATGTAATCTTGTGGAGCGATCTACTTCCACAGTTTTAGTCACATTTTCATGAAACTTCACAAAAGTGATCAACATGATGAGGGGAAGTGCGTGACATAATTTTTTTCCAGATCGGATTCGACTGTGGCCATATTCACTTGTGGAGGGAACTACTTCTACAGTTTTTGCTGCATTTTCATGAAACTCCATATAAATTGATTGACATGATGAGGAGCAGTGCGTGACATAAATTTTTTCCAGATCAGATTCCAGATGGCCGACTGGAGACCATATTGGAGTTTGCAAAATGCTTGTGGAGCGAACTACTCGCATTTTCATGAAACTTCACCAAAATGCTTAACATGTTGAGGAGCAGTGGTTGGCAATCTTTTTCATGATTGGATTCAAGATGGCTGACAGACAGCCATATTGGATTTTTTTTTTACTTAGAAAACTTGACAGCCATATTGTAATTTTTTTTTACTTAGAAAACTTGAATACCCACACTAGGCGGTATGCCACTGTGGGGGTATACCGGGCCTCAGGCCATCTCTGGTTAAGTTAATTTGGATTTTGAATAAAAATCAAAAATGTAAATATACATCAGCTTGAAAGTTTTAACTCCATTGAAAAGAAGCAATTATTTATTTATTTATTTATTTATTTTTTTTTTGGGGGGGGGGGGGGGGGAGTTAACACTTTGTCAGCCACGGTCATCTTGTGTCTGACAGTTTTATGGATGGAGGAAGCCAGAATGCCCAGAGAGAACCACTGAGCAGTGGCAAGTAACTCTGGCTCCCCAACATACTAACTCTACACAAGTAGGATTGAAGACAAGTGCACCATCGGGGTGCTGTTTGCCTTAGTTCACAGTGCCACTGTGTCCCCACATAGGAAATCAGGATGGAGTGCCTTGCCCAAGGACACAGCACACTTACTGCTGTCAGGAGTCCGACCATGGACCTTTCGGATTCAAGTCGATTGCCAAAATCACTGAGCCACCGTGCTCCCTAAAAGAAACACACACACAAAGAGTGTATTTGTGAACATGAAAATATTTTTACTAAACATATTTTTATTTGCCAATAAAATAAAAAGCAAATGAGGAAAAATAAGGATTGAAGGACAAGTGTTATTCACTTAGAATTTAGAACACCCTTCGCTCCCCTTTACATGAATATAGATTATACAAATGGCAGTTAGATAAACAAAATAAAAGGCATAAAAGGATGTACAGTTTGGAATAAAAAAGAAACCTGAAAAAGATGAAAACCCCCCAACTCCAGGTTCTCGACATCGCTTTCTGTTTAGCCCCAAGCCAATTCCCAAAATGGTAATATCAGCAAATAATAATAATAATCACACCAGACCTGGATAACATATGTACAGGTCAGGTGAAATAGTCACTCGATGACGAATCTCTGAGTATATTTTATAAAACTTTGTACGGCCAAAAAAATGGAAGTATTGATAGTATCGGACAAATTGGGATCTCCAAAGAGAATAACATTCAGTTGAATTGGATTGATACTGAGATATGATAATCTCTAAAACAGGTCACACACCGAGCCTTACTATAGAGTGGACATTCAAGAAAGAAGTGTTCTGCGTATTCTAGGTGGTGACCACAGAAACAATTGTGCTGAGCAGAAATATTGTTGACAAATTTGTCCCCATTTAAATCGCTACAGCCTCCCTCAGTCCTCAATGAATGATATTAAATTTTTGTTTGCCTACATTAAAATACAGTGGGGGTTAATACGCAGTTCTTGAAATGTGATTTTTAAAAACGGCAAGGGTAGGGCTGCTGCGAACCGCCTCTTGCAAGCCATTCCAAAACTCGATGCAAGAAGGATAGAAAGGTCATTTCCATAGTTTTGTCCTTAAATTATATGGCGAATAATTTAACGAATTACGAAGTGAGTATTGCGATCTTTCAAACACTAATTGAGGTAATAGTTAAAAAATGGGGGACATCGCCGTGGACTATTTTGTAAAATATACTCATTTTGTGGATATGATGTCTTTCTTCTAAAGTCCGCCAGCTGTGCTGTAGAAGTAGACGTTCACCTGAAACTGATCTTGTCATGCCTGTTACAATTCTTGCGGCGTCACAGTGTACTTTTTCTAGACATTTTAGTAGACACGCGATGGTGCTCCAAACCATACGGGGGCTTGCATATTCCATTATGGGGAGTATAAAGGCACAATACATTCTCTCTCGTTTTATGGTCAAGAAAATATTTCAGTTTTCTCAATTGTGAGAGTCTAGAACAGGCTTTCTTACATATGTGATCGATGTGGCCTCCCAAGATAAGTGAGACTGGAGGATTACTCCAAGGTGCTTGTGAGAAGTAACAAATTCTAGAGGCTCTCCATCAAAAAAAATGTTTGGTTGTGTAACATTTCTATTTTGTGTGGGGGGGCGTGGTGGTGTTGCGATAACTGATTCTTGTCAGATCACCGAAGTTAAGCAACGTCGAACCCAGTTAGTCCTCGGATGGCTGACCATCTGAGCGATCCATTCAGACTCCTGCATTGTGTCCTTGGGCAAGGCACTTAACCCTGAGTGTCAACATGGGGACACTATAACGCCATGTACTAAGATGTATGGCACGTCGATGATGCGCATGTCTTCAACCAACTAACCCTGCCAGTGCTGCAGTGCGGAGTTACGATGTTGAGGAGCTGGCAGCTGCTCATTGTTGCACGATGGTTCTCTCCGGGTACTCTGACTTCCTCCACCCATAAAACTGTCATGGTCCTGATTAGCCATTGTGCATAAGTATGTGACCTTAAACACCAATAATTAATAAACTATTTTGCGTAAACAACAACAGATTAGTTTTGGGGGGATTAAAACTGACAAGCCAAGTATTGGCCCATTTCTTTATTTTTTCAAGATCTAAGTTTAAATTATATTCAATCATGGAAATTTGTGGGGCAGACTGAGTTAGACATGCATCATCAGCAAATAATCTGGTCAATGAGACAATTACGCCAGCGTTATCATTGTTATAAACTAAGAAGAGGAGGGGACCTTGGACTGCACCTTGTGGGACCCCGGCTTCAATGCATTTGTTCTCAGAGCACTGGTTGTTGATTTTTACTCTTTCCTTGCGATTAGTTAGATAGTCTTTTAACCAACGAAGCAGCTGTCCTGATATACCGTACTCTTTGAGTTTAAAAATTAAACCCACATGCCATACTCTATCAAATGCCTTCGAGATATCAAAGAAGACTCCACAAGAATATTCATGATTGTCAAAGGCTTTGCATAGATTGTGATAGACGCAATAAGTTGAAATGAACATGAGAACATGAAAATGATAATGATATAAATACCCACCTGATTGAATCGGACTCCCACGTTGTGTCCTTGGGCTAGGCACTTAACCCCAATTGTCCAGATGGGGGCACGATGACGCCATGTACTAAGGCGTACTGCACGTCAATGGTGCGCATGTTTTCAACCAATCTAACCCTGCTTGTGCTGCAGTGTGGATTTGCGACGTTGAGGAGCTGGCTGCTGCTCGTCGTTGCTCGGTGGTTCTCTACGGATACTCTGGCTTCCTCCCCCTGTAAAACTGTCACGGTCATGATTATCCATTGTGCATAAGTATCTGACCTTAAACAATAATAAATAAATAATACCCACCTGATTTGAAAATGAGAGCAGCAATAGCCCACCTAAAAATCTTGATAAACTTAGTGAGTCTCTTGTTCGCACAATTCCGAACAACAGAATGACTTAGTGTTGTTCCCACAATAGAAGTACAGTGGAACACTGTTAATTGAATAACAATTTACTAATGAAAAATATTCAATTTATAGGAATATTCAATTAAGAGGGATTGTGTCACTTTCCTGTATTCTGGAGATAAACTTAGCATTTATTCTATTATATCTTTTTTGACAGAGCTCCATGAACTCTGTCAAACAATGTATAACAGATTAAATGCCTGTATTCGATGTACTGAGGCTAAATAGGTCTATAAACAAAGGAAAACTTGGAAGAATGAGGGTAACTTAGTGACAGGTTACAAGAGTTTTATTCAATTAGCAGGAGTTTACTCTATAACCTATATTCAATTAACAGGTCAAATTTGTACTGGAGGTATGGTAAATGGTTTTGTGTTTGGGAAATTATTTTCAATTAACACGGTTATTCACTTAAGAGATATCCGATTAAGTGGGCTGCACTGAATTAGAAACATAGGGTGTCTCATTTAACCCTTTTGGGTCTAGTTAATTTTCCAGACTTTCAACTGCATCCCATCTTAACAGTAGTGGCTAATCGATGATTTCTGACCATGCCTTGGTCACCTCAAGAGGCAATTAAGACTCTACTCTCTTCATTACTGTATGCAAAAGTATCTGCTATTCGATCACAAAGTTTGTCAAAGTTAGATGAAGAACTTAACAGTTTGTTGATCCTAGTGGGTGGTATTAATTATACCCCCACTTTCGAAGAAAATGGGGGTATACTGGATTACATGCATCCATGCATCCATCCGTGCGTCTGTGCATCCATCTGTCCATCCGTCCGTCCGTCCATCCATCCATCCATCTGTCCGTGTGTGAGTCCGTCCGAAATATTCATAACTTGAGTAAATTATTATTTTCAGCTTAACTTGACATAGTCAAGATAAGCTATTGCCATCACGCGTGTGGAAGTCTGTTAGTCTGTGAGTCTGTTAGTCTGTGAGTCTGTGACGTCTGTTCACATTTTCCTTTAGCACGGGCTACACCCTGCAGTTCTTGTCTGATCGTCACGAAATTTCATATGCAGGTTTGGGGTCATGTCTAGATGAGAACGTCCCCTTTTGGTCGCGATCGGGCAACCGGTATGGCTGCCCGAGCCCCAAACCCGAAAACCATTAGCACAGTCTACAGGTCGTATTCATGAAGGGATTTCATTGTAACTTGGTAGGTTAACTTCATATAATGTCTAGATGAGAACGTCCCCTTTTGGACATGATTGGGCAACTGTGATGGCTAAAGGTGCCCGAAGCCCGAAAACCTTTAGCACAGTCTACAGGTCATATTTATGAGGGGATTTCATTGTAACTTGGTAGGATGACTCCAAATAATGTCTAGATGAGAATGTGCCCTTTTGATCGCGATCATTCAGCCTTGATGGGTGCCCGAGCCCAAAAACATTTAGCATAGGTAAAAGGTCATATTTATGGAAGGATTTCATTGTAACCTATTAGGTTGACTCCATATAATGCCTAGATGATGACATCCCCATTTGGTCGTGATTGGTCAGCTGCGATGGCTACAAGTGCCCGAAGCCCAAAAACCTTGAGCACAGTCTACAGCTCATATTTATGAAAGGATTTCATTGTAACTTTGTAGGATCACTCCAGATGATGCCCAGATGAGATTGTCCCCTTTGGTTGCGATCATTCAGCCATGATGGCTGCCCGAGCCCGAAGCCCAAAAACCTTAAGCACAGTCTACAGGTCATATTTATGAAGGGATTTCATTGTAACTTGGTAGGTTGACTTCATATAATGTCTAGATGAGGACGTCCCCTTTTGGACATGATTGGGCAACTGTGACGGCTAAAGGTGCCTGAAGCCCGAAAACCTTTAGCACTGTCTACAGGTCATATTTATGAAGGGATTTCATTGTAACTTGGTAGGTTGACTCCAAATAATGTCTAGATGAGAACATCCCATTTTGGCCGTGATCATTCAGCCCTGATGGGTGCCCGAGCCCAAAAACCTTTAGCATAGGCAAAAGGTTATATTTATAGAAGGATTTCATTGTAACATTGTTAGGTTGAGTCCATGTATTGCCTAGATGATGACATCCCCTTTTGGTCGTGATTGGTCAACTGTGATGGCTACAGGTGCCCGAAGCCCGAAAACCTTGAGCACAGTCTACAGGTCATATTTATGAAGGGATTTCATTGTAACTTTGCAGGATCACTCCAGATGATGTCCAGATGAGATTGTCCCCTGTGGTTGCGATCATCCAACCATGATGGCTGCCCGAGCCCGAAAACCTTTAGCACAGTCTACAGGTCATATTTATGAAGGGATTTCATTGTAACTTGGTAGGTTGACTTCATATAATGTCTAGATGAGAACGTCTCCTTTTGGACACAATTGGGCAACTGTGACGGCTTCAGGGGCCCAAAGCCCGAAAACCTTTAGAACAGTCTACAGGTCATAATTATGAAGGGATTTTATTGTAGCTTGGTAGGATGACTCCAAATAGTGTCCAAATGAGAACGTCCCCTTTTGGTCAGCATCATTCAGCCTTGATGGCTGCCCGAGCCCAAAAACCTTTAGCATGTCTGTAGGCCGTATTTATGGAAGGATTTCATTGTAACTTGTTAGGTTGACTCCATATAATGCCTAGATGATGACATCCCCTTTTGGTCGTGGTTGGTCAACTGTGATGGCTACAGGTGCCTGAAGCCCGAAAATCTTGAGCACAGTCTACAGGTCATATTTATGAATGGTTTCATTTTAACTTCATAGGATCACTCCAGATGATGTCCAGATGAGAATGTTCCCTTTTGGTTGCGATCATTCAACTATGATGGCTGCCCAAGCCTAAAGCCCGAAAACCTTTAGCACAGTCTTCAGATCATATTTATGAAGGGATTTCATTGTAATTTGGTAGGTTGACTTCATGTAATGTCTAGATGAAAACAGCCCCTTTTGGACGCCATTCGGCAACTGTGTTGGCTACAGGGGCCCAAAGCCCGAAAATCTTTAGCACAGTCTACAGGTGACATTTATGAAGGGATTTCATTGTACCTTGGTAGGATGACCCTAAATAATGTCTAGATGAGAACGTCCCCTTTTGGTCGCGATCATTGAGCCTTGATGGCTGCCCGAACCCAAACCCCCAAAACCTTTAGCATAGTCTATTGGTCATATTTATGGAAGGACTTCATTGTAACCCATAAGTTTGACTCCATATAATGCCTAGATGATGACATCCCCTTTTGGTTGTGATTGGTCAACTGTGACGGCTTCAGGGGCCCGAAGCCCAAAAACCTTGAGCACAGCCTACAGGTCATATTTATGAAGGGATTTCATTGTAACTTTGTAGGATCACTCCAGATGATGCCCAGATGAGAATGTCCCCTTATGGTTGTGATCATTCAACCATGATGGCTGCCAGAGCCCAAAGCCCAAAAACCTTTAGCACAGTCTACAGGTCATATTTATGAAGGGATTTCATTGTTACTTGGTAGGTTGACTTCATATAATGTCTAGATGAGAACGTCCCCTTTGGATGCAATTGGGAAACTGACGGCTACAGGAGCCTGAAGCCTGAAAACCTTTAGCATGAAAACCTTTAGCACAGTCTACCGGCCATATTTATGAAGGGATTTTAATGTAACTTGATAGGATGACTCATTTTGGAATAATTTCACTGTAACTTGGTAACTTTTGTTGATATACATTAACTGTGAGGGCCACATATATTAACTGTGAGGTCATATTAACCCACCCCTCAGATCTTTAGTACAGTGTACACCTCATATTATTTTTATCATAAACATAGCATACAGGGAACAGAAATGAACATATTCCCAATTATCACAATTCTTGTCTTATTTCATAATCCTTTCATAAACATTGAACATTATCCTTTTCATCAAACGCAACACACAAGTTAAGCTACAGTGTCATTGACACTTTCATTTATAATATTTGTTGGTCATAGGTATGCCCACACTAGTTTTTTTTTTTTTTATTATTATTTTTTTATTACTTGTTCACTTAGAAATTGTGTCCGTCCGAGCCAAATTTTGTCTGTTCAGCCTGTATCTCAGCATGGCTTGCAAATAGGTTCGCCCGACGTCCCGGGACAACCAGTAATTTTCTCTGGCAACCAAAAATGCTATTCCCTCTGCTCGACGGGCAGCCAGATTTTTTCTGTCCGATTTTAAAGGATAATTCTTTGAGAAAATTAAAATATAAAAATGAGCAGGAATTAATGATTAAACAAATGTTAAAATGGTTGAATACGCGTTCCGCTGGTTAGGGGAAGTACTTTTCAGACAGTGGCGGCGGCTCATAAACTTCAACAGGTACATAATTCCTTTTCTGATCTATGATATTATCGATGACAAGTGCTGGGATTGGTTGTCAATAATGCACTGCTTTAAGTATTCAACAAACCTAAACAAATGGTTGCCACGTCGGTACTGTTTAGCCCTGTCCCACTGATACTGTTAGCAACTGGCTGACAGCCCCCAAACACACTCACACCTCCCACAGCGACATTCAGGGCAAATTTTGATGTTGTTCAGTAATGCTCACGAATGGAGTCTGGTTGTATTTGAATCAATGTTCCCAGATATCTGCTGGAGATAAGCAACCGAGAACGGCGTGACGTCATATCCCTGTAGAGACAATACTGTACGCTCATAATGTCCGGAACAACGATTCAAACACAACCAGTACCTTCCCAGAAATAATTTTTCGAATGTGAATGTGAAAGTGGATGTTTCACTCATTCAGCATTGCAACGGTCTCTGTTGCTGATCTTCCTCTTGGTCAGGTACTTATTTATTTTTTTGTTACTGTATTGATTGAGATTAGTTCTCAGTTCAGATAGTAAGTTAATGTAGCGCAGTGAACCAGGACACTTTCCAGGCCATAATAGGGGGTGGGGGGAGGGGGGTGGGGGGTGGGGGGGGGGGGGGGGTTGGTACTACGGTGCCGTATCCAAAGTGTCAGTTGTCATGACGCATGGCTTTTTTTTGCACAACTGAATCTTGATCTATCCCCGTCTTTCAACACCTGTTGTTATACATCGTTTGTTGTCATATCTGATCAACTCAGATTGAAATGTGTACAAATTGAGTAATCAAATATCAGTCCTAACGCCGGGCCACCATTTTCTGGGGTGGGCAACCAGATCTCAAAAGAAGCCTGCCCGATGGGCAATCATGTTTTTTCACTATTTGCGAGCCCTGCTCAGGTATCGAATGTTCTATTGCAATGAAATTTGCCATGACCACTGCTTATGGTATAGGCTTTAAAAAAAGGATTCAACGATTTTTCTCACATTCCCCTTTTTAGAGTTATCCCCCTTTTTTGACTTAGAAATTCTAGGAAATAGACATTATTTGTCTGTTCAGCCTGTATCTCAGGTATGGGTTATCGGATTTTGGTGAAATATGGCATGCAGTTTGCCTATGACAAAGGCTTCTGCCTCATTGCATAAAACTTCCAAACACCAAACAATTTACCATACCTTTTGACTTAGAAATTGTTGAAAACTTTCGAAGAAAATGGAAGGGGGGATGGGGTATACTGCATTGCATCTGTCCATCTGTGCATCCATCCATCAGTCTGTACGAGAATATTCATAAATAATATCTGTTGGTCATAGGTATGCCCACACTAGGCGGTACACCATATGTGGGGGTATACACTGGACGAAAGTCCAGCTCTTGTTAACTCTTAACCCGCTAAGTATTTTCAAGATATTTTTCAGCAAATCTGGTCATGGCTGCTGTGATTTGAGGATTTGAGGAAAAATTCAGCTGAATTTAACTTATGAAATTATTGAAAAGAAATCCATTTAGTTTACAGGGGAAAATTTTGATTAATTATACCCAAATTATTCATATTTTAATGGCAGGAGAAATCCTCTATTTGACAGGAATATCTGCCGGCAGCATACAAAGTGTTAAACAGAAGCCTATTGTTCTGCCATACTTAAAAGACTTGTTACTTCTCCCCTCCACCCCACAACCTTTACCTGGTGTAGTGTTGGTCAGTATCCAGAGATTTTGAGAATAACAGGCTTGCGCCTAATTGAACTTTACTTATGGGTCTTTCTTGTTGGAGTTAGAAAATATTAAGCCTCTTTGAAACAATGTTTTATTAACTCTTACACGCCAAATATTTTCTCCATTTTTTTCATGAAATTGTGTCATGGCTGCTTTATAGCCTAGTTTTGATGAAAAAGTGGAAAAAAATGAAGCCCAGCTATCATTTGTGACCTCATTGGTCCAGTTTACAGTGATACATTGTTTCGAACAGAAATGTATCAATGTGAAGCAGTCATGACTTAATTTGATGAAAAATTTGAATAGATGAAGCCTAGCTATCATTCATGACCTGACTGGTCCAATTTACAGTAATGCATGTGCATATGAAGCAGTCACAACTGGATTTGAAGAAAAATTCATACAAATCAAGCTCATCTATCATTCGTAACCTAATTGGTCCAATTTTCAATGATATATTGTGTTGAACAGGAGCCAAATTATAACCTTTCTGTTGGCAAGAGTATTAGTCCCCTGCAGAGAATATATGCCAGCAACATGTGGAGAGTTAAAGGTGCTCACTTTCTCTGACTAAGAGAACAAAGGCAAACAAAAAATAAGTTGTTTTTTTTTGTTTGAATTGCAGATGGAGAAAAAATAATCCCCAAGAAAAATTTGTCAGTATTTGGATTCCTGAATTTGACTGGTGATTCTAAGTTTAAATGTAAGTATATACTGATTGGAATTTTTTTTGTATTCTGTATATTTTTATACTGCAACCAATGGCCCAGACTTATCTGGTGCAAACTCAATAATATCAAGGGCCAAATACAAATTTTGAACCCTCCAATCCCCCAGATTTGCATACAATACCAAAAATTAAAAGTCCTATCTGGCCCTCCATACTTTTAGTATTTGCGCATGCGCAGTACTCAGGAAGAGACCGGATTTGGCGCAAACTTCATTTTTTGTTTGGCCCTAAGTCAGTAAACATCTCAACTGACATCAGTGCTTTAAATCTCTCTTTTGGTGGATGCCAGACACAAATCAATGAAGTATATGGTGGATTCAAGGCGGTAAATGGTTGATGGAAGTGATGGTGGTTTGAGACGTTCAGGACTGTAACTTTTAAATAATATGAAAATTATTTTATGTTACCCAATTTCGAGATATACGCCTTGTTGTCATTAGTTGTTGCTAATGATTTACCAACTATTGGTTGTGTGTTCCTTCCCTATCCTTCCATGAACCCTCCGGTTAAACTCCTAAGCTTTCTGGCTGTTTTTTATTGAAATTTTTTATTAAATTCCTTTGGAGTTGAACGTATTGTACAGAAGGTTTATTCTGTTTATCCCCACCGTTACGTCCTCACCCTAGAACGTGTTGGGCCATTATTGTCTTGTATCTCCTACCGGTTGCATTGTTTTTTCTTCACATAAAGACCTAGCTTTGCATCAGGTATCAGTTAATTATTTACTGACTTTTGTGTGCCTATTGTCTAGTTTCCAGTTTTTCTAATCCTGACGTTGTTTACTTTTAACAACGCTCTTAACAGGTAATATTCAGGTTTTATTTCATCACAATTATAGTAGGATACATTTATTAATATTCTGGTAGTGTTGCTGTAATATTTTGGTGTTTGTCCACACTTAGGCTCTTTCGGGATGCCCTTGGGCTCATGTGGTTCCTGTCGGGGAACTTGGGCATTTCAAAAAAAAAATTTCGGAAAAAATTTGTTTTGATTTATTTTCGAAAATTATTTTTGATTGTCTTTGTCATGTGTCCTTAAATTGTATGGTTATATGTTAGATGTTAGGAGTGCAGTGAATTTTGTTTGGATTGTAATTATTTATGAAATTACTGCTCTCAGTGTAGGGCGAAGAAGTCTACATACGGATTTACATGCTTGTTGCCTTGCCTGTAGTCGCTGCACTCCAACTGATTCAGGCCCTACTTGTGTGGTCGGGGTCGACTCATTAGGACACTAACGTTGGAAGCGGGTGTCGTGCTATGTATTTGCGGTGAAGTTCCGATGTCGGGGCTGTCACCGCAAGATAATTCAAGTTTTCAGTTTCTTTTCCAGAGGAACAAGAACATGGTGATGGTATTGCGACACCCATCCAGAATGAGGAGCAAACAGAGCTAGGTGCTAAGGTGCTCTTGAATATAAAGGGAATAAGGCCTCTTATTCCTGCAGCTAGCTCGACCGGTCATGTGGTTACCCTATAGTGGGAACCATAATACCGGGTATGTCCATTGCGGTTGTGGAGAGTGTAGATTTGGGTAGAGCGAGCACCTTATAATCAAAAGCTTACCCAGCGATGAAGGCAAAATAAAGGAAAAGATGCTTGCAAGTTTCTCGTTGGGAAGCTTGGCGAGGTCTGGGATCAGACCGCGAGCAGGAGAGCCTTCTGTAACCCAGTAACAGTCGGGGTCAACTATTGCTTTGAGAAACTTGCACTGAGTCAGAGCTAACATCCTCCTTGGCCGCTCAGCACGCTTCTTGTACACTTCAGTCAAGGCCGGCTGCAGTTACGGCTTCTTCCTCCACTTCGGGGAAGCACATGCAACCACACACTAGCTACCCGACTTTGGATGTTCATGCAGCCGAGCGAAGATACTCCAGTCTTTGTCCTCGAAGTTGGTCTATCCGGGTAGCTAGTGATTCGAGGCTTGATTCATCAGGACGTTCGGCAAAGAGATCGGCGGCCAGATCTCCGTCCCAGGAGCAACATGCAGCAGAGAATATAAGCTGCAGCTTCACAAGCCTCTGTAATGGACTTGCTGTCGCAATTTGCACAGCTTATCGCAGCTTAAGAAACCCAGCAAGGGGCACCCATCAGCAGACTGCGGTAGTGAGCCGTCGGACGGTGCTGGGTCGGCCCGGTCATCTGTGCATGTAGAAGAAGCCAGAAGTTTCTCTACAGGATGCTTGGCTAGATTTGGGATCAGATCGCTGGTTGGAGAACGCACTCCGTTCTGTTCACAGTCTGGGTCGACTGTGTCTGTGGTCAGAAACTATAATGAGTCGGAACATGCATCGGAATGTTCCTTCCACAATGCAGCTGGGGCCGGCTACAGTTGCGGCTTCTTCTTCTTACATGGAAGCGCGCGAAAGGGGATTAGACTAGAACTTTCTAAGCGGGATACTCTGTGAGATCTGGGGACAGATCGCGAGTGCAGAGCATTCTCCTTCCCTTGAACTGTCGGGGATGACTGTTTTGTGTTGTAAGAAACTTCAATGAGTAGGGGCATCCGTCCAAAATGTGATGAGTTTGGATGCTTCTTCCGCACTTCAGTCGTGGCCGGCTGTTGTTACGGCTTCCTCTTCTTCCATGGATATGCACACTAAGGAGTAGATGCCTACAGGTTTCTAATGGAACGCTCGGCGAGGTATGGAGTAAACTGCGAGCTGGAGAACCCTCTCCTTTTCCGTCAGCAATCGGGGTTGACTTTTTTGATTCGAGAAACTTTAGTGAGTTGGGACACCCGTTCACGCTTGCAGTTCGGGAAGCTCCTTCCACATTGCAGTCGGATCCGGTTGCAGCTATGCCATCTTCCACTGCTTCATTGATGAAGCACATTGACTGCAGACTAGCTATCTGACTTCGCATGTTCAGGTTGATAGAAGTTGTTCAAGGCATTTTTATACGGGACATGTGTTGATGATCTGGGGCCAGATCTCCGTCCCATGATCAGCTTATGGTAACAAGCAGATTATCGTTGCTCTGCTAGCCTCGTATACGGACCAGCTGCCACAGATTGCTCTACGTATCGCAGCATCCCAGAAGTTGCTGGTACTACTGTTAACAGGCTCTGGTGGTGAGCTGTCGGATGGTGCTGCATTGGTCCAGTCATCCGTTCAGTCGGATGATGTTGACCATATTTTCGGATGGAACATTTGGATGGTGAGTGGGCTACGGAGGGTGAGTCTCCATCCCTCTCAGAAGGTCACCTTAAGACTATAAATATTTTTATACTGTACCAATGACCCAGACTTAGCTGGTGCTAACTCTTAAAATTCTAGGGCCAAACACAAATTTTGCTCCCCCAACCCCCAAAATTTGCATCAAAATCCAAAAAAATCAATGTCCTATGTGGTCCTCCATACTTTTATCCACTGCGCATGTGCAGTGTCAAGGAAGTAACGAAATTGGTGCCAAAACCTCATTCTTTGTTTGGCCCTTCAATCAGTAACATCTCACTGATATCTGTGCTTATAATCTCAGTTAAAATGATGCCAGACACAAAATCATGAAAGAAATGGTGGATCTAAGGATGAAATAGGAGGATGAGAGGAAGGAACAGTGGAAGGATGTGTTCAGGGCCGTAACTTATAATTTTTATGCAAAATTATTTCATGTTCCCTAATTTCGGGGCATGAGCCTGATGTTTTCATTCTTGTTATGAAATTTCCACTGTTTGTTAAGTGTTTCCTATCTCCCTTCCTTTGAACCCCCCTTGCCAATCTCCCATGCTTTTGGCATAATTTTTGTAATTTTTTACTGAAATTTCTTGGGAGTTTTTGGCTTGGTAACAGAATGTTTATTCTGTTTTTTCCCATGGTTACGTCCTCACCCTAGGGTGGTTAGGCGTTTTGGTTATGCATCTACCATCCGATGTACTGCAGTTTCTTCTCTGGAAGCTTCTGTTTTACATTGGATAGTGTTAAAATTGGTTACTGATTTCGGGCCATATTTTCAGTGCCTGGAGTCTTGTTTCCGGTTTTTATTCACTTTTGTTTATGTTGACAATGGTTACTTCTGACAGTGATTCCTTGTCTTCTGTTTAGTTCTGCTCATAGCCAGATACATTAATATTGTCCGTAAGTGTAACATTAATTTTTACATATGTTTTAAAATTTTTGTCCACACTTTGGCTTTTTTGAGATCCATTTGGGCTCATCGTTCCGATTGGGAATTTGGGCTCATCTTGAAATTTTTTCGAAAAAATTTTTTCTGTTGAATTATTTTTCGAAATGTTGGTAATGGATTATATTATTATTATGTATCTTTGTTTTCAAGGATTAGTGCGAGTTCGATGACTGTTTAATATTTTTTCAATATGAAAGAATATTGTTCAAATTGTAATTGAGGAAGTCTTCCTCTGATTCTCATGTTCAGTGTTTTTGCTGTAGTCAGTGGACTCGCACTATTTCTTGCTCAGTGAGTTCCAATTCGGATGACAAACGTTGGAGACGTGTGTCACGGTATATTGTTAGTGGTGAGAGGTCCATTCCGGTCCTCTTGCCACAGGGTCACTCTAGTTTTTTCAGTCTCTTTTTCAGAGGAACAAGAACAGGGTGATGTTTCCGTGATGTCTTCAAAAAGTGTGCTTCCATCGTCGCAATGAAGAGCTAGCGACAAAGTGCTCAACGAATGCGGCAAGTGTCTAAGAGGTCCCTAGTAGGATCGACGGTCATTTGTCGCCCGCCAGCTCCCCTGGTGAAGCAATCATTCACAAAATGGTTGTGATGCCGGGTTCGTCCGTTGTGTTTCAGGAGAGGAGGAGGGGTGTTGCGAGCACTATAATCTCGGATCACGCACACCCGGTGACGACGGATCGGAGGATGGAACGGAGGAAGCCAGTCAGTCCGGTAGCTAGCTCATCCAGGTCTACCCGGACCGCGAGCGAGAGAGGCTCCTCTCTCTTACAACAACATCTGGGCCCAGATGTTGCTGTACGTACGTTTGTCAGTTGGAGCATACGTCCACTCCTCCTGCTCGGGACGCTCCGTCGCATAGACAGTCCGGTGCGGCTAGTCTTATGGCATTCTCTTCCACACGTCAGCACACACGACCGCACCTTGGCTACGTGACCGCAGATATCCAGCCTGCTTCGCCGTCCAGGGATTCCATGTCGACCCTGTCACGCCATCCGCTAGCTAAAGACACAAGGCCTTACCAATTGGGACGTTCGCATAGCAAAGTATGCAGGAATTACCATCCCAGGAACTTCCAGCGGCTAAATTACGTAAGACCGCGACTCCACAGGCCTCCGTGACGGACTTGCTATCACAGATAGCTCAACTCATCGCAGCATCCCAGCAGCCATCAGAAAGTTTTTCAGAACAGGAACTTTCAGGAAGCTGGGTCGGTTCACTCCCCTGCAGAGTCCAAAAGGGACGACCGAGATTCGCATGTGGTCCAGTCGGATGGTGAAAGGGAATCAGCGGAGCTGGAATTTTCCCTTTCTGAACAACATAAGGTGGCTTTATTTCATCCAGCAACACCTTCCAGAAATTATTCCTCAGGACCAAAATGCTGCGTTACCTGATAAGAGACTGATAGCACCACTGGACACAGACTTTTTCAGTCGGAATAGGGACATTGCGCCTGACTTTCCGACATGTCACGCAGACATTTGAACTTCTTAATGACGCTGTATTCAAGCTAGCCGCTAAGACTGGCAAATCCATTTTTTATCGTCTCATACTCTATAGCTGCCTTTCATCAATAATAGAAATAGATTTGAAATGGCAGGACAGGGCGTTCCGAGAGTCATTGCCGGCGTCTATGTCAATTCTCTCCAGTACGCTGGAGACGACAATCTAACAGAATCAGTTTAGATGCCTTATCTTACGCAGATCACCTTAACAGAGCGTTATCACTACGTCTCGGGGGAAAAGAATTCCAGGATGTTCAAACTTCCTTGAGAGTTCTTTTGAGGGCCATAGCATATTATACGTATAACTCCGCCCTTCAGTGGCAAATCTGGAGTTAGTCAGACGTGATGCTGCCCTGGCTACATCCACAAAAGTGGATAATAAGGTGAAAAACTCTCTTCGAGTCGCTCCAGTATCCAGAGAGCTTCTCTTCGACGGTAAGCTTTCTATAATATATGATCAGATTACTAAGAAAGCTTCGGACTCTCTGCTTTGTAAATCTGCTTCGAAAAAGTCGGACTCAGCAGAGAGGTGTAAGGCAGGTACTTCTGGGACGAGTATGTCCAAGGGAAGTTCCTATAGAGGATCTAAGAAAGCCTTGACGTCTTACTTTAGAGACCGTCAGAGTAGCGACTCAGGTAGGGGGTCGTAATGCTGGCAGAGACAACCGGTCAGGTGCCCCTAGGTCGACTGGTCGAGGTGCGGGTCGTGGAGGATGTAGTTTCTCTTCCTGCAAGCCTCGCAAGTCCAGGAGGTGATGGTCTAAACCTCTATTGTGTTCCAGTGGGCGGAAGGCTATCGAGATTCTTAACCAATCGGTTGTCAATTACGGATGACCCATGGGTGCAGGGGGTTATTTCCGAAGATCTAAAACTGTCCTTCAAGGAAAAACCTCTGTTAACTCGAAGTCCACGTTGGACTCAGCTTCTGTCAAACCTTCAGAAGAGAGATTTGCTTCTATCAGAAGTCCAATCTCTTCTGGACAAGAACGCTATAGAGGTCGTAGAAAACCAGGAATCTCCAGGTTTCTACAATCACCTGTTCCTGGTTTCAAAACCAGACGGCTCGTTTCGTCCAGTTATAGATCTGAGCTGGATAAACAAGCTGATCGTGGCTCCAAAATTTTATATGAAGACCATCCAATCGGTCAGAGCGAGCATTCGAGTGAACGATTATGCTGTGAGCATGGATCTCAAGGATGCATACTTTCACGTCATGGTACATCCAACGTTCAGAAAGTATCTTCACTTCGCTGTCATAGGAGTCATTTATCAGTTCCGAGCAATGTGCTTCGGTCTGAATCTAGCGCTCTGGGCTTTCACTCGAATAATGAACTCGATAATGACTCATTTCCAAGCTCATTCGTCTGCGGTAACGTCTACCTACTTGGACGACATTCTTCAGAGGTACGGCAACAAGTTAACGCTTCAGAACGATGTTCATAGTCTGCTTCAACTGCTCCGACGTCTCGGTTTCATAGTAAACAAAAAGAAGTTGGATCTAGTGCCATCCAAGTCATTCACCCATTGGGGAATGAGCTTCAAGACGCACAACAATCTCGTTCGTCTGCTGTTAACCAGAGCAGAATTAGTCAGTTGTTATGCTCGCTTTTGTCTTCACTCAGATGTAGTAACAGCGAGAGAATTCATGCGACTGATAGGTTTGTGCGGAGCCGCCACGGATCTTATTCCTATGAGGTGACTACGTGCTTGTCCACTCCAGATATTTTTTACTCAGAACTGGAGTGTGAAGATTCATTCGCTCGAAACAAACATCGTCTTGTCGAAACAAGTGAAACAAGAGATTCAGACTTGGGCAGATATTCAGTAGTTAACTCAGGGAGTACCACTGCAACTGCCAGATCTGATTTTTACGTTAATGACAGATGAAACAGGTTGGGGCACAACTTTAAGTCCAGCAGATTCGAGGTGCCAGGGTCTTTGGGATCCGCAGTTCCTAAACAAGCACATAAACATCAAGAGATGATGTCAATTTGGCTTGCGCTACATAATCAGATGAACATTCTTCAGAATTCGCATGTTCAATTCTGTCTGACAATTCGACAGTAGTAGCGTATATTCGGAACTAGGGAGGCACTTATTCCATTCCGTTATTCAACTTAACGGAAAGAATCCTTCTGTTTGTCCTAGAGCATCAGGTTCTTCTATCGGTCTGTCATATTCTGGGTCATCTGAACGTTCTAGCGGACTCTCTTTCTCGGAAAGTTTTATGTTGCTGTCAGAATGGACTCTCAACAAACGAGTATTCAATCAGATTTGCTACCTATGGGATCGTCCTATGATAGACTTATTTGCGACGCATCTCAACAATCAGTTGCAGACATATGTGTCGCCGTGCCCAGATCCTTGAGCGTTCGCAGTAGACACTCTCTCTATCTCTTGGGACAGAATGATAGGATATGCGTATCCTGCAGCTCCGTTGATTCAACAGATATTGCTAAAAATCAAGCAATCTCAATGCAAGATTCTGTTGGTAGCATCTCTGTCTCCTCAAAGACCATGGATAAATCTACTCAGGTGTCTGTTATAGGACATTCCTCGGAAGCTTCCTCCATGGGAGGACCTTCTTTTGCAGGGGAAATCACGCACACTGCATCACAACCTGCAAGGTCTCAACCTTCACGTATTTCTGTTGTGCGGTCCTTCTTGTATGGCAAGCAATTTACAGGACGAGCAGTGGATGCAATTTCTAACTGTAGGAGGGCCTCCTCTTCGCTAAATTATGCAGCAAAGTGGAAGGTTTTCTCTCGTTGGTGTATGGATCATTCAGTTGATATTTATGATTCCTCCATTCCAGACATTGCTAATTTTTTGGTCTACTTGTTTGACGAGATCAAACTGCAGCCAGTAACTATTAAGGGTTATAGGTCTATGCTCTTGGATACATATGCTCATCATGATAGCTAACAAATTGGATCTAATGTCTCTTTATCAAAATTAGTTAAAAACTTTTTGATAAATAGACCTAGCACCCTTAGGTTAATTCCTAAGTGGAATTTCGCTTGGGTTCTTCTGAAGCTCAAAGAAGCTCCTTTTCAATCCCTTAACACGGTAGACTTCAAATACTTATCTTCTAAGACAGCTTTTCTCGAAGCCTTTGCTTCTGCTAGAAGAGTTCGCGAGCTTCATGCTCTATCTGTTGATGATTCTCACTATCGTAGTGTTGGTAATACTATTACTTTAACTACCAATGTGGGATTTTTGGCTAAGAATCAGGCTCCTAATAAGTACCCTGAGCCTATTATTATTAGGGCTCTTCCGTCCTCAGATGGCTGTAGGCCTTTGCTGTGTCCAGTTACAGCTATGCATATTTACAAACGCAGATCTGAGTTTTCAGAAAGGGACGAAAACGTTTCTTTCTGTCTCTGCTTCCTGATAGAAAAGACATTACAGTCCATTCTATTTCTAGGTCTGTTATCTGTTGCTCAGAATGTCGTCTACTAAACAGTTGCAACTATAGTTATGTAGGCTTTCTGTTCCAGCAGTGACTCTGTCCTGCTGCCCTCTTCGTTCTGTGGTGATTGACCCAGAGCAAGGGGAAGTGGGGGGGGGGGGGGGGAGGGGTGGGATGGGGGGTTGGGGTGTGTGTGTGGAGGGGGGTGTTCACTAAAATCACAGGCTTTATAGTGAAAAGCAAGGGAATACCTCCTCCTGAGTCAGTAATTCCGAGTCGGTGCTGGGATGGTTTTAAAGTGTAAAGCTAATGTTTATCTCATTTATATAATATTTTTAAAGTGTAGCTCGGTGTAAAGCATTTGTATAATATCACGTGTCATAATCGCATTAATATACAATCCTCTGACACTTTGAAATGAGTATAAAGAGTCTCATTCTCTGGACTATCTTTATTTATTGGCTTTCCTTTAAGAAATTAGTATTATGGGTTATACTGGATGTTAATAGAGATCATTGATGCTATCGTGCTTAATTATGGACTGGTAATGTGTCTTTCTTATTTTTAATAAACAAGAAAGATATATGTAAATCCTGTTTCTCCTTTTCTCCTTGAGGGGATAATTCTTTATATGTAATTGAGCCTATTGAATTTTCCTTTATGTCCTAGGCCCTCCAGCCTTTTTTCTATTCAGCTAAGTCTGGGTCATTGGTTACAGTATAAAAACATGAACAAATTGATAGTAATTTATATATTTTTTATACTTACCAATGACCCAGATGGGGATGGCCCTCCCATGAGTTGGGAACTCATACCTCCCCGCTGATTATATAACATTTACCAGACACTGGTTGTAAGAATGAGGATTTGGCGCCAATTTCAGTACTTCCTTGGCACTGGCATGCGCAATGGGCAAAAGTATGGAGGACCATATAGGACATTAGATTTTTTGATTTGGATGCAAATTTTGGGGATTGGGGGTGGGGGGGGGGGGGCAAAATTTGTGTTTGGCCCTGAATGTTTTAGTGTTAGCACCAGCAGCTAAGTCTGGGTCATTGGTAAGTATAAAAAATATATAAATTACTATAAATTTTTTCATTTTCGTGCTACCGGAAAATTGGAAAAATTAAAATTTTTTGCTCATTATGTTTTAAGATGAAGTCAAGTTGGGATAATCACTCTGCTTGCCTTGCCTGCTTCGGTTGTAATTAGGATAATCCATGCTCACCTTGTACAAAATGGTATGCAAAGTGTTGGGCACATCTTCAATCATATGTGTTGGGGGTGGAGCTGGCTATGCACCGGCTCTCACCCATTAGGGGGTATTAATTCAGTTTCCTCTCTACTTTCAGAAGCACAGTTGGTTGATAGTTCTGCCATAGAAACTACCTCTACAAAGAATACAGGCACTTGCATGCTTTTAAATACCCTGTCTAGTGAAAGCGAGCTGGCATCAAAGGTGCTTAGTAATAATCATGCTTCCACTGTTGCTCCGTTTCCTGGGGCAGTACGTTCCGAAGCTGATGCCAGCTCTAAGGGGATCCCCGATCCTCTTGATGAAGGTGTTCATTTTAGCATTTTAGCTCCACTAGCCGTTTAGGCGAAGGCAGTCTCCCTATATTTAGAAGCACCTCAACGGCGACATCTACCACCAAGGTTCTTCATACCATAACCATAACCACACCCACCATTGTGCCTGAGTCAGTGAGCATAGCTGCTACGTCACCATCAACGTCACTGACTCATGATAGACAGAGTAAGGTATACAGTAGCCAAAAACGTATTACGTTCCCACTTAGGGAGACGGCACATCATTCCAAAAAGGCTCCTAAGGCTTCGAAATCGTCAATTCAAGCACAGTCACAGATTAAGGCAAGTCACTCTGCTAAGCGACTTCATTCCGTTTCACCACCATGCCTGGACCCAAAGAAGGCAAAAGCTTCCTCTGAATCCTTGGAGTCTGAAGATGAGGACAACAGTGACATGCTTCAAAAGATTTTGCAATTGATTCAAGCGATAGTACCAAATCAATTAAGTTCCAAATTACACCTCTGAGAAGGATGAGTCAGTGTCAGAGGTATCTCTACCGCAACATTCACCAGAATGAATTGACATAGTAGATGCCTCGCCGCCGGATGATACATCCCTTGGCTTATCTAGAAGATTTTGTTTACTCTCTACCAGAGCAGCATATGGAAGCTATAAAGTTCATTCATCAGTTCTTCCCAGATCAGTGCCTCCAGAGTTACCTAGTTCGGCTGCCTCTCTGAAGCCAGTTGCATCTCTTGACAGGTGTAGGTGGCAATCTAAAGTTGAGGCTCTTTCTTATCCAGTTCAATCTCAAGTCGTTTAGAAGATATAATTCATTGTTGCTTAGTAAAGCGGATAAGAATTCTTTTATCTCATGTAGAGAAATTAAGTTACCTTTTGCTGAGAAAAAAAACTTTTCTTCTGTTGGGCCTGGAGTCCAGGCTCAACCATTAGAATTTGACCACAAATCTGACACACTTAATGTCAACTTATAAACTCACTGTTCGGTTAGTTTGAATGTTATTCATTAGTCCCCTACGGTTTTACCATTTTGGGGGGACTATTGAATTGCTCTCTGTCTGTCCATCTGTCCATCCATTCTGTCTGTCTGTCTGTCTGTCTGTCTGTCTGTCTGTCTGTCTGTCTGTCTGTCTGTCTGTCTGTCTGTCTGTCTGTTCTGTCTGTCTGTCTGTCTGTCTGTCTGTCTGTCTGTCTGTCTGTCTGTCTGTCTGTCTGTCTGTCTGTCTGTCTGTCTGTCCTCATTTATGTTTCCACCTGTATCTCATATATGTTTCAATGCTGTACTTTCATTTTTATACCATTGGTGACACATAATAGGAGGATGATGCACGTCAAAAAGTTTTGAAAAAAAATTCAAGATGGCCGACTGGCGGCCATTTTTGTCATCCTTTTTTGCTTCATTTGCTGTTACCACCTGTATCTTAGACATGTTTCGATGTTGTACTTTCATTTTTATACCATTGGTGACACATAATAGGAAGTTGATGCACGTCAAACATTTTCTAAAAGAAAATGAAGATGTCCGACAGGCGGCCATTTTTGTCATTTTTTGCTTCATTTGATGTTACCACCTGTATCTCAGACATGTTTTGATATATTTGCTTCAGGTTTCTAACATTGTTCATAGATGCTATGAGGATGATGCACGTCAAAATTGTTTGAAAAAAAAAATTCAAGATGGCTGAATGACATCCATTTTTGTTTATTTTTTGCATTCTCAAGTTACGTTATCACCCATATCTTGGGGTTGTTTTGAGATATTAGTTTTAAATTTTCAGCATTTGTCAGACACCATAGGAGAATGATACATGCCAAAATCTTTTGACAAAAAATTCAAGATGGCCGAATAGCAGCCATTTTTGTTATTTTTTTTTGCCATATTTGATTTTACCACCTGTATCTTGAACATATTTTGAACTATTACTTTCAGATTTCTAACACTGGTCAGAGATGCTAGGAGTGTGATGCACGACAAAATTTTTGAAAAAATTGAAGATGGCCGAAATCTTTTGAAAAAAAATTCAAGATGGCTGAATGACAGACTTTTTTGTTGTCATTTTTTTGCCATATTTGACGTTATCACCTGTATCTGAGACATGTTTCGAGCTATTACTTTCAAATTTCTAACATTGGTCAGAGATGCTAGGAGGATGATGCACGTCACTAGGAGGATTTCTAACATTGGTCAGAGATGCTAGGAGGATGATACACGTCAAAATTTTTTGGAAAAAAAATTTAGAATGGCCGAGGGATGACCATTTTTATTGATTTTTTTGTGTTCCTATTTTACGTTTTTTTTTAAATGCCCAACAGGCCTAAAAAATATTTTGCGTGTTTTATAGAACAGACCATCCACCGTGGGGGACTAGAGTATGATCACCTGTGATCGGCATTGCACTTGTTCTTTAATCACGTCAGCTAGAGCATCACTTCGGTTCATGTCATATGCTGACCATATCACTCAAGCTTTAGATAAATGCTTAAGTCATAAAGATTTTGAAGACGTCTCTCCATTACGGGTCATGTCTAGAGCTATCATACCAAATATTGGTCATTCAGCCCATATCCGTACTAATCTTGAACTGGTCAAGCGTGATCATCAGTGGTGGACAAATCCTTAGAGGCTTCATTAAGAGCAGCTCTGGTTTCTGGATCTACTCTTTTTAATGATCAAATTACTGTGGTTCATGATGAATTAACAAAGCAAGCCACCAGCAATCTTCTTATTAGGCCCATTTCTGCTCCATGTGGAAACTACCGGCAGAATAGAATCTTGAGAGGTAATCAAACCTCTAATTCTAGGGGACAATCTAACAAGAGATCCAATGCTGGATCATACTATCGTTCTAACAAAGTGTGTTCTTACACTCACTCGCTCAGTCATCTGCTAGAAGTAACTCATCTTGCTGGCGGAGTTTCTCTTCCCACAAACCTCACAGATGTAGGAAATGAAAGTCCCCACCTCTGTTGTCCAAGAGTTGGAGGAAGGTTGTCTCAATTCGTAGACAATTGGATAAAAATTACGTTTGACAGATGGGTTCTCCCAAGTTATGAAAGAGGGGTTGAGACGGACCTTTCGGGAAGAGCCTCCACTCACAAGTTTTCCGATGTTTACCAACCTTCCTCAGGATCCTGTAAAGAAAACCACACTTTTAGATGCAGTCGAGATCATTTTATTAAAAGGGGCAATAGAGGTTGTAGAGAATGTAGAATATCTAGGATTTTATTCCCAGATCTTTCTTGTGCAGAAGCCAAATGGCTTGTACCGTCCGATCGTAGATCTAAGTTGGATAAACAAACTAATTATAGCTTCAAAGTTCAAAATGGAAACAATAAGGTCGGTGCGAGCAAGTATAGGGATGAACGACTATGCCACGAGCATAGATTTAAAAAACGTGCATTTCCACATTATAATTCACAAGTTCTTCCGGAAATAGCTAAGATTTGCATTAAATAACAAGGTTTATCCGTGCAGTGTGCTTCGGACTCAATCTCGTGCCGTGGGCATTCGCCAGGGTCATGAGTGTGGTAATGTCTCATTTTTGTGCTCAGTCCAGGGTCATGACTTTGGCATTCTTGGACGATATCCTGCAGAGGTATCACAATGTAGATATTCTTCGATAGGATGTTCCAAAACTTCTCCGGCTCTTGGAGCCACTGGGGTTCATCATAAACTTTCACCTCACCCCGTCGACCTCCTTTACCCATCTGGGGATGGAGTTTCAGACGACTCTCAATCTTGTGCATCTTCCAGTTCCAAGAGCCCTGATTATATCTGTGTTCTCCCTTTTTTTCATTCAAGCGACGACAGTGAGAGCGAGGGAGTTCATGAAACTGTTAGGTCTGTGGGGCACCGCAACGGATCATATTCTGTTGGGCCGTCTCCACACAAGACCTCTTCAACATTATTTTCTGGAGAATTGGCATTCAAACTTCAATTCTCTGGATCACACATTCCACTATCAACTCTGTTCAAACAGAAACTTCAGATTTGGACAGACATTCAGTGGCTGACACAGGAGATTCCATTAGAAACCCCTATTTACTTTAATGACAGATGCAAGTTTGCAGGGATGGGGTGCCACCTTGATTCCAGAGAATCTAAATTGTCAGGGT
Source organism: Pictodentalium vernedei (assembly GCA_031216915.1). Taxonomy (NCBI): domain Eukaryota; kingdom Metazoa; phylum Mollusca; class Scaphopoda; order Dentaliida; family Dentaliidae; genus Pictodentalium; species Pictodentalium vernedei. The sequence continues at coordinate 111,610,287 of CM062291.1, read as the reverse complement.
CTTTGGGATCCTCTTCAGTTACAACTTCAAATCAGTCAAAAAGAGATTATGGCAATTCAGTTAGTCTTGATTCACTGGACAACAAATCTGTCAAACTCTCATGTTCAGATTCTTTCTGACAACTCAACAGTCGTTGCTTATCTTTGGAATCAAGGTGGCACCCACTCTCTGTTCTCATGGTGTCTCTGTCGAGACACAGGACCCTTCTTCCAACAGAGTGGACCTTAAATAGATCAGTGTTTCAGATGCTGTGTCAGTATTGGGAACATCCCATGATAGATTTGTTTGCCACCAGATGGAACAATCAACTACCGACGTTTGTTTCCCCATATCCAGATCCACTAGTCTTTACAGTGGATGCTCTGTCAATTCCGTGGCAGGGGATGTGGCATATGCATATCCGCAATCTCCTCTAATTCAGCAAGTAATTAAAAAAATTCACAAAACTCGATGCAAAGTTCTGTTAATTGCTCCGCTGTTTCCTCTGAAACCTTGGATCAATCTCATCAGACCACTACTGTTCAACGTTCCGTTAGTCTGCCAATAAGAAAGGACCTTCTGTCCCAGGGAGAAAGACATCTTTTCCACTGGAACCCAGGATCTCTCAGCCTTCATGTCTCTCTGTTTTGCAGTCCTTTCTCAGAAGAAAACATTTTTCCAGATGAGCAATGGAAGCAATTTCTTCATCTAGGAGGCAATCCACTTCTTTAAATTATGCGAGTAAATGGAAACTATTTACTTCATGGTGCCTGGATAATTCAGTGGATGTTTTTCAGCCTTCTATTCCCAATATTGTAGATTTTCTCATACTCCTTTTTAATGTTAAAAAACTTCAACTATCACAGTTAAAGGATACTGATCCATGCTTTCAGATACCTGTACACATGAAGGCTGTATTGACATTGGTTCTAATAATTCATTATCAAAACTTAATATTTCTCAATTAACAGACCTAGATCTCTTTCTCTCATTCCTAAATGGAATTTGGCTTGGGTTCTTCTTATGTTGGGAGAAACCCCCCTTTGAATCAATAAATACAGTAGACATTAAATATCTTGCATACAAAACTGTTTTCTTATCACCCTTTACTTCGGCTAGAAGAGTTAGCGAAATTCATGCTTTTTCTATATCTGAAAATCATTGTAGGAGTGTTGGAAACACCATCACTCTTACCACTCAGGTTGGATTCTTAGCAAATAACAAGTACATGTACCAGATAGGCTGCCAAATTCTATTATTATTCATGCTTTACCTGCTGTAAATAATGTTAGACCATCATTATGTCCTGTTAGTGCTATTAGAACCTGTGTTAAAAGATCATCCTTTGTCAGGAAGGGGAAAAAAGACTGTTTCTTTCCCTTATTCCTAATAGAAAAGATATTTCGGTTCATTCTATCTCAAGATGGATTCAGTCCACTATCCATTTAGCTTATCAACATCTGGCTGATATTGATGGTTGAGTGAATAGAATATCAGCTCATGAAGTTAGAGTTTATCTTCATCCTGGGCATATCAAAATAGCATGTCCCTATCAGATATAATGAGAGCAGTTTATTGGAATCAATCCACAACCATCACAATTTTTTACTTAAGAGACCTTCAATCCATTGCAGGGGACATTAAATGTTTAGGTCCTCTCTCCTTTGCACAAAACATAATTTAATGTTTTTGTTTACTGGTGGCTGCAATAATTATGGAATGCTTGACCTTTTTGTTCTGGTGACAATAGTTTCACCATAACAGAAAGGGGGCGGGGGTGATTCTTGCTTATGTCATTGTTGACCTTACAGTTATGGGCAGGCTTTCATCCCCTTCTACTTAGGTAAACCTTAATTATTTATATTATTGTATATATGTACAGCATGTGCAGTCTTAGAGCTCATTCCATACAATACCTAATATTATTATATATTATATATTATAAATATAAATTGTGTGTAATCTCTGATCGCATTTATGTTTTGGCTCCCAGTATCTAAATTAGCATATGGGTATGCTTGGTCTTTAAAGAGATTATATGTCATTACTTATAAGGATTCTTTTTCCTTATCTGGTGTCATATCCATTAAAGATAGTTATTATCTTTACTGGATGTATGTAATTCCACGATTATACCTACACTGTTCTGCTAGGGATCTCTCTTATGCATTTTATAATGACAGCCTGCTTATATATATAGTCCTATTCTGGTCCTCCTCCTATTATTTATTCAGCTAGTCTGGGCCAATGGTAAAGGTGTCAAACTATTGTAAATTTATAGTAATTTTTAGCTCAACTTTGGTGAAGCCAAATTTGAGCTTATGCCATGGCCCGTCGTCCGTCTGTCTGTCTGGCCGTCTGTCCGTCAACAACTGGATAAGGCTCGGGCTAGAGGCCGTATTTATGAACAGATCTTTACGAAACTTCTTGGGTATCTTTGTTATGACCGTGGGACGAGAACGAGTGTTTTTGGGTGCAGTCCGAAATTCAAGATGGCTGCCAGCCACCATTTTGTACCGACGATGCAGAAATCTGTTTTTTGTACAGAACTTCCATATGAAAGCTCTGATTTGAATAATTTTTTGTATGAATGTTTAGTAGCATGGGATACATCACATATAATACAGGTTTTTTTCTCGTGCGTAAATTATGCAAATTAGACTAACTTTGATGTTTTTTGGTGTTACTTTCAGCACTGTAAGTGCAAATGCCAATACGGCTCGGGCTAGAGGCCGTATTTATGAACCGATCTTTACGAAACTCCTTGGGTACCTTTGTTATCACCGTGGGACTAGTGTTTTTGGGTCCGGTCCAAAATTCAAGATGGCCGATGGCAGCCATTTTGTACAAAATTTGGTACAATCAGATTTTTGCACAGAACTTCCATATGAAAGCGCTGTTTTGAATAATTTTTTGTGTGAATGTTTAGTACCATGGGATACATCACATATAATATGGGTTTTTTTCTCGTGCAGAAATTATGCAAATTAGATGAACTTTGATTTTTTCAGTGCTACTTACACACAGTAAGTACACATGTCAATACGGATCGGGCTAGAGTCTGTATTTATGAACCGATCTTCACGAAACGTCTTGGGTACCTTTGTTATCACCTTGGGACGAGAACGAGTGTTTCTGGGTGCAGTCCAAAATTCAAGATGGCTGCCAGTGGCCATTTTGTACCGAAATTAGGTCTAATCAGTTTTTTGTACGCAACTTCTATACGGCTCAGGCTAGAGGCCGTATTTATGAACCGATCTTTACGAAACTTCTTGGGTACCTTTATTATCACCGTGGGATGAGAACGAGTGTTTTTGGGTGTGGTCCGAAATTCAAGATGGCCACCAGCAGCCATTTTGTACCAAAATTAGTGCAATCAGTCTTTTGTACAGAACTTCTGTATGAAAGTTCTGATTTGAATAAAGTTTTGTATGAATGTTTAGTAACATGGAATACATCACATATAGTACGGGTTTTTTTCTCGTGCAGAAATTATGCAAATTAGATGAACTTTGATTTATTTAGTGCTACTTATACACTGTAAGTGCACATGTCAATACGGCTCGGGCTAGAGGCTGTATTTATGAACCGATCTTCACAAAACTTCCTGGGTACCTTTGCTATCACCTTGGGACGAGAACAAGTGTTTCTGAGTGTGGTCGAAAATTCAAGATGGCTGCCAGTGTCCATTTTGTACCGAAATTAGGTGCAATCAGTTTTTTGTCACAACTTCTACACAGCTCATATTTGTGAACTGATCTTCACGAAACTTCTTGGGTACCTTTGTTTTCACCTTGGGACAGGAATGAGTGTGTTTTGGGGTGCCTTTGTTATCACTGTGCTATGAGAACAAATATTTTAGGGTTCAGCATCTGACTGTCACCTACCTTTACAATACTTTACCTATACATTTGTTACAGGCAACGGCCAGTATTTATGTACAGACCGTTACAATACTTTATATGTACCTTTGTTATCAGGTCATTACCTAGATGTTTGTCATTGCTGTGTCACATACTATACATGTACATGTCTTTGTCTTGACAAGTTGAAATGTCGTTGCACTTCCTTGGTTATGTGCATGTGCAGTAGTCAAGAGGTATGGAGGACCAGATGGGACTTCTTTTTTTCTGTTCTGATCAATTTTATGTGTGTTAGGGGGGTAAAATTGATGTTTGACCCTACTTTCTCTGAAAATCAGATTAAGCTAGTCTGGGCCAGTGGTAAGTATGCAAAATATAAAAATTACTATAAGTTTATAACATTTTGGCAAAGCGTGCATCTGGGCATTCCCAAGTTTTTGAACAGTACACATCGATTACACAACATTTCATTTCAACTCGATTAAAAGCAAAATGCCTTGAAGGTCCAAAGTTCTAAGGGCTATTGCTCTAATTATGCAGGGCCAATTGCAACGTCTCATCACCCAGCAATTTGGGATCCATAGGACCAGTAGAATTGAATGATAAAAAAAATTGACATTGGTTGTGCCTGGACGTTCTGAAGGGGGAGGTCATCAAAAAACTGCTGAGTCAGCATATTTGCAAAAATTAAAAAAAAAAAAAAAATTCAGAACCAGTAGTCAATATCTTTTGATATTCAGTATACAGCATCCATGTGGGAGGGGGGGGGGGGGAGGGTCCAGATACGAGTTCGTTAAAATAAAGCCCCTTGTTTCATATTTGGGTTCAATACAGGAGCCCAAATGTTTTTACTTAGGGCAATATGGGGAATAATCTTAAAAAATTTTTCTTCAGAACAACCAATCACAGTCTTTTAATGTTTGACATACATCATTGTTATGAGGGTCAGATTCAAGATTGTTCAAATCTAGTCCCTAGGTTAATATTTGGTCTTCCTGTGGAAGCCCATATTTTAACAGTGCAATATGAGTGAAAATCTTTCAAAATCATTTTCTTCAGAAATGCTTTCATATTTGATTTACATCATCTCCAGGTGGGGGGAGGGAGGGGGGTCAGATTCAGGTTTGTTCAAATCAGGTCCCTGGGTTAATATTTGGACTCCCAGTGGTAGCCCAAATTTTAACTGACTGCAATATGATGACATTTCTTTAAAAATCTTTTTCAGCAGAACGATTCATATTTGGTATACAACATCTGGGGGGGGGGGGGGGGGGGGGGGGGGGGGGGGGGCAATTCAACTTTGTTCACATCGAGTCCCTGGGTTATTATTTGGGCTTCTTATGATAGCCCAAATTTTAACTTAGAGCAGCATGAAGAAATTTCTTTAAAAATCTCCAGATCCAACTGTTAGAATGCTTTCAGATTTGGTATACAACATCTCAGGTGGGGGGGGAGGGGGGGGGGGGGGGGGGGAGAAAGGTAGAAATTGAACAAATACTAGAATTTGAATGGCTATTTCTGTCGTCATCAACACTGGCTTGTTAAAACATGAGATCTCATTACTCATAAAGACCTGAAGATTTTATTATACCCCCACAAACCACAAAGTTTTAGGAGGTATATAGGTGTCAACTTGTCTGTCGGTCGGTCAGTCTGTCATCGTCATCAGTCTGTTGCTCATGTAAACTTGTGGAGTGAACTGCTTCCACAGTTTTAGCCGCATTTTCTTGAAACTTCACAAAAATAATCAGCATGATGAGGGGAAGTGCATGACATAATTTTTTTCTCACTCGGTTTCAAGATGGCCGACTGGCGGCCATATTGGATTTTTGTTTTATGTAAAATTGTGGAGCGAACTACTTCCACAGTTTTAGCCGCATTTTCATGAAACTTCACAAAAATGATCAGTATGATGAGGGGAAGTGTGTGACATAATTGTTTTCCCGCTCGATCATATTGGATTTTTTTTTACTTAGAAAAATTGAATGCCCCTTTTCAGTCACCCACGCTAGGTGGTATGCCACATTGGGGGAACACCAGGCAACAGATCATCTCTAGTTTTTTTGCTACACTTTGACAGTTTATATCCCTGTGATTTGGCAGTTAATTCTTGGCATGTCTTAAAAGGCAGTGAAGATTTGACTTGAAACAAGTGCAAAGATATTTGGAATGCAATTGCAAGGTTACTTACAGACTGCATGTCAGCAGACCTGTTCTAGGCACTAAAAAGTGATCCAAGTCGGAATTAGGGCCTTAGAATTAGGGCCTTAAGTTATTTATTAGTCGAGTTGTGACGAAGTCAAACTCGACTTATAGTTTGGTGAATGGCGGGCGGGCGGGCGGGCGGGCGGGTGGGCGGGCGGGCGTAAACAATTGGTTTCCGGATGATAACTTGATAGTGGTTCAACTCACATTCATTAAACTTCATACGTAGTTTGGCCTTGGTGGGAGGAAGAACCCTATTGATTTTGGACATGCTACGTCGAAGGTCAAGGTCACAGTGACCTTGAACATAGTAAATCTTAAACAATTGGTTTCCGGATGATAACTTGATAATGGTTCAACTCACATTCATGAAACTTCATAGGTAGATTGGCCTTGGTGAGGGGAAGAACCCTATTGATTTTGGACTCGCTACGTCAAAGGTCAAGGTCACAGTGACCTTTAACATAGTATATCGCAACAATTGGTTTCCGGATGATAACTTGATAGTGGTTCAACCTAGAGTCATGAAACTTCATAGGTGTGTTGGCCTTGGTGCGAGGAAGAACCCTATTGATCTTGGACTCACTAGGTCAAAGGTCAAGGTCACAGTGACCTTGAACATAGTATATCGCAACAATTGGTTTCCGGATGATAACTTGATAGTGGTTCAACCTAGAGTCATGAAACTTTATAGGTGTGTTGGCCTTGGTGCGAGGAAGAACTCTATTGATCTTGGACTCACCAGGTCAAAGGTCAAGGTCACAGTGACCTTGAACATAGTATATCGCAACAATTGGTTTCCGGATGATAACTTGATAGTGGTTCAACCTAGAGTCATGAAACTTCATAGGTATGTTGGCCTTGGTGCGAGGAAGAACCCTATTGATCTTGGACTCACCAGGTCAAAGGTCAAGGTCACAGTGACCTTGAACATAGTATATCGCAACAATTGGTTTCCGGATGATAACTTAATAGTGGTTCAACCTAGAGCCATGAAACTTTACAGGCGTGTTGGCCTTGGTGCGAGGAAGAACCCTATTGATGTTGGACTCACCAGGTCAAAGGTCAAGGTCACAGTGACCTTGAACATAGTATATCGCAACAATTGGTTTCCGGATGAGAACTTGATAGTGGTTCAACCTAGAGTCATGAAACTTCATAGGTGTGTTGGCCTTGGTGCGAGGAAGAACCCTATTGATCTTGGACTCGCCAGGTCAAGGTCACAACTCTACATTGGATCTGTGATCCTGAGCGGCATTTTTTATTTATTTATTTATTTATTAGGGTTTAATGACACTTTCAACAGCCAAGTTCACCCCATGTTGGACATTTTTGTTTGTTGGCGAACCTGGGATACCCGGAAAGAACCAGCGAGCAATGGCAAACAACTGTCAAACTCCGTACAATACTAAGTCCACAGAAGCAGGGTTAGCATTAATTGAAGACAATTGCACCATCGATGTGCAGTGTATGCCTTTGTACACAGCATCCTGTAGGCAATCTGAAAGGGTTAAGTAAAAAACTAAAAGTAGCAGGAATTTTTATTACACAGAACTGATTTGGCACTGAAATATTTAATATTAGCCCTCTACCAAATGCAGAGAATATCAAAATTTATTATTTTAATTGCTATTTTTATGAAATTTAAAAAAAAAAAAATAAAATAAAATAAACAAAACCATATAATGTAACCCCCTCATTGGATTGAGCTCGATGAGCTCGTTCCAATGATGGGACACATGATATGGTTTTGTTGCAATATTTTTTAAAAAATTATTTTTCTAACTGCTCAATTTGCCAATTACGCAGGCGATTTTTTAGGCGAAGGGTTAAAGAGTGTTTTCAAATTATAAAAAAGTTGATAGGCAGATATTTTTTGTTAGTCCATGCAAATATCAAATTTTATGTCAAATTGAATAAGACAGAGGATCCGAATTGGTTTTAATCTAAAATCAAATCTCAATACATGTCAACAGTTGGATATTATATCTTCTTAAGAACATGGAATATGGCAAATATTTGTCAGTCTCCACTCTCAGATGTTGCATTTTCAGCCATTCATCCATGCGGTTTCTGATTCGAGGTGACCCTGGTCATTGAAAGTGTCATTAAGACCCCATAAAAAAACCTGTGGTATAATGGGATTATCATTACAGTGAAGTTTTCTGGTGACCTGCACTACTCAAGTTGAGGACCTTCAATCAAGCAGTATCGCACAAGTCGACATTGTGTGATATTACTTGGTTTAGATCCTCAATGAGATGCGATACCACTTACAGAAAACTTTACTCTAATGATTATCTTTTTATTGGTCAAGTTCTGTTAACAACCGAGACCTATGATTTGGCGACGGTCGGTGTCAGTCCGGGTGGGCATCCTAGCCTAGACTGATTTTTTTGTTACAGAGTTATGGGCCTTAATTAGCCAATTTTTATGAATTTTGAGCTCGTTAGCCCAATAACTTGAACAACATTCTCTATTTGATTTTGATTTGACTAATATTTCCGTAGAGGGCTTTTGCAATAATATCTCGAGCAGGTTCGAAAACTGGCCTGGTCTAAATTTTCATTAAAGTGATATGGGCCTTAATTAATATTTACAGATTCTGGACTTACTAGCGTTATATCTTGAACGAAGGTTCCTGATTTGACAACCAGCATATGATTGATAACTGGATTTTGGACATGCAACACTCGCTGATTGCCACCACAACCCGACGCCTGCATCTCCAATGCACACCTCTTGTTATATACCTATCCTTAGATAATAATTAAATAGTATGCCCTCTGGGGGAAGTGAAATCTATTTTGGACGAATGCAAGCAACAGACTTTTTATTGCAGTTTTTGCTATGGTATGCATTTTATTTCCATCCCAGACTGGGTGGGCTCAATCTACCTCATCATCTCAGTGTATCTGGCACAAATCTAATATAGATTTGACATTCCTTGAAAAATGAAGTGATGTATTTGTACTAGAGATGGGCAAAATTGGAATTTTGAGGTCAGTATCAGTTTGGGTATTTTTGGGGGGTAGGGTGTGGGGTGGGGGGGGGGGGGGGAGAGTATACCTTGGTATCGGTTTGATATTCGGGTTGTGACTTGACTGAGATTTGCTTATAGTACCAAAGGGGAATTCAAATCAGGAAAAAACAGAATAAGTTGTTCTTGTATCATTCTACCACAATGTTATTGATGCCACTGCCATTGAGCTCAACATGGGTAGTCTTTTATGAACAGAAATCATTTCTACAGTAATTTTGTGACTTGTTCTAAACACACCTCCTTTTTTTTAAAGACATATTTCAATCTTTTGCGATCTCAAAGCATGTGCCCTGAGCATGCCATCTTAAGGAGGTCCTGCTGACAATAATGAAATCACCTGAGCCGTGATTTCTATTCAGGTCTCTGCTAAGGCAGCCAAGACTTATCCAGAAACCACTGTAAAGCAGCTGGACATGTACAGGTTGTAGTCAAGTGAGAATTTATGGCCCAGGCACCTCAGGGTTAACAAAACAATTTTATATATATAAACAAAATATTATTTGTGTTTGACTGAATATGAATTATAAGCAAGGAAAGTGTTGGTTTCTGCTCTGGTATCCTCATTTTTTGAAAGCCCTGATAGTGGCTTCTAGCACTTGACCAGATAAAAAGTATTGACAGCAGAATTATATTAGTATTATAAGCGGCGATAACATTTGGCTCAAAGGTTGTCCCTGAGCACTATTCGGGAGAAAATAGGAATTGAAGTTAAAACTTTAAAAAATCAAAAAATACTCACAAAACAAATGACCACAAAGTATCAACACACTCTTTGATTTCATACGTCATAAGACGTACAAAAGTATCAAAGGATTAAACTGAAATCAAATCATTGAATTGGAACAATTTCAAATCAAATTGAATGGCAAAGCTTTGCAGGACTCCAGTTGGTTGGAGATTTATTGTAAGTTTAATGTGTTCTTTCAGGTTGCTCCAGGAACTGCTCATATATTAAAGAAATCATTGATGATACTTTTACTGTGTATGAAAACTTCACTTCAATATATAGTGAGAATAAGAAGATGATGACAGAACAGAAAAGACAAATGGAAAAAATGCTTAGTGATCTTCTATCAAATGCTACCAATTTTATCTCTCTTACATGTCAGCAACAGAATGCCCCTACTGGTTGGTAATTTTGCATGGTGCACATTGTAATAAGCTCATCTTTTCATCTTTTACCTGACGTAATATCCGAAACTGGCCAGTCCTACTCAGTCTTTCAATTTTGAGGTGATGTGTCATTTTTACGTGTCATTGCACCTGTAATTTGTACTTTTTGCGAATAGATAACAGCGTGTCTCAGTTCCACCAAGTGGGTGATTAACCCTTACCTAAGGAATCAGCTGCATCCACCACCTAATAGACAAATTGTGCAGTAGAATTTTTTTTTAAATTTCAAGAAAACCATATCATGTGACCCTCATTGTGATGACCTTGTCAAGCTCATTCCAAAGAGGGATCACATGTCATGGTTTTCGTTGAAATTGTTTTAATAATTGAATTGGGGGAAAGAAATTAAATTAAATTTTGATTTCACATGTTTTCTGTAAAGGATTAAATCCTGTTTATGAGGAAATAGGCCATATAATACAATAGAGTGGATCCCACTTAATTGTATAGCTCTTAAATGAATAACCCTATTAATTGAATATAATTTCCCAACACAAAACCATTTACCATACCTCCAGTACAAATTTGACCTGTTAATTGAATATAGGTTATTGAAAACTCCTGTTAATTGAATAAAAAATCTTGCAACTGGTTGAAAAATTACCCTGACTCTCCCCAGTTTTCCTTTGTTTATAGACCCGTTTAGCCTCACTACATCCAATACAGGTATTTAATCTATTATATCTTGTTTGACAGAGCTCTTGGAGCTCTGTCAAATAAGAAAAAATAGAATAAATGCAAAGTTTATCCCTAGATACAGGAAAGTGACAACTTTCCTGTTAATTGAATAGTCTTGTTAATTGAATAATTTTCATTGGCAAAGTGACTATTCAGTTAACAGGGTTCCACTGTACAAGCACGAAAATGTGAACAATGCACTATGAATTATAAGTTATAGCATTCCAAGATATCAAACTAAATAAACTTCACTTTCCGAGAATTTGTACATAAACAACATGATTTGAAAAATTTCAAAGTCTAGTAATGCCACTCACTGTCTCTTCGCTCATACATTCTGTGACGAATTATCTAATTGATTTACGATCGCTGCATTGAAGTTGCATTTCATATATTATCCTGAACACAAATATATTTGATTATTGTTGCAAAAAGATTATTTTAAAAAATCGGCTAATCGTTTTGGAATACTTATGTATGGTACACCAGTGGAGTGAATGATGTGTAGATTTTGTTGAAAACATTTTCCTGATTCTGGAACTCAACAATAGCACATGTAGAGAGCAGTATGCCTCCCATTTTCAAAATCGAAAGACTTTAACCCTTTACCCAACGTAATGGTCAAAACCGGCCAGTGCTACTCACAAAAATTGCCATTTAATTTTCATTGTTTTTTTCATTTTTTGTCTCAAAAACATAGCTTATGACCCCTCTTTGGAACGAGCTCGTTGAGCTCATTCCAAAGAGGGGTCATAAGATATGTTTTTGAGACAAAAAATGAAAAAAATTAGTTTTTCATGAATTTTGTTTGCAAATGTCGTCTGCTTTTCATGTTAGGTAAAGGGTTAAAAACTCATAATTCAAATTTTGGAGAACATATTTATAACCTCACCTATTAACCTTTTACCTAACATGTCGCCCAAAATTGGTGAGCCCTATATATATAATAATCGATAAAATTTGTAAATTGTTATTTGATTCCTCTCTGTTTCAAACATATATCTCTCTAGGATCAAAACTGATGAACTGAGGAGGACCTTCAAATGTGCTTGCCAAGTGGAAGTTAAGGTATAGTCTCTCTGAGGTCCAATGCTTGGAAAGCTCCTAAATTTATGCATTTTTAGTGGTGAAAGTTTGGTAGGAATGAAGAGAAAGTAATTTTATTGAAAATATCATCTATACTTCTTTGAGACACACTTTTCTTGTTTAGGTTTGAGTGCTAGGCTTTTATTGAATAATTGGCATGAAGCCATCTTCATTATTGAATGGTTAAATTTAAAGACTTTAAAATGCATGATAATATATGATGTTATTCGTGTATTGAATATAAACATTGAGTTTAGGCTATTAAAAAAAATTCTTGTTTCTTAGGCACCTTCCTCATCATTGAACATTACCCTTTTTATGCTCCCCAACTTATGTCAGGTGACATATAGTGATTGAAGTGTGCATGTGTGTGTGAGTGTGTGGGTTAGTAAACACTGGCGATCGGACTCATATTTCAGACTTTGAACCTTCCAACTGGGCTTGTGGGGACAAACGGGGTGACCAGTTTCATAATGGCCATGATACCGTTCTCCCCATCATATTATCATAAAAAAATTGAATTCTGAGGGAAACCTGTTTGGATGTTTTTATAAGACTTGGGAGTGTGTTGTGTATGACCATTACGAACAGGCTCACTTCATTTGTCAAGAGGGAGCCTTGTTAGAAGTTGCACTCACTAATGAACCTAACATAACAAATTCTTCACATGATTGTGTCCTTCAATATACAATATACACAGACCTGTGTCAGGCTTCGTCTGAGGCTAACCACTGCAATTTCACCTTGCGGTAGCCTGGACATTTCACATTTTCATGTAGCTGCTTTAAGGAAAGTGAACCAAGTATTCATGAGAACATCATCTAACAAGCTGAATTCCAGCCATCTTTTTTAACCCTTTACCTAACATGAAAAGCAGACGACACTTGCCAAAAAAATTCTTGAATAACTATTTTTTTTTCATTTTTTGTCTCAAAAACATAGGTTATGACCCCTCCTTGGAACGAGCTTGACGAGCTCGTTCCAATGAGGGGTCATAACCTATGTTTTTGAGACAAAAAATGAAAAAATAATTAAAATTAATAGGCGATTTTTGAGAATAGTGCTGGCCGGTTTTGGCCGTTACGTTGGGTAAAGGGTTAATGGTGTACAATGGACCAGTGGTTTAGGTGTTGGATTCCTGAATGTGAAGTGGGATTGCTGATAGTTCAATCCCTGCCAGGGATCAGAAATCGACATTCCAAATTCTTTGAAAACATGATTGTGTCCTCATCAATACACACACACAGGCTCATGCCAGTCTTCATATAATGCCAATCACTTTACTTTCATCACACTGCAGCCAGGGCGTTTCACACTTTTATGTTGTTGCCATAAGGAAAGTGAACCAAGTATTCATGAGACCATCATCTAATAAGCTGAATTCCAGCCATCTTTTTGGATGGTATGCAATGGTCCAGTGGTTTAGGTGTTGGACTCCTAAATGTCAGGTGGGATTGTCGATGTTTCGATTCCCGGCCAGTGATCAGAAATCGGCATTCCAAATTCTTCAGAAACATGATTGTGTCCTTCAGTATACATACACTGACAATGGAGACCGATTCCAGATTATGACGTTTGGTTATTAATGAAATTTCATTGAGGTAGATACAATAGAAAGCATAGAACCTGTTTGTCTATTTTGAGGCAAAATGAGTGTTGTCGATCACATTACATGTAAATGAGGGTGTGTGCATGTGTGTTTGGGTGTGTGTGTAAAAGTTAATAACTTGAAAACTGTTGGGGCTACGGCCTTCAAACTTCACACAATTATAAAGTACAATGTTAGGATGTGTCACATACCATAGACAGGTCTATAGCTTTACGGTCAGGGTCACATTTGAAGGTCATCCTTAAGATTGGTATGTCTAATCCGTAACTCAGTAACAAATCTAACCACAAATATCAAACTTCATTCAAGTGTTCAGCACAGTCCGTTCTCCCGATTTCAACTTTATGCAGTAAAATTTCAGTTTGACGTTTTCCGATGCTCAATCACCATTAACATCTTATCATTAACGATTTTCTGACAGCGCTGAAAAAAATGTAGAATGAGGTCCCCAGAGGGTGAATTTGATGATGCTATCTCATACAGTGGGCCAGTCTATCCTCTGGGTACTGTAGTTTTGAGGCCCCGATTCAGATTGAGGTTCTGCACAGCAGGGTAGCATCACTAAATTCACCCTCTAAGGTCCTCATTTTGCAGATGACAGTCTGCTTATTTTCTGGCTTGGTGGTAACTCCTTTTGGAATTGATGTCATATCTGTATTTGAAGTCAAGATTTCAAAAAATTTCAACTTCTCAGAATGATGAATACTATAAGTTCCCTTGATTTCAGCTTATGCCGTCAAATTTCAGTTTGATGTTTTCTGATCTCGATCGGCATTAACATATAGCATTAACTATTTTCTGACAAGGTTGAAAAAATTGTCAACATTCTCAGCTATTCCTTGTGCTACCTGTGATATTGTTGTGTTGTTATAGGACTGTATTATGTGTTTTTTTGGTTACAGCTATTACCAAAATGGAGGGAGAAGTGCAACAACATAAATGACACAGAATTGTTGATAAAGATGTTAACTCTTCAAAATGCTGAAGGCAGATGTTCTTGTCTAGGATACAAAATCTCGTCCCACTGAAATGAGTAAAAACTGGGCATATTTAACAAAATTTCTCCCTGTAAATTGAAGGAGCTTTTCGACCAATGATTTCTTTAGATAAATTTACATGAATTTTTCATCAAATTTAGTCATGGCTGCTTCACAGCAGCCATGACTAGTTTTGATAAAAATTATTTTTGAAAATTCTCAGCAGGTTAAGAGTTAAATTGAAAAATAAAAAAGGTCTTTTTATTTTTTCAGTTTCCACAACACATTAAAATTTCATAAGCATCCGAGCTGTTTTAATTTTTTAGACATTGATGATGTGTAACCTCAGAGTTTGGTCGAAAACTTGATAATTCCCCAGGTCTGTAGGACATTTTTAGAGATGTTTTTTGATGGAGATGAGATATGCAAAGTTTGAAATGGAGAGGCTTGATACAGGAGTTGACATTAAAAGTGTAGGGAAAACATGTAAATTGGGAGTTGTTTTGAATAAAGGTTGATAATCCACAAAGAATGTCTCATGATCTTGAGTGTTTACAACCATCGACAAGTGGGCCAAATTCATCAGTGTAACTTCATGTATGACTACGAAAATCCATGTCTGATAAAAAAAAAATAGGTTAAAGATCACTATTAAGTCATTTCAACTTTGTTGAATGATTCTAATTATCAAACTTCATACAAATGTTAAGGACAGTCAGAAGGTGTGATGTGTATAATAGTTACTTCTGCAACTCCAAAGGTCATTGTCATACAAACCTCCAGATATTCAAGGTCACAAATTGAATCCCAATCGTAATTCAGAAACTATTGGGGCTAGGATCTTCAAACTTTACACAATTATAAAGGACAGTGGGAGGATGTTGAAGATTGGTGTTATTGGAATTTTGAGTTTGTTATCAGTTTTGGTATTTTTTATAGGTATACTTCGGTATTAGTTCGGCATTCAGTACCTGACTTGACAGATTTGCCGATAGTACCAAAGGGGAATTCAAATCAGGAAAATACAGAATAAGTTGTTCTTGTATCATTCTTTCACAGCTCCACAAATGCCATTGCCATTGAGCTCAACAGTGGCATTCTTTTACCAACACAAATCATATATACCGTAATTTTGCAACTTATTCTGAACACAGCTTAACCTTTAAAGGCCTATTTGAGGTGTTTGCAATCACAGATCATATGCCCTGACAGGCCATCTTCAGGTGATCCTGTTGACAATAAACAAATCATCTGGGCAGTAATTTCAAGCCAAGTCTTGGTTGCCTTAACAGGCTGCCAAGACTTGGCGAGAAATCACTGTTCAGCAGCTGGACATGTTCAGGTTGTAGTCTAGAGAGAATTCAGGACAGTTGCCCAGGCCCTTGAGGGTTAACAAAACTGAAAATAAAGTCAACCCCTTCTTTCATGAAAATAAACACTTCAACTGCTATCAAGTGTTAACAAGATATTATAAATTTGAAAATTCAGATGGTTTCGGTATCTCCATGATATGGGTATTTGTTTGTTTTTTTGGTATATTGCCTATCTGTAGAGGATTTGTAACACACTATAGCCGCATCTGCTACTTCAAAGTCACGGTCACTTCACAAGATCATGCTTAAAATCGGTCAATATTCGTATCTCTGCCGTAACCAGCAAATTAATCAAACTGCAGTGATCAAACTTTATACAAATGCTAAGGACAGTGAGAAGGTAGTATTGCTCTAGCATCTTCAAAATAAAGCTCAATTTTGGTTAATTTGATGTTCAAAGTCACCATTTGCATCTTTGGCATAAATCGGAAACTATTGGGGCTACAATCATCAAACCCAACACAATTATAGAAGACATTGACAGGATGTGTCTTAGACCATTGCTTGATCCATAACTTTGATGTCAAGATCACATTTCAAGGTCATACTTGAAACTGCTCAATTCACTCGCAAGGTCACAAATCTTGGTGTAACTCAAAAACTGTTAGGGCTACAATTATCAAATTTCACACAATTATAATAGACAGTGGGAGGGTGTGTCATCCACATGAATGGGTTCCTAACTTCAAGGTCGAGGTCACATTTCATGGTCACTTCAATTTAGTGGTTTTTGGGGGTTGGGGGATGTGTTATTCTATTGACAAGTTTTTTTACCTGGAAATCTCTTCAATGATACTATTTTGTACTTGCATGACCAAATATTTAACCAACTATATCATTTTTGACATAGCTCACTGAGCTCGGTCAAACAAGATATAGTTGGGTTAAGTTTGCAGCTGCAGCTGAGGGAATTTTCACTGCTGAAAACATTGGATTTTACACAGAACAGTGTGGAGAGTAAAATTAATAATTCCATTTATTTTAAGAACTATTTTTTCTGTATTAACAAAAAAGAAGAAAAAAAAATGCTTTCCTCCCTCTTCATAAAATTGAGACACTGTTGCTTGAGAAATAAGATTTTTTTTGAATTGGCCCTATTGTTTTTGTTTTTTTTCAGATGATGCAAGCTATGTCACTACTGATGGTAAAGATCCATGCAAAGTAAGTTAATATTATTTTAATCCTTCTTTTGGCAAGTTACATTGAATGTATTTAACACTTTACCCGATGCACACAATACCAAAATTTGTTATTTTAGTTATTTTTAAAAATATTTTTTTCTCTCATTGGAACAATGGAACAAACTTGACAAGCTTTTACTAATTAGGGGTCACTCACATAATATGGTTTTGTTGAAATTTTAGGAAAATTTTTTAACTTTTTTTTCAACTGCTCATTTTGTAAATAACACAGGTGGATGTGGCCGATTTGTTTGGTAAAGCATTAAAAAATATTTCAATTTTCAAACATAAGACATCAGACCTTGGGTTTTTTCACTTTGGGGAGAAAAATATTATTACTTGGTGCACTTGCAAATTTCAGACTCAAAACACTGTTTGTTTGAAGCTGAAGTATTTATTACTCTCCAATAAAATCTTAGATTCATAAAATAAAGCACATTTTATTAGCTCAACTTTGGCGAAGCCAAATTTGAGCTTTTGTCATGGCCCGTCGTCCGTCATCCGTCTGGCCGTCTGTCCGTACGTCAACAATTGGATACGGCTCGGGCTAGAGGCCGTATTTATGACCGATCTTTACGAAACTTCTTGGGTACCTTTGTTATGACTGTGGGACGAGAACGAGTGTTTTTGGGTGCAGTCCGAAATTCAAGATGGCTGCCAGCCGCCATTTTTTACCGACGTTGCTGAAATCTGTTTTTGTACAGAACTTCCATATGAAAGCTCTGATTTGAATAATTTTTTGTATGAATGTTTAGTACCATGGGATACATCACATATAATACGGGTTTTTTTCTCGTGCGTAAATTGTGCAAATTAGACTAATTTTGATGTTTTTTGGTGTTACTTTCAGCACTGTAAGTGCAAATGCCAATACGGCTCGGGCTAGAGGCCGTATTTATGAACCAATCTTTACGAAACTTCTTGGGTACCTTTGGTATCACCGTGGGACGAGAACGAGTGTTTTGGGGTCTGGACCGAAATTCAAGATGGCCGATGGCAGCCATTTTGTACAAAATTAGGTGCAATCAGATTTTTGCACAGAACTTCCATATGAAAGCGCTGATTTGAATAATTTTGTGTGTGAATGTTTAGTACCATGGGATACATCACATATAATACAGGTTTTTTTCTCGTGCAGAAATTATGCAAATTAGATGAACTTTAATTTTTTCAGTGCGACTTACACACAGTAAGTACACATGTCAATACGGCTCAGACTAGAGTCTGTATTTATGAACTGATCTTCACGAAATGTCTTGGGTACCTTTGTTATCACCTTGGGACGAGAACGAGTGTTTCTGGGTGCGGTCTAAAATTCAAGATGGCTGCCAGTGGCCATTTTGTACCGAAATTAGGTCTAATCAGTTTTTTGTACACAACTTCTATACAGCTCAGACTAGAGGTCATATTTATGAACCAATCTTTACGAAACTTCTTGGGTACCTTTGTTAACACCGTGGGATGAGAACGAGTGTTTTTGGGTGTGGTCCGAAATTCAAGATGGCCACCAGCAGCCATTTTGTACCAAAATTAGTGCAATCAGTCTTTTGTACAGAACTTCTCTATGAAAGTTCTGATTTGAATAAATTTTTGTATGAATGTTTAGTAACATGGAATACATCACATATTATAAGGGTTTTTTTTTTCGTGCAGAAATTATGCAAATTAGATGAACATTGATTTATTCAGTGCTACTTACACAATGTAAGCACAGATATCAATACGGCTCAGGGTAGAGGCTGTATTTATGAACCGATCTTCACAAAACTTCTTGGGTACCTTTGTTATCACCTTGGGACGGGAATGAGTGTTTCTGGGTATGGTCCAAAATTCAAGATGGCTGCCAGTGGCCATTTTGTACCGAAATTAGGTCCAATAAGTTTTTTGTCACAAGTTCTATACAGCTCGTATTTATGAACTGATCTTCACAAAACTTCTTGGGTACTCTTGTTTTCACCTTGGGACAGGAACGTGTTTGGGGTGCCTTTGTTATCACTGTGCTATGAGAACAAATATTTTGGGGTTCAGACACACTAGTTTAGCATCTGACTGTCACCCACCTTTACAATACTTTACCTATACATTTGTTACAGGCAACGGTCAGTATTTATGTACAGACCGTTACAATACTTTATATGTACCTTTGTTATCAGGTCATTACCTAGATGTTTGTCATTGCTGTGTCACATACTATACATGTACATGTCTTTGTCTTGACAAGTTGAGCTACATTGTCATTGACACTTTCATTTTCATTTGAGGGTTAAAACCTTTATTAAAAGTTTATAAGAATTATTTCCATTTTGGCACTTTCTCACCTTGTGAATCTTTTACAAGTATGTGTACAGTTCTTATCCTCAGAAGACCAACCTCATGAAAAACCACTACTAACTTTTTGAGAACCAGATTTGAAATAAAGTAATTTATCTAAATTTTTTTGGACTTGGGCAAGGCACAAAATATATAATATTTGTCAAAATATGCAGCCTGGAATTGGTCAAACATTGAGAGAGGGTAAATGATAGAAGATGTCAAAGAAGCAGTGTTGAACTGATTATCAAAACTTGCTATGAACTGATTACCCATTATTTCTCTGCCGATTCTGATGCTGATTCCTATGGTTGGAATAAGGCACAGAAAAAAATCTGTTGATGCCTGTTATATTACTGAATTTCATTGATAAATTACCAATTACGATATCTTAATAACACATAAGTTCTCAGAATATGAATGCTTACTGCTGGGCAATATTAGTCAAAATAATATTTGCATTTTTCGGGGAGTGGGGGTGGGGAGGAGATAGTTATTAATGATATAATCATGCGATAGTGTTCTATTCTGGAGATTGTGTTTATTCTGGTAAATAGTGTTAATACGGTTTTTTATGTTAGAATACAATATACTCAGTTTTTTTAACCAGAAATATACTGAGCACACATACTTTGTGTCTTAATTAAATAATAACTTTGATGTTGATGTGTATTGTGAACTTGTGTCCATGCATGGTTTACAGACCGATAGGAATGCGGCATGTGATAATTTAATGTTCACTTTTCAACTTCTTACCTCCCTTTATGTGCTTTTTCAATGTTCACATGTACTCTGCAGTAAACATTGGAGAAAAACATCAAGGGAGGTAACTGAATTAAAAAATGAACTTAACAAACTGAAAACGTAGTTGTGACTGTCATGCGACTTACATGTTGCTTTACAACCATTTGTCACTGAAAAAAGAGAGTGTTTTTGAATTATTTCTTTACTTTTATTCTCTTATTGGATTGTGATGCCTGTATCATGAAATACTGCAGATTACCTGTTGAACACATTGTATTTATTTGTTAACGTAATGTACCCAATGCAGCGTTTTACAACATCATGATTGAAGGCCAGTGACTTCGATCAGCTGGGAAATGGTGACGATCTTATACCGATTGCAGATGATAAATCCTGTAATATCTAGGCTCTGAGGATTCTTAAATACTATGCACTACATATGTTTTTAATGGGCAAACTTAATTGAAATGGCCAGATATCAAACTGCTTTTCAGTAATCAGTGTTAAATGTAGAATAATCGGAAACTGCCAGTTTTTAACTGCCTGTTGTCATAACCGGCTGATGGCCCATAATCGGCCGATTTCGATTGCCAGTTCTGATTATTGGTTCATCACTACAAAGAAGTCAAAACCGTCGAATGAGCTTGGAAGTGAGACATGACGGCATTCATGATCTGAGTGAAAACTCATGGAGCAAGGTTTAATCTAAGCACATTGCGTGGAATTGATAACCATGTCCGTTAACAGTAAACCTCAAGTACTTCGTGAACGAAGGATGGATCATTACCTGAAAGTACACATCCTACAGGTCAGTGCTTGCCACAAAGTCATAACCATGTCCGTTAACAGTAAACCTCAAGTACTTCGTGAACGAAGGATGGATCATTACCTGAAAGTACACATCCTACAGGTCAGTGCTTGCCACAAAGTCATTTCCTTGCGTGCTGTTTCTTATTGACCAGATGGTTTCCATATATCGGTGCGAGAATGGGGCCTGATTGTGATTGGTTTTGAATATGTTTGTTTATTGGATGGGAGGGTGGGGGTGGGGGATTGGAATTGCTTTGCGATGATTTTCTTATTTTCTGCTAATGCTTCATTTGGCACACTACAGTTTATAATTCTATTACAGTCAGCTTCAAGTTTCATCCGTAAGCATGACATGTAATTTACATGACAGCTACATGTATTGAGTTTTATTGTGGAAGCTCAAACAACATGCCCACTCTCCAGCATCTTGGATTTTGCTGTTACATCTTTTGGTGTATACTACAGCTAGCATTCCTCAACAGATGTCAATGAAGTTTGTATTGAATGGCATTAATATGCTAGCCATTGAGTTTTTCCATATTTTTATGAAAAATGGGCATTGGTGGTGGCCATCTTGGATTTTGAATATTATTTGATTGAAATTTATTTAGCACATCCTACAGTCCTCATCCCTCATCAGATCAATGTACAAGCCTGAATACAAGCAACCAGTCATTTGCAAAATGGGGTCCCGACAGGGTGAATTTACTGATGCTATCCCATACAGTGGGCCAATTTATCCTCTAGGTACATCTTTCTGTAGGGTAAATTTTGTGATGCTACCCTGCTGTGCAGAGTAGCATCACCAAAATCACCCTCTGGGGACCTCATTTTGCAGATGACAGTCTGCTTATATTTTTGTACTACAACGAATGGCCCAGACTAGCTGGCTGGTGCAAACTCAATATTATTAAGGGCCAAACATGAATTTTGAACCTCCCAATCCCCAAAATTAGCAAACTGTACCAAAAATTAAAAGTCCTATCTGGCCCTCCATACCTTTACTACTTGCCTTTGCGCAGTACTCAGGAAAAGACCGGAATTGGTGCAACATAATTCTTTGTTTGGCCCTTAGTCAGTAAACATCTCAACTGACATCTGTGCTTTAAATCTCTCTTTTGGTGGATGCCAGACACAAATCAACGAAGTATATGGCGGATTCAAGGCAGTAAATGGATGATGGAAGTGAACAATGGTGGTTTCAGATGTTCAGGGCTGTAACTTTTTAATAATATGCAAGTTTCTCTTAGGGAAGCTTGGCGTGGTCTGATAGACCTCAAGTGGGAGCGCGATCTCTAACCCTGCAACATTTGGGGCCAAATGTTGTTTTGAGAAACTTGCCTGAGTAGGAGCCAACGTCCACACTCCCCGCTCGGGACGCTCTGCCTAAACTGCAGCCAGGGTTGGCTACAATTACGGCTCTTCCTCAGGCAGATATAGCACACATGACCGCACACTAGCTGTCCGACTTTGGATATCCAGACAGCCGCCGAAGACATTCCCAGGCTTCGCTGATGAAGTCGGCCCATCTGGTAGCTAGTGATCCGAGGCTTCATTCATTGGAACATTTGGAGAAGAGATGTACGCAAGCAGCATAAAAACAGAAGACTGCTGCTCCTCAAGCCTCTGTAACGGACATGCTGTCGCAGTTTGTGCAAGCGCAGCCTTCCGCAGACTCCAGTGGTGAGGTGTCGGACGGTGCTGGGTTGGTTCGGTCATCTGTACATTCAGATGCTGTTGACTGAAATTCTAAGCTGAATAGTCGGATGGTGAAAGGGAGGAGGAGGAAGATTACCCTTCCCTTTTGGAACAACATATGGTAGAGATGAATTTCATTCATCAATACTATCCTGACTTTGTTCCACCTGATCAGCTAGCTGCATCTGCTAGGCGGAAACCGATGTCTTCTCTAGACAAAGATATTGGCGAAGAAAAGATGATGTTCTTTCCTTCACAGGACTATCTTGGCAAGTGTCAGAGGCCTTCAGCCTCATTAACAATGCCATTTTCAACCGAGTAAATTTAAATAACAAAGGCGGGTTCTTAAAAAATAGGCATCTTCAATCGGTACATTATTTTAAAAAGGTTGGAGAAGACGTTCAGAGAGCTACTCTGCATCTGGATGAGCAGGCTGGGGATTTGGATATATCCTTGCCTACATCATTCAATTTATGCTCGGATGTGATGGAATTTTCTATTTCATCTAATAGAGCTATTCTGAATGCTGTGTCATACGCAGATCATATCACCAAGGCTCTGGCGCAGCATCTAAATGGAAAGAAATTGAGGATGTTAGTTCCAGGGCAGTCATGTATCCCATGTACCACTCCGCCCTTACAGTGGCAAAATTGGAGTTGGTTAGATGTGATGCAGCCCTTGCGTCATCATCAATTATCAATGACAGGGTGATAAGCTCTCTACAATTCGCTCCGGTCTCTGGACAAACACTGTTTGATGACAGGCTTTCCTTAGTCTATGAACAGGCTACCAAAAAGCTTCCAGCACACTGATACTGTTATCAGTGTCTTAACAACATACATCAGCTGGCCGGATGAGGCGAGGTCTCTCCAGTTCTCAATCATAGAAGGGAGCTCCTCGCAAGGGTCTTGGAAACCCTCTTACTGTTCCTCTGGAGCAGACATGTTAACTCTCCCGGAATGTCCTGGAAAATCCCGGATGGGAATCAGTTTTGGACCAAAAATCCCGGAAAACAACAGTCGAATATTTCTTTCCCGTTGTAACTTATGTAAAACGTTCGGAGTCAAATCACATGCATTTCAAACTCTGGTAAAAACTCACGAAGCAGTAAAATAAGGATTTCAGTTGAATTTATTTAAGGAAAGGGTATTTTATGATATATATTTCAGCTGTGTTCATGTTTATTTCTGTATTTTTCTTCACAATCGGAGATTTGTGATCAATGTTCGAGCGTCGAAGTGAAAATAGGTGACTTACTTTAAAAAAATTGAAAACTTCACCTTCATTTAAATGCAGTTTTTTGGTAAATAAAGTTTATGAAAAAGGATTAAATAATATATATTTATTTGTCAAGGAATGGCTTTAATTCTCACCCCTTTTCCAAACACAATCACAACGTAAACAGCACCTTGACCTCAACTATTATACAGTTTAAAAATAGGTTAAAGTCGCTTAGGATACCAAAAAATTATGACTGCAGATTTATACACAAAGGACTTATTTTCTAACAATACATGTATGCCGTTGTGCTGACAACAGAACTGTTAACTGTTGTTGGCTGTCTGTACCCAGAAAATTTCAAATGGAATTAAAAAAACCCAATTCATTCAATGATGAAAAGAAATGTTTTGTTTAGGACACAAACGTCCACACATGCAAGATTTTGATAAAAATACTTTCCAAGTACAAATCTTCTTGAAGTAACTGAACATTAGGACATATTTTCCTGTTAACATTTCCAGACTTTGGAAATTATTATCTGAGCAGAATTTGATAAACGCAAACCACTGTGTTCTCGCCTGAGGTGGGGGAGGGGAGGGGGTGTTTAACTGATAAATGCATCAGCATAATTGACAACTAGATCTGGATATAAGCTGGTATTAATGGTGGGCTATGAGCTGATAATTTGCAAGTTTTATCTTCTGTTTTATCCCCGCGCTGATTTTTCCCTGAAATACATCCCATTTCCCTGAAAATCACCCTCAGGTTCCCTGAAAAATTATTCTGGAGGTTGACATGTCTGCTCCGGAAGTATTATAAAGAATATAAGTCAGACTCCCACAAGCCTCGCAAGTCGTACAGGTGATGGTCTAGATCTCTGTTGTTTTCCAGTTAGTGAAAGGTTATCAAACTCGCAAAGAACTGGATGAAATGTAGTCTCGGCAGGGCTGCGGCTATCATTCCGAGCAAAGCTCCACTTACAAGAAGTACATGTTGGACAAATCTTCCGGTGAATTCTTCCAAGAGAGTCTCTCCTTGTGGAGGTATAGGCTGTCCTATCGAAGAAAGCAATAGGGGTTGTCGAGAATCAAAATTCTCCAGGTTTTTACAAGTCACCTGTTTCTCGTCCTGAAGCCAGGTGGATAGTGCATAGATAGGCTGAGACAGCTGTCTTGTTTGGAATAGAGCTGTTAGAGGGAATAAGTATGTCTTCTCCATCTTGGTGTTGTATTCCTTGGCATCAAGACATTTAATGCTTTTGTGGACGCCATACATGTAGTAGCCTTATGTACTGTTACAGCAGTCTTATCTTATACATTAGCAGCTAGTGTTGTTAGTCTCTATTTAGTGAGCTTTCAGAGGCCACAGGTGACACAGATATGTCTTCACGCAGATGAAGACTCATAACAGCATAGCTACCTATAGTATTCCGACTCTGGCATATGTTAGAAGCTTGTGCTTTTAATAACCAGGATCGCCACGATAGCCTTAGCTACTGGGGTGGCGTTAGACACCAATAATTAATAACTGGGTGCCTGTTTGGCGAATATATATTGATTATTTGGTACTGCTTTTCACTGATTCCAGAGCGCTTCCCTTTTGTTTTGAAGAATATTGCTTCCAAAAAAAAGTGAAGGGGGGGGAGGGTGGTGATTTTTCTTCATCTCTTCTAGCTTGATAATAAGTATGTAACTATGAGTGAAGCTGTTTTTGTCTGTAGATTATTACTGATCCTAGATACAGCTTGTTTATTATATACTACTCAAAGTTTGCTAAGCACTAAATATTTGACACATCATTGTGAAAATTGCTTGTGACATATTTGCGATATTTTTGGTGGATATGATTGAGGAATGTATTGAGATGGTCCCCAGTGTTTACTTTAGCTCTCTTGACAGGCAGACTTTTCGTGACAGGCATGGAAAGCATGTACCCTTGAGTTTCATGATGTTTTCGTGTACTGTCTACATGTACATGACACATGTAGGGTACTCATTTTTCATTTCAACACAAACCCTTGTGATTTAATGATTGAATATGGCAAATGCAAATGTAAGAAGACATTTGTCTGAAGCAGAAATGTGGCGGGCTGTAGGGATGGTGGAGCAAGGGGCTACCCATCGTCAGGTTGGTGAAGCCCTTGGTGTGCACCATATGGTGATCATCAGAGCCTGTCAAGATTTCAGCAGTATGGCTCACCAGTAAGATAGCGTGTGGTGGTAGAGACAGGGCAACATCTGCAGCTGAAGACTGGTTTTTGATCATTCAGGCCCATAGGAACTGCTTTGCCATAGCAACCCAGCTTCACAGTGACCTTCAGAATGCATTGGGGGAAAATGTATTTGCATTCCGCTGTCCCAGAACCACTGCCAAGCATGATATGAATGGGCCATGGACCACGTTGGATGGACCAGTGAAGATTGGTGACCTGGCCTTTTTACAGATGAGTCAAGGTACTGCCTAGACTACACAGATAGGCATTCTAGGGTATAGAGAAGACCAGGAGAGCGATTCCATGCAGCCATCATTGCTGAGCATGACCGCTGTGGTGGAGGGTCAATCTTGGTCTTTGGGGCATCAGCAGGGATGGACATACAGAGCTCTGTGTCCTTGAACGTGGTACATTGACTACACAGCGGTATATTGATGAGATCCATGATGTCCACATCAGATTGTATGCAGGTGCAGTGGGTAATAGATTCATTCTGATGGACGATAATGCCCGTCCTCATGTTGCCTATGCTGTCGGGAGTACCAACAGAGGGAGGGGATTGAGCCTATGGACTTATCAGCAAGATCCCCTGACCTCAATCCAATCGAACATGTCTGGAATGAGTTGCAGCTTGCAATTTCAGCCCGTCCAGTCCAGCCAAGAAGTGTCCAGGAGCTTGGTGCCATGCTGGTCCAGGAATGGAACAACATTCCACAAAGGACCACCAGGAACCTGATTGGGAGCAGGAGAAGGCGTTGTAAAGCTGTAATTAACAGTAATGAGTCTCATACTCGATATTGAACCCATACCAGTGCCCTCGGACAACTTTTTGGCATATTGAAAAATTTCCTCTTTTATCAATAATATCCATTTCTTTTCAACCTACTCACAATTGTTTACAATTGGCTGTAATGTAAGTGCAAGCCCTCCTTCGGAACTAACTCAAGCTTTTAAGAAACTTTTCCAATCAAGCTGGAAAAGTAATAGAGTGCAAAAGCACGAAAAAGATCAAAAAAGGGTCGAGCGAGACCAGCGCTCGAAATTACAGGTATTCTCTCTGCACACCTCTTGCATTTACCGAGCACATGAGAAACAACCGTGTCGTTAATTCCTTTTATTTCTGCCATTGTACATGGTCGGAAATTTTTGTGACTCATGCTATTCTTAGCTGTTATCTTCGTGAGCAACTTATTTGTATGTGCTATCTTCATCTGATTGTGTGAAAGTGGATTGTATCCTTTTCAAGCTTTCAAAATTATTACTATTTAATGCTATTTTTGATAATTTTTGCTTGCTTTTTCACACATAGTCTTGTTTTTCCCCACGTGTGAACACAACCATTGTTCTGTTTTCCGTCAGCAGGAAGCTCGATTTCTTTTTTCATATTCATATTATGCCTAAGACTATTCCTTGTACCTCTTGCTTGCAGGTGAAACATGTGGACGACTCTCATTCCACATGTGTCACTTGCAACAATTGTACTTGCCCCTCAAGTGAATCGTTTATTGTTCCTCTTTCCCCTGCTAGTGTGCCGACTAGCAGGATGGGGTTGGGACATTGGCATCCAGGGCCTGCTGTTTGCCAGAGGTCAGTGACAGCCTCGGTTAGCTGTCACTCACGACACCTTCCTCCGGTGATTCCTCACTGTGTTCCGAGTCTGGATGTTGATTGATGCTTGCCGTCGGTCTCAGAGGATGGGAAGTTGGGGCCTTCTGCCGCACAGAGGCCAATGGCAGGATCCTGTCATTCTTGGGACAATCCTCCGGTGTCTTCTCACCGTGTCCCAGGTCCAGCTACCAATCGACGTACGCCGTCGGTCTCTTTAGAGAATTTGCAGGCAGGATCTTCTGTTCCGCAGAGGTCAGTGATTGCCCCTGGGCGTCACAATCGGGACTATACTCCGGTGTCTTCTCACTGCCTCCCTATTCTGTCTGACGATCGACGTTTGACGTCGGTCTCTTCTGAGGATTTGAGTTTTTCTACCAGAAGGGTCCATTGGGAGGACACTCTGTCGGGCAATGCTGCTGTGACGGATTCTCAGGGTGACCTACGTCAGGCCGTTTTGGCACTCACCCGGTTGCTTTCTGGCAACCCTCAAGTTGGCCTCCCTGTGCCTCCTGAGGCACAACCTCCTTTGGTCGGTCGCCGAGATGTCTCGCCTGGCCCTTGGATACTACACAGTATTCACAGGAGGTTTCTGCTGGTCAGCCGAGTTGGGCTACGTCTCCTCTGCAACAGAGGATGACGATTTTTTTGAAGGTGATGGGCCTCCCTCGTCAGTCTTGGGGCAGGCTTTGGATTTTGTCTTTGGCTCATTGCCGGACATTCAACCTTCAGACCAGCCATCTGTGACAATCCGGCCGCAGTCCCTGTTGAGCCTTCTAGCTCTGGGGCTTTGCGTCCTCTGTAATCGGCTCAGGTTGATGAGTCCTTCCAGGGCTTAGATGCCAAAATGCGTTCTAAGGCCCTCAAGGGTTCTTTCTTTTCTAGAGCTGATGCCTTTCTGCCTCCATTGTGGTTTCGTGTTTACGATTCTGTCTGTCCACCAGTCTTCCCAGGGATGACTACTGTGGATGAGGATTCTTCTTCCCTCGGGTTAACTAAGCCTAAGTCGGCAGTTCTCCTGATGTCGGTAGTTGAATGTATGGTGGGCCTGTCCCGAGAGATGCTGGGTATGTTATCTCTCCCGGACCATGTCGTCGCTGCCCTGGCTGAATATTTTCCACTAGGGGAGTTTGATGATGCTCAGGCGCCATTTCGCGTTTTGTCACAGGCTCTGATGAACTTGACACACGCGCACGCCTGTAACATGGCTAATTTGGAGCTGGCGTGCCGGGATGCGGTGTTGGATTCTTCTCCATCCCTTCCTTCTGAGCAGTGTCCTGTTCTGAGGTCTGCCTCTTTGGTTGGACCTCAGTTGTTTCATGGTTCCGTGGAAGCTGTCCATGGCGAGGTTCTTCGTCATTCGAAGGACCAGCTTTTGCTGCGACAGCTGGACCAACCTGCTGCTGCGGGTGGTGGTCGTTCCAGGCGTGCCAAACGTCCTGCTGCGTCTGCCTCGTTGGCGATGTCGGCTATGCCTTCGGCTCCATCTGCTCCTTCTGCTCAGAAGAAGCGCCGACATGGCCAGGCTCGCTGGCAGCCTCAGGCAGGAAAGTCTCAGGACTCTGTCACTTTCCGAGGTGGTGGTTTCTCCTCTCGGGGGGCCGCGTCGAGGCTGCAAGTGAAGGTTCTCACCTCGATTCGCCTCCAGTCGGGGAAGGCTGTCACTGTTTTACGACCGTTGGACAGAGATAACGTCGGACACTTGGGTCCTCGACGTCATACAATCCGGTCTGCGACTGTCCTTCCATCGGCACCCCGGTTTATCTCGGGTGCCCCTCCCGACTCGGGTCCCTTCCGATTCTCTACGTCAGGACCTTCTGGTGCAGGAGATCGACAGTCTCCTCTCCAAAAGGGTGATCGTGGTGGTCAGGAACACCCTTTCACCGGGGTTTTACTCAAGACTTTTCTTGGTGCCGAAGAAAAACAGCCAATTTCGTCCTGTCATCAATCTGAGTATCCTGAACAAGTACATAATAGCTCCTCGTTTCAGTATGGAGACTTTCCGGTCGGTTCGACGTTCAGTTCATCAGGGCGACATTGCTGCCAGTATCGACCTGAAGGATGCCTATTTCCATGTACCCATTCATCTGGCATCACGGAAATACCTTCGGTTCTTGTTTCAGGATCGAGTCTATCAATTCAGAGCTCTCCCGTTCGGTTTGATCCTGGCTCCTTGGGCCTTCACCCGACTGATGTCACATGTGCTTGCTTTTCACCGTACTCAGTCGGCTATGACGACGTCAGCCTACCTGGATGACATCCTCCAACGGCACCACGATGCTGCTGTTCTGGAGTTTGATATCCGGCAGTTTCTTTGCCTACTAGTGTTGCTGGGTTTCAGAGTCAATCGCGAGAAGTCAGATCTTCTTCCTTCTCAGCAATTTCGTCATTTGGGGATGGATTTCGACACTCTTCACAATGTGGTGCCGGTCCCCAATGCTCGGGCGACGATTTTTACCGCCTTGACTCGGACCCTGCTTCAATCTTCCTTGGTCTCGGCCAGGACTTTCCTTCGGATGCTGGGCCTTTGTGGTTCGGTGACAGATCTCATTCCGCTCGGTCGCTTGTTTGTCCGACCTCTCCAACACTTCCTGTTGGATCATTGGCATCCGAATGTAGATCTGCTGGACCTGGAACTTCCTATTCCTCAGTCCCTGCTTTGTCACCTCCACCCTTGGGCCGATGTTCCCTGGCTGACACAGGGTGTTCCGTTGGATCGTCCTTTGGCCGATCGCATCCTTACTACAGATGCCAGCGATCGGGGCTGGGGTGCGACGTTGGATCCTCTCTGTCTGTCCACTCACGGTGAGTGGACAGCGAGCAGGTGGGCCTTCATATCAACCAGAAGGAGCTCCTTACTCTTCTGTTGAGTTTTCGGCTTTGGATCCCCCACCTGTCGGACCATATTGTCCTACTTCTTTTGGACAATTCGACAGTAGTGGCCTACATACGGAATCATGGAGGCACACATTCGATTCCCATGTATCGGCTATCTCGGGATCTTCTTCTGTTGGCGCGGGATGTAAACGCTCGGGTGTCCAATCGACACATTCCCGGGCATCTCAACATCCTAGCAGACTCCCTGTCCCGACGCGACAGTGTCCTTCCAACCGAATGGATGCTACATCGGTCGGTGTTTCAGGCAATTTGCGAGCAGTGGGGCCGTCCTCAGGTCATTCTGATCGCACCTCTCTCCACAGAGGGTGTGGATCAATCTCCTGCGGCCTCTGTTGGCAGATCGGCCGATTCGTCTACCTCTTAGTCGCGATTTTCTTTCCCAGGGTCATCCCAGGAAGTATCACAACAACCTGGCGAGCCTGTCCCTTTTATCAGGTCCTGTCTCCAGCGTAGATGTTTTTCGAGACGAACAGTGGAGTGCATTTTTGCATCGCGGTGACATTCCACTGGTATGACTTATGCTGCGAAGTGGAAGGTTTTCTGTCCCTGGTGTGCAGATCACAATGTGGATTACCGTGATCCGTCAATCGCTCAAATTGCGGATTTTCTGGTATATCTTTTTGTCTCCAAGGGCCTCCAGCCTATTACGATTAAGGGCTATCGGTGTATGCTGTCTGATACTTTCTCTTATGTGGGAAAGCATCGGTCGTAATCTCTTTCCAAACTCATTCAGCACTTTTCTTTGAAGAGGTCTCGAGTTTTGCGTCTTACACCCAAGTGGAACTTGGCATGGGTGTTGCACTGTTTGGAGGGGGCGCCATTCAAGCCTTTATCTGGACCGATATGCATTTTCTCACCTATAAGACGGCTTTCCTTCTAGCGTTTGCTTCTGCTCGACGAGTCAGTGAGCTTCATGCGCTATCTGTTGATTCTGCTTTCTTCAGAAATGAGGTTAACAGTGTCAATTCACTACTGATTGCTCTTTTCTGGCTAAGAATCAACTTCCTGATTCGGTACCTCCTCCCATCTGCATTCGGGCTCTCCCTGCTGTCGATGGTTGGAGACCTCTTCTTTGTCCTGTTCGTTAGATCAAGACTTAACATTAATCGCACTCAGTTCATTAGGAGGGGTCGGAAGAGATTCTTTCTGTCTCATTCCTAAGAGGCAGTCTATCTTTTCCCATTCTATTTCCAGGTGGATCTTTCTTGCAATCAAGCTGGCTTATTCCCGCTTGTCTGCTTCGGATCTTGTTTCGAACCGGTTTAATGCTCATGAGGTTCATGCCATTTCTACATCCTGGACGTTCTCCAATTCTGTTTCGCTCCGGGATGTTATGAATGCGGCTTACTGGAGGAATGCTTCTACCTTCTCCTCCTTTTATCTCCGCCACCTGCAGCAGCAATTTGAGGACCTTTATTCTTTAGGCCCTCTCGTTGCTGCTCAGGCTGTTGTGCATCCTCGTTAAAATTGTTTTTATCGAGGTTGTGTTTCGCTCAGCCTTGTTCTTTTCAGGTGCCTTCTCTCTATCTTCATTACAGGTTTCGCTATTGTTCTCTGCCCTCCTTGCTTTTCTTTCAGCTGCTCTTGTTGGTATTGGTTATGTGATTCACCTCCTCCTATTGTTTATTCAGCCAATTGTAAACAATTGTGAGTAGGTTGAAAAGAAATTAAAATTTTTTAGTAAATTTTGTTTCTTAACATACCTACCACAGTTGTTTACCGGAGGCCCACCCTCCTTGGGGATATCTTTGATATTGATGCCTCCCCGCTAAATCACAAACTTCTCGTTGGTGGAAATACGGAATTGACGTCACGGTTGTTGTGCATGCGCTTGGTAAATGCAAGAGGGTGTGTAGAGAGAGTACCTGTAATTTCGAGCGTTGGTCTCGCTCAACCCTTTTTCGATCTTTTTCGTGCTTTTGCACTCTATTACTTTTCCAGCTTGTTTGGAAAAGTTTCTTAAAAGCTTGAGTTAGTTCCGAAGTAAGGCTTGCACTTATGTTACAGCCAATTGTAAACAATTGTGGAAGGTATGTTAAGAAACAAAATTTACTAAAAAATTTTAATTTTCCATGGTTATCGTATTCAAAAGCTAAAAAATAATGTCGAACACAAATAAAATCTTAATTTCTGTACTTAAATCATTACAGATATAATTAAATAAAAAATATATACACTTTTCATTACAATATTTCAACTAAAATGTAAAACAGATAGTTGGATATACTTGGTACTTTGCAAACTTTGAGTAGTATATATATATGGCGTGTGTTTGTGGGGGCTAGTCTATCACTCTCGAATACACAATCCTGATTTAAGTGGCTTAGTCCGGACTAGCCTTAAAATTGGGGGCTCATTACACCCAGTTAGCATAATCATTTATGCTAAGAATATGGAATTACTTTGGTATGGCTCCTTATTGATGATATGTTTTCTCTATTACTGTATAGAGAGACATATATGTAATTCTTTTAAAAATTTAATCTCCTTTTCACCTTGGAATGCAGGCTTAGGAGCTGTATTTGGTCAGCTAATTCTTAAGTCCAAGACCCTCTGCCTTTTTATGCTTCAGCTAGTATGGCCATTGGTTATAGTATAAAAATATGATAAATTTAAAGTAATTTGTATATTTTTTATACTTACCAATGGCCCAAATGGGGATAGCCCTCCCATGAGTGGGCACTCATACCTCCCTGCTGAGTTATCTCTTTAGTAGGCTCGTCTACATAGAATGATGTTGGCGCCAATTCCGGTCTCTTCCTTGGTACTGTGCATGCGCAAGTAGTTAAGATATGGAGGACCAGATAGGACTTTTAATTTTCAGTATTGTATGCAGATTTTGGGGATTGGGGGTTCAAAATATGTGTTTGGCCCTTAATAATATTGAGTTTGCACCAGCCAGCTAGTCTGGGCCATTGGTAAGTAAAAAAAATATACAAATTACTTTAAATCTATCATTTTCAGGCTTGTCAATGTATAATTCCATATACGTGTTCACTGCACTGATCTCTATACACCTGGAATGCTGAAACATCAGCAAAAAAATGTCACAACTCAATCTGCTTCTGCCTCTAACTCCCCATCCAGATGGCGTCAAGTCAAGTATCAGGGTAAGTCCTCTCATCAATGACATTTGATGATGTGGAAGCTGTTATGCTGTAACTAGAGTCACAGTGTGACAGCTTCCACATCATTAAACATCAAATGAAAGCCTAGTGCAAAAACTAGTTACAGTCACATGGTATCTACTTCTGACATGATATGATCTTGGTTGTTGAAAGTGTCACAAAAGCCCATTAAACAAAATGGTATCCACCTTCCCATCTTGTTACTTGTTTTTTATGCACCTGCGACGAATATTCAGGGGGCATATTGTTTTACCTCTGCCTGTCCATCTGTACATCTGCCATCTGTCTGTCTGCCGATTCAGCCACACCTGGGGTACATTGTTCGGCTGACTTCTCTCACAGTTTTCAAGCTAGGGCTTTTTTATTTCACAGGTTGTTTGTACGTATACTAGAGGTCTACATATTGTCAGGATTGTGATTTGCTTCAGTATTTCATAAAATTACAGGTTGTTGAAGCTGGTCAATTTTTGGTAGAATTTTACCTGTATTGTAATATGTGTCTTATGGGCACAGCTCATATTCGAGTAACAAATCTGTTTGTTCCTCCACCTTCTGTGTCCATGTGATGTGCGTGGGAATGCTTCAGTCTATGGTGTCAAAAATAATATTTAAATTATGTTGTAATTATTTAATTTGTATTACCACTAAAAATGTACACGTTAGGATACTAATTTTTCTCAGACATTATCAAAAAGGCGAATCTGCGATTGAAAGGCATTGGAAAATAGAGAAATGTTTGGGTTCTTTTAGCCTTGTTTGTTATAGCACCAATTTTTTCCTCCACTAAAATGGCCAGTTCCATAGATATTGGTGGTTAAAGGTGAGATATAGATGTGAGCAATTGAGTTTCACTGCCAAAGCTCGAAAACAAGGCTGCTGGTTGCCATTAAAGATTTTTCTATCAAATCCTTACGCAAATTCTATAACCTGCATCCCTCAATCAATCATTTGGGAATTCACAATCTTGGATGTGAGCCCTCAAGTTTTTTCAGGTTTTGTGGAAAGATGCCTGTCTGATGGTCATCTTGGACTTTATTTAATCTTTGCTTCATTGAATAAATTGTGATCATCTTGTTAAAAAATTGTCCAATCAGTTTTGTCAAAGCCATTTACATTCTATGAAATACTTTTATCATTTCCATTGTTCCCAAACTTCATTCGGGTGAATGTCTCAGACCATCTGTAGCCTCTTCCTGTTTTTCGAAAGATATCCTTTCAATCTGAGGCAAGCTTTTCTGGTCTTGGATCACAATGTGTTCTTGTCTCATGAAGTAAGTGACAATTCGGTGAATTTGAGGGAGTTCACCAATCAATATTTCTAAAATGCAGCCTCAGGGCTGTATGTTGAAATTATTAATTGCCTACCCCATAAATATGAATATGGGCTCTGCAAACTGATGCCAGTGAACTGACATGGAAGATACCTTCAGGATTCAAGGGGTTAACAAGTAATTGTTAAATGAAAAGGATGTAGTGAGGAAACACCAGTGGACCAACTATTGATATAACCATGTCACGAGATGTGTGAACAAATTATTTAGATTTGCCATTGATGGATTATGAGAAATTTGTTACGAGTAAACTCTGAATTTCATATTTCTTTTGAAAGTGTTATGTGAAAGAAGTTCATTATTCTGTGCAGCAAGTTGTTTTTTTCTGTGGGTACATTTATACATGGAACGACACACGCATGTGAATGGGTTAATTGATACTGCACAAGTGCCAGCAAGGAAGGATAAAACCCATTCACACATGTGTGTCATTCTGTTTATTACATGCCTCCCCGTCACTCTATAAAAACAATTATTAGAGGGACACTCAGCAATTCATTTGACAACTAACAATGAAAAAAACACATTTTATCGCTAACCAAATTTGCGACTGGAACCTGCATTACTATATTGTTCCTGACTTCCAATATTGTTCTATGTTCTTACTGGCAAACACAACACATTGGAACACAGGGGATGATTTTTAGCTATTGCTAGAGATTGAAATTGTAATTGTGGTGCACGATTCGTAGAAAATTCCAGTGAAATTTTGCTTCTATTTAAAAATAGTCTGTCACACACTTCATTTTTTGAATCGTTTAGTGTTGCTGTACATGGGAATTTCATAGAACAGGTGTGTAATAATATATGTGTTTATATTTTTCAGAATTTACAATGTCCAGATGGTGTAGCCTGTAAGAAGACAGTGTTTCCATGTTTAGTACAACCTTGCCCAATTGAAGGATCTTGTAAAGGTGAACTTTCAGTTATATTTGAGTTATCCAGAAGTGTTAGTTTTCAGTCTTTTTCCTGATTTCAGTGTGGCTGGTTGATGGCACTTGCAAAATTTATCTTAGATAAGCTTGATGATTTTACCCAATGCACAGGATATCAAAAAAATTTATATGAAGAAAATGGATTAAATTTTTTACTCAGAAAAGCCTCTGAAACCCTGCCCCATTGTAACTAGCTCCCTGAGCATGTTGCAAATAAGGTGTAAAAGCTGTTGCTTTGATGGAAAAAAGGAACATATTCAGTTATGACATCTTCTTGTTTCAGAATATGCACTGACTGGTTTTGAAATTAGAACTTGAATGATGCAAAAAAGTACAACTGTAGAACTGTGTTTTGCATCGTTAAAATGTTTTGTGATAGGATATGTCTTCAAGGCCCAGTATCCACCAATATGTCTGTTGGTATGGTGTGGGTCAGTTGGCGAGAGGTTGGGCAGGCGAGCGACTCTTTTTGCTTATAACTTTGTTGTTTCTGGACAGATTTTGATAATATTTGGTATGTGACTTGATATGCATGTTCAGCATTCGATGACACGAAATAGGGTGTGTCCATGCTTTTTCATGAGTTAAGGCCCTTTGTTGATATCGACTAATTTTGAGCTTGATGGCGTATTAACTTCAACAAACGTCAACCGATTTGACCGATATTTGGCACATGGGTTTCAAGGAACAATGTCTTGATTAAGTTCAAAAACAGACTCAGCCTGATTTTGGGCTTACTTGGTCATTTTTTGCAAATTGTGTGCTTGATAGCTCACTCACTTGAACAAACGTCAACCTATACAATTCATTCTTTGTTTGGCCCTAAAGTCAGTGACAATGATCTGACATCTGTACTTTAAAATCTACCTTTTTTGAGGATGCCAAACACAAATCAGTGCAAGAATTGGTGGATCCAAGGGTGTTAATGGATGATGGAAGTGAACAACAGTGGTTCCAAACGTTCAGGGCTGTAACTTTATAATAATTATAAAAATTATTTCATGTTTCCCATTTTCGGGACATAATGCCTGACGTAATCATTCTTGCTAATGATTATTCCACTTTTAAGTGTTCCTACCCTATCCTTCCATGAACCCTTCCTGTTAAACTCCTAAGGTTTTTGGCTATTTTTTATTGAAATTTTTTATCTTGGGAGTTTAACGTATATTACAGAATGTCTATTCTGTTTATCTCAGATTACCGAAGTTAAGCAACGTCAAGCCTGGTTAGTCCTCGGATGGGTGACTGTCTGAGCGATCGATTCGGACTCCCGTGTTGTGTCCTTGGACAAGGCAATTAACCCTGATTGTCCACATTGGGGCACGATGGTGCCGTGTACTAAGGCGTACTGAACGTCGATGGGGCGCATGTCTTCAACCAATCTAACCATGCCTGTGCTGCATTGCGGAGTTACGATGTTGGGGGGCTGGCAGCTGCTCGTTCCTCGGTGGTTCTCTCTGAGTACTCCGGCTTCCTCCACCCGTAAAACTGTCACGGTCATGATTAGCTATTGTGCATGAGTATGTGACCTTAAACACCAATGAATAATTCTGTTTATCCCCATGGTTATGTCCTCACCCTAGGGGTGTATCGTTTTCAGCTCACCGAAGGGAGATTAACTTATCACTTGCCGTCTGTCGTCGTCGTCCGTCGTCGTGAACATTTTTCAAACGACTTCTCCTCTGAAACCACTGGTCCGATTTTCACGAAACTTCATGTGGATGTTCATTACTATATGGCAATTCAGGTTTGTTCAAATGATGTGGCCATGTCCCTTGGGGGCTGTGTATGGGGCATAACTCTGATAGCACTATATGAATTATAGAAAAATTATTAAAAAATCTTTTCCAGAACCAGTGGGCAGAATCATTTGATATTTGGTATACAGCATTATGGGGTGGATCTGATTCAAGTTTGTTCAAATCGGCCACCTGGATTCATAATTGGGGTCACTATAGAAGCCCAAATTCGAACTTGGTGCATTTCAGGCAAATTTCTTAAAAAATTTTCTTCTCCAGATCCAGCAGGCAGAATCATTTGATATTTGGTATGCAACATTGTGGGGTGGATCTGATTCAAGTTTGTTCAAATCGGCCCCCTGGATTCACATTTGGGCTCAGTATAGAAGCCCGAATTCGAACTTAGTGCATTTCAGGCAAATTTCTTATAAAATCTTCTTCTCCAGATCCAGCAGACAGAATCTTTTGATATTTGGTATGCAACATTGTGGGGTGGATCTGATTTAAGTTTGTTCAAATCGGCCCCCTGGATTCATATTTGGGGTCACGAAAGAAGCTCGAATTTGAACTTAGTGCATTTCAGGCAGATTTCTTAAAAAAATCTTCTCCAGATCCAGCAGGCAGAATCTTTTGATATTTGGTATGCAACATTGTGGGGTGGATCTGATTCAAGTTTGAGCAAATCGGCCCCCTTGGTTCATATTTGGTCTCAGTATAGGAGCCCAAATTTGAACGAACTTAGTGCATTTCAGGCAAATTTCTTTAAAAATCTTCTTCTCAAGATCCAGCAGGCAGAATCTTTTGATATTGGGTATGCAGGGGGGTGAGATTCAAGTTTGTTCAAGCCAAGTCTCTGGGTTCATATTTGGGCTCACTGTGGGAGCCCGAATGATAACTTAGTTCAAAATGAGGAATTTTCTTTAAAAATCTTCTTCTTCAGATCCAACAGATGAATGCTTTTGATATTTGGTATGCAGCATCCTTAGGGGGGTAAGATTCAAGTTTGTTCAAGCCATGTCCCTAGTTCCATAAAATTTGTCTCTCATGACTTCATTCCTTTGTAGTGTTGA
This sequence comes from Pictodentalium vernedei, assembly GCA_031216915.1. Taxonomy (NCBI): domain Eukaryota; kingdom Metazoa; phylum Mollusca; class Scaphopoda; order Dentaliida; family Dentaliidae; genus Pictodentalium; species Pictodentalium vernedei. The sequence goes on along the minus strand of CM062291.1, from coordinate 111,571,419 downwards.
TGAACCTAACTGAATGTGACCCCAAATACTTCTTGGAACCACTTTGTTTGAATCACTTTGCCCGGTGAGCGATTAAGGCCCCTTGGGGCCTCTTGTTTCTTTGTATGAAGATCTAGTTCTGCATCTGGTAGCATTTAAATTGGTTACTGACTTTGGGCCTTTCTGTTTGCCTGATGTCTTGTTTCCTTCTTTTCCTTTGACGTTGTTTACATTGGCAACGTCCTCAAATATATATAAGCTCCACTTACAAGAAGTATGTTTTGGACAAATCTTCCGGCAAATTCTTCCAAGGGTGTCTTCCTTGAGGAGGTATAGGCTCTCCTATTGAAGAAAGCAATAGAGGTCGTCAAAAATATTCTCCACTTTTTTCAAGTCATCTGTTTCTCGTCCTGAAGCCAGACGGCTAGTGCATAGATAGGCTGAGACAGCTGTCTTGTTTGGAATAGAGCCGTTGAGGGAATAAGTACGTCTTTTCCATCTCGGTATTGTATTCATTGGCGTCAGGACATTTAATGCTATTGTGGACGCCATAGTAGCCTTATATACTGTTACAGCGGGTTTTTTCTTATAATTAGTGGCTAATGTTGTAAGTGTCCATTTAGTGAGCTTTCAAAGGTCGCAAGTGACAGATATGTCTTCACATAGACGAAGACTCATAACTGTGAAGCTACTTGAGATTACTGTCTCTTTTAGAATTACGGCTGTTAGAATAGCAGCCCGTCATTCCCTACCTTTCGCAACGATGGTTGTAAGTCTCCATTTAGTGAGCTTTCAAGATCGCTAGTTACACCGAAATATCTATCTTCACGGAGAGGAAGACTTCTAAAGCTACGTTAGCTAGGCTCTGACCGCTGTCTTTTGTGAATAAAACCGATGAGGGTAGATTGCCCTTCAGTTTGTTTTCCTAGGTGCCATAGACTTGAGTCTTATTTGTTTACACCATAGTAGCCAAGCTAGAATCATGAGTGATGTTTTTTCAGTAATTATGCATTGACATAACTGAATTTATTATCTCTTGGAACTACTGTCTCTTTGGGAATTTAGGGCTGTTAAAATAGCAGCAGGATGTAGTTCATATACATTCAAGTATATGCATGTCTTTCATGGCTCCTCGAATGGTGGCTGGGTCATGTTCTAACGGCGGCCTCATGGACACATCCGTTATTTAGTTGGTTTGTTTCCTGTGGTTGTTCGTTTATAGTCATATATGAGCTCATGAGAATTGTGGGGCTATTTGGATCAGTTATGGAACTGCCAATAGGCCATCTATGCACACATTCTCAATTATTGGCACCATTATTTGGAGTAGTATATTTCTCCGAACAGTCATTGGTTGTTATGAACCTAGGAAACTATGTATTATTTCGGGGACAGTCTGTAATAGGTCTGTAATAGGTCTGTTAATCATAGTTCGTTCCATGTTCTAAATCCAGGTTTCTATTATGCTACAGTACACATTCTCGTATATTCCCACGGATCAATTGGAGTGTTATTATTGGAATTAATTGTACACCTGAACAGGGTCACCTGTTGGTTGCCTTAGAAGCGTGTTTGCTCTTCAGATACTTTCCATTGGGATTCTATTGGACAAGTGTACACATTATATCACCAGTTAACGACCTATCTACGTATTCCGACTCTCGAATACATTAGAAGCGTACGCTGTTAATTTCTGGGCTCTCCACGAAAGCCTTAGCTTCTGAAGTGGCGTTAAGCACCAATAATTAATGATAATTAATAATTGGGTGCCTGTTGGGCAAATATATAGTGATTATTTGGTACCGCTCTTCACCGATTCCAGAGTGCTCCCCTTTTTGTCTCCCGCTTTTTGAAAAAAACGGGAAATATTAAATTCGGGGTGTCCTTCCGTGTTTTTTGTTTCCAGACTCTAACTTTCCTTACAGTGACCAGATTTCGATGAAATTTGGGTAGTAGATCACTTTCATCAATTGTGGGTCCAAGTTCGAATATGGGCATTTTCTGCGCATATTTAATTAGGTTGCTGAAATTTGATTGGCTGACGGTTTCCAGACTCTTAACTTTCCTTAAAATCAAACGATTTCGATGAAATTTCATATATGGATTACTTTTATCAATACCTATGTCAAGTTCGAATGTGGGAAATTTTGTACCGAAAATCTGTCTGTCTGCCCCGTGCCACAACGCACCTCGGACCAAAAGCCGTATTTATGAACCGATCTTCACGAAACTTCTTGGGTATCTTTATCATTGTGAAACCAGAATATGTGTTTTGGCGTTTAGTCCAAAATTCAAGCCAGCGGCATTTTGTTCCGAAATTGGGTGTAATCAGTTTTTTAGCTCACCTGAGCGAAGCTCAAGGTGAGCTTTACTAATCGCTTTCCGTCCATCATCCGTCTGTCGTCCGGCGTCCATCGTCGTTCGGCGTAAACTTTACAAAACCAATTTCTCCGAAGAAACCACTGGCCCAATATTTTTCAAATGTTGGGTAAATGTCTTAATGTCAATTTAGATTTGTTCAAATGAAGTTGCCCCTCCTCCTGGGTGGGGCCACGCCACCAAGGGGCACCAAAATCTTTGAAAATCTTCTTCTTATGAACCAGCAGTAGCAGAGACTTGATATTTGGTATGCCGCTTTCTTTTGTGGTGTAGAATCAAGTTTGTTCAAGAGAAGTTTGTCGGGCATTATTTGCCTTCGTTACGGAAGGGGGAAAAATTTTGGCCACGCCTAAAATTTCTATTTTCTGAACCGTAAGGTCGATTTGAACCAAATTTGATATGAGATGATAATGGGTCATAAGTAGTTGATTGATGCAAAAAAAAATTTTCTCATTGCCCCGTGGGAACCTCGGGAGCTAAAAATAGGAAAAACCTTAAAACTGCCATATCTCCAAAACTACATGACCCAGAGAATTCTTATTTTGTATAAAGCTTACTTTTATCCAGTAGAATAGAATGGTGAAAAAAAATCCCTATCGGTTTGATCACAAGGTACTTTTTTCAGGACTCAGCACTTTTTAACACTGTAGGCAATGGGAAAAACATTAAAAAATCTTCTTCTCCAGATCCAGCATGCAGAATCTTTTGATATTTGGTATGCAACATTGTAGGGTGGATCTGATTCAAGTTTGTTCAAATCGGCCCCCTGGGTTCATATTTGGGCTCAGTATAGGAGCCCGATTTCGAACTTAGTGCATTTCAGGCAAATTTCTTAAAAAATCTTCTTCTCCAGATCGAGCAGGCAGAATCTTTTGATATTTGGTATGCTACATTGTGGGGTGGATCTGATTCAAGTTTGTTCAAATCGGCTCCCTAAATTCATATTTGGGCTCACTATAGAAGCTCGAATTCGAACTTAGTGCATTTCAGGCAAATTTCTTCAAAAATCTTCTTCTCCAGATCCAGCAGGCAGAATCTTTTGATATTTGGTATGCAACATTGTGGGGTGGAACTGATTCAAATTTGTTCAAATCGCTCCCTAGATTCATATTTGGGTTCACTATAGAAGCTCGAATTCGAACTTAGTGCATTTCAGGCAAATTTCTTAAAAAATCTTCTTCTCCAGATCCAGCAGTCAGAATCTTTTGATATTTGGTATGCAACATTGTGGGGTGGATCTGATTCAAGTTTGTTTAAATCGGCCCCCCCCCCCCTGGGTTTATATTTGGGCTCAGTATAGGAGCCCAAATTTGAACTTAGTGCATTTCAGGCAAATTTCTTTGAAATCTTCTTCTCAAGATTCAGCAGGCAGAATCTTTTGATATTTGGGTATGGACCATGCTTAGGGGGTTGAGATGCAAGTTTGCTCAAGCCAAGTCCCTGGGTTCATATTTGGGCTCACTGTGGTAGCCCGAATTATAACTTAGTTCAAAATGAGGAATTTTCTTTAAAAATCTTCTTCAGAATGTTTTGATATTTGGTATGCAGCATCCTTAGGGTATGAGATTCAAGTTTGTTCAAGCCATGTCCCTAGGTCCATATTTGGACTCACTGTGGGAGCTCGAATTGTAACTTAGTTCAAAATGATGAATTTTCTTTAAAAAATCTTCTTCTTCAGATCTAGCAGTCGGAATGTTTTGATATTTGGTGTGCAGCATCCTTAGGGGGGTGAGATTCAAGTTTGTTAAAGCCAAGTCCCTGAGTTCATATATGGGCTCCCTGTGGGAGCCTGAATTATAACTTAGTTCAATATGAGGAATATTCTTTAAAAATCTTTTTTTTTTTAGATCCACTGGTTAGAATCTTTGGATATTTGGAATAAGCTTTTCTTAGGAGGAGCAGATGCAACTTGTTAAATCAATTCTCTGGGTTGATATTTAGGCTACCATGTCAGGTGAGTGCCCTCAGGCCCCTTGGGGCCTCTTGTTATACAGAACTTCTATATGAAGGTTTGTATTTGAATAAATTTTTGTTTGAATGTTTAGTAACATGCAATACATCACATATAATACGGGTTTTTTTCTTGTGCAAAAATTCTGCAAATTAGGGAAACTTTGATTTATTCAGTGCTACTACTAATACACAGTAAGTGCACACCTTCCGTGTTTTTCGTTTCCAGGCTCTAACTTTCCTTACAGTCAGTTGATTTCGATGAAATTTGGGTAGTAGATCCCTTTCATCAATTGTGGGTCCAAGTTCGAACATACAAATTTTCTGTGTATATTTAATGAGGTTGCTTAAATTTGATTGGCTAATGGTTTCCAGACTCGAACTTTCCTTAGCGTCAACCGATTTCAATGAAATTTCATATATGGATTACTTTTATCAATACCTAGGTCCAGTTCGAATGTGGGAAATTTTGTACCGAAAATCTGTCCGTCTGCCCATGCATCAATGCACCTCAGTCTAAAAGCCATATTTATGAACCAATCTTCACGAAACTTCTTGTGTATCTTTGTTATCACTGTGAGACCAGAATATGTCTTCATCATTACTTCTTTTGCAACTCTACAAAGTCAGACTCTTCCAGTACCATATACAGACCACCATATTATCTGGACATCACTTCCAAGGTTTCATTAACTTCCAATCACAAGCTTTACAGGTTGGTTAACACTTTTCACATCTGTTTAATGTAATATGTCTTATCATACAGTCTTAATTTTTAGTGATTCTCACAGTTATGCTCCACATCACTTTACTTGCTTTGACAGTGACCTCCGTGAAAATAAATCTGATAACCACTGTCTGAAGCACTGTCTGTTCTGTCTCTTCTAAGTAACTTCCTCTTGCAACTCAACTATATTCCACTGGATGCATTAATGCCCCTTGAAACTGCTGCCTAGCGGGAGACATGAATTCACTGAATTTACTTGTTGTTTTGAAGAATATTCCTTTAAAAAAAAGGGGGGGGGGGATTTTTATTTATCTCCAACAGCTTGATAAGTATGTAACTATGAGTGAAGCTGATTTGTCTGTAGATTATTACTGATCCTAGATACAGCTTGTTTATTATTTATATATGACGTATGTTTGTGGGGGTTAGTCTCTCAGTCTCGATAACGCCATCCAAATTTAAGGGGCTTAGTCCGTACTAGCCTTAAATTGGGGGCTTGTTACACCCTATTAGCATAATCTTTTACAGAATTACTTGGATATGGCTCCTTATTTATGATATGTCTTCTCTATTATTGTATATAGAGCGACATACATGTAATTCCTTTTAAATTTATTTTCATTTCACCTTGGAATGCAGGCTTAGGAGCTGTATTTGGTCTGCTAATTCTCAAGTCCTAGGCCCTCTGCCTTTTTACAGTTCAGGTAGTCTGGGCCATTGGTTATTAGTATGAAAATATGATAAATTTAAGGCCATAAAAAAAGAACCTCTGTTTCTCGGGCCCGCGCGCATGGTCATTTTTGCTGCGCATGCAACCTTTTTATGACGCCAAAAAATCTTTAACAAAAATTTGAGATATTGTGCTCATTTCGGTAAATCAATATCGATGCGTTGGCACAGTCTCCTGGCATTTATTTTTAGTAAGATTTGTATTGTAAATGGCCGTCATTGGGAATTTGTGTACTGTTATTTGAAACCGTTACGAGTTTCCTAGTTAATTTAAATAAATGCATTTGAGATGCAGGATAATTGGATAACTAATAGTAACTGTTGCTTGATATAAAAGTAACAGTCATAGTTGAAAATAAATCGCACATGGGCAGGTATGTGCGGTCGAATTGGTTAATAAAACACGTAAACATTCGTTTTCAGATTTCTGAAAAATATGATTTATGGATGAACTGCTCAATTCGGTTGTGATAATTTTGAATATAATGGGGAAAAATTGCGATTCACGATTTTATTAGGCAGGTTATGAAGGGATTTTTTTTTTTGGTAAAATAAATCTGAAAGTTGGCACTTCGACATTTGATTTGTCCCAGAGACGTTTCATCCCGAGACCTTTCACCCACGAGGCGTTTCGTCCTGTGTCATAATTTTCACGTTTCACTGAAAAAACAAACATTCAAACCCCACTATTTATGACCCAACACCCCTACGGTGAATAACCAATATATTTGCAAAATTTTGTGTGGTCCACCAGGCGTTTGGGTGGGGGTCGAATTACAACAAACAACCTCTCGGGGAGAAATAAAAAGAAGAAAAAAAAAATGCCCGCACGAATGCTTTTTTGGAAAAAATGGCCTGAGGAACAGACAATCAACTTTGTATAGCCTAAAGTAATTTGTATATTTTTTATACTTACCAATGGCCCAGACAGGGATGGCTCTCCCATGAGTGAGTACTCATACCTCCACACTGTGTTATTATTTAGTACGCTCCTCTACAAAGAATGATGTTGGTGCCAATTCCGGTCTCTTCCTGACTGCTGCGCATGCGCAGATGGTAAAAGTATGAAGGGCTAGACAGGACTTTTAATTTTTGGTTTTGTATGCAAATTTTGGGGATTGGGGGAGTTCAAAATTTGTGTTTGGCCCTTGACAATATTGAGTTTGCACCAGCTTGTCTGGGCCATTGGTAAGTATAAAAAATATACAAATTACTTTAAATTTATGATTTTTTGCAAATTTTATGCTTGATAACTCACTAACTTGAACAAACGTCAATCGATTTGATTAATTTTTAAATGCCCATTTTGAAAAAAACGGGTTGTATTATGGTATACCGTCTGTCTGTCCTTCCGTCTGTCCATCCGGTCACACGTCGTACGATAACTCAAGAACGCTTTGAGAGATTTTTGTGATTTTTGAGTAGGTGGTGTATATCGATGGAGGGAAGCTCCCTTTCGTTTAGCGTCGCCATTCAATTAGTCATTCCAGAGTTATAGGACTTTATTACTTAGAAAATTGTTCAGTTTTTACACATCGTACGATAACTCGAGAACACTTTGAGAGATTTTCGTGATTTTTGGATATGTGGTGTATATCGATGGAGGGAAGCTCCCTTTCATTTAGTGTCGCCATTCGATTAGTCATTCCAGAGTTATGGGACTTTATTACTTAGAAAATTGTTGATTTTTTACACGTCGTACGATAACTCGAGAACGCTTCGAGAGATTTTCACGATTTTTTGGTAGGTGGTTTATGTTGATGGAAGGAAGCTCCCTTTCGGTTGGTGTCACCATTCGATTAGTCATTCCAGAGTTATGGGACTTTATTACTTAGAAAATCGTTGATTTTTTCTTGAAGTTATGATCTCTATAGACATAAGATATATACATGAAATTCAAATAATTTTATTTCCAAATTATTGAACACAGTATGTTGTTGGTTATGAATCTTGTACAAGAATACATAAAAAACCTGACAAGTACACATGTATACTCATATTGTGCGCTTCCCTCTTGTAATTAATAACAGGCGTATCATGCGCTCATGGCGCAGCTGTTAATTGTTATATGGTTTTATAAGAAGATTATCTCAATCAAGTCCGAAAACAGAATCAGTCCGATATACGAGAGCAAAATTATTGGATTGACTTGGTCAATTTTGGCGAATTTTGAGTCAATAACTTGAAGAAACGTCAGCCAGTCCAATTAATATTTTTATACGACAACCAATGGCCCAGACTAGCTGGTGCTAACTCAAATTAATCCAGGGCCAAACTCAAATTTTTCTCCCCAACCCCCAAAATCTTTTCCTTTGACGTTGTTTACATTGGCAATGTCCTCAAATATATGTAGTATTTATATTATATTAGGCCAAATAAAAAAAATGAATTGATTCTCAGGCAATTTTTTTTTTAAATCGGTGAGGGAGGGAGGATTTTATTTTTATTTTTTTATTTTTTAATTTTTTTTTTTTTTTTTTTTTTTTCGTGTAAAGGGTTGAGTATACTCAGCAAATCTTTTTGCTGTCTTTCCACTTGAAAAAGAGGAAAGGTTGTGTTTTAGTGTAATTATAGTATACCTTTTATAACTAACTGCCGTAACAACAGCTAAAAGGATTTGTATTTTATTGTTCTTTTTAATGGTACAGATCTATCAAACACCATGATCCATTAGAATAGGCCTCAGTAACCAATGCTTGGGGTAGGAGTCCTTTAAAATGGGAAACATGGCTCTAAATGATTGGTTAAACTTGAGTTTATATCGGTGTTGCGGCCATTTTTAGCCATTGTGCAGAAATATATGATCTTAAACACCAGCAAATAAATAAATAATTAAATCATGATCCAGTATATCAGAATTTGCCTTGTTACAGTTTATGGGAGAGTGCCTCTGGGCACTCTCCCATAAACTGCAACAAGAAAAACCAATTTACTGCAAACACAGCGAAATAATTATATGTCGAGAAATGTGAAAAAAATGACCATTCCAAGTTTTCACAAATTCTTACAAAAACATTACATAATAAAAATGTCTAATGAGAAGGTTCAAATCCAATGAGTGAGGGCCTGAGAATCAATACATTATTTTTTTTTAGCCTTAGTGTAGGATTATTGCAAGATGCATTGATTATGATTCTGGTAGTGTAGCTCAAAAAATTTGGATTTTTGTCCACACTTAGGCTCTATCGGGATGCCCTTGGGCTCTTCATGTTCCCTTTGGTAACTTAGGCTTTTTTAAAAAAATTTATGAAAATTTTTTTTTGATTTAATTTTTTGATTTTGATTGCAATTATTTATGTACCTTTATCATATATTTATTGTGGAGTTTGTAGGAGTACTATGGACTTATTTTGATTGAATCATGAAAGCTTTCTGCTCTAAATGCAAGGCGAGGAAACCCTCCTCAGATTTACATGGTTGTTGCCTGCCTGTAGTCGATGTACTCCTGCAGATTCTTGTCCTACATGAGTGAATTGGGATGACAAACATTGGAGATGGGTGTCACGGTACGTTGTTGGCAGTGAGATGCATATGCCTATGTTTCTTTTTCAGAGGAACAAGAACATGGTGATGGTATTGTGACACCCACCAAAAGTGTGCTATCATCGTCGCGCTCTGATGAGCAAACAGAGCTAGCTGCAGCTGTGACACTGGGTATGTCTGTTGCAGTCAAAGGAAATGTAGACTTGGGTAGAGCGAGCTCCTTAAAAACAAGCTCACCCAGCGACGACGGAAATAGGGAGGACGCCAGCAAGTTTCTTTTCGGGAGGCTTGGCAAGTTCTGACAAGGCCGCAAGCAGGAGAGGTCCCTCTCCAACCCAACAACATCTGGGGCCAGAGGTTGTTTTGAGAAACTTACATGGGCCGAAGCATATACGTCCACACCTGCCACTCAGGATGCTCCGTCTAGACTGCAGCCGGCCTCGGCTACAGTCCGGGCTTCCTCCGCTACAATTCATAAGCACACATGACTGCATCCTAGCTACCCGACTTCGGATATCCAGCCAGCCAGCTGCGCGAAGACGGAACCAGTCTTCGCCCATGAGATCCATCTCTGGAACGCCGTACCAGGAGCAGCAAGCGGCTGAAAAACAGAAAACCGCCCGCTCCTCAAGCCTCGGTAATGGACTTGCTGTCGCAGATTGCACAGCTGATCGCAGCATCCCAGCAAGTGCATGAGCAGCCTCCAGCAGACTCCGGTAGTGAGCTGTCGGATGGTGCTGGGTCGGTCCAGTCATCTGCACACAGACCGAGATTCATGGCTGATTCAGTCGGATGGTGAAAGGGATAAGGAAGGGGATTACCCTTCTCTTTCGGAACAACTTATGGTAGCGATGGAATTTATCCATCAATACTGTCCTGAATTTGTTCCACCGAATCAGCAAGCTGTGACAACAAAGGAGAAACCGCTGGCGTCTCTGGACGCAGACTTCATATGGAGGAAAGAAGTTCTTTCTTTTCCAGTAAGTCTTGACAGGTGTCGCAGGCCTTCGGCCATTTTGGCGATGCCATGTTATTATCTCTCTAGTGTGAGGAAGAAAGGCAGTTTCTTATCAACATCTTCCATAAATATACCGATCCTTGGACCACGTTCGTTTAAAACGGAGATGTTCAGAGAGCTCCTCTGCGTTTAGATGAGCAGGCTGGGGATTTAGATATATCCCTACCTGCTTCATTCAACATTTGCTTGGATGTGATGGAATCTGCTATTTCATCAAATAGAGCGATTTTGGATGCGATGTCCTATGCAGATCACCTTACCAGAACTATGGTGCAACGTCTCAATGAGAAGGAATTTGAGGACGTTTGTACCTCACTTAGAGTTCTTTCCAGGGCAGTTATTTATGCCCTGACAGTGGTAATGCTGCCCTTGCATCATCATCACTTATAGATGACAATGTGAAATCTCTCTCTGGCTCGCTCCGGCCTCCAGACATACTCTGTTTGATGACAAGCTTTTGTTAGTCTATGGACAGACTACTAAGAAAGCTTCCAGTGCTCTGCTTTTGAAGTCGGCATCTCAGCAACACGCTTCAGCAGACCGGGGTAAGCGAGGACGTTTTAAATCAAAATCATCAGAAGGAAACTCCTCGCGAGGGTTCAAGAAACCCTCATATATTTACTCTGGAAATCGTCAATGCAGCAACTCAGAAAAGGGGCGTAATTCTAAGCAAGATTATCGGTCAGATGCCCCCAAGCCGATGGGATGAGGATCTTCATGGGGAGGATGTAGTTTCTCCTCCTGTAAGCCTTGCAAGTCCTACAGGTGATGGTCAAGACCTCTGTTGCTTGCCAGTTGGTCGAAGGTTATCAATCTTCGCGAGAAACTGGATAGCAGTCACGGAAGATCAGTGGGTGAGAAGTGTAGTCTCAGAAGGCCTACGGCTATCATTCTGAACGAAACCCCACCAACAAGATGTCCGCAATGGACAAATCTTCCTGCAGATCCTTTCAAAAGAGAGTCTCTCCAAGCGGAGGTACTCTTATTAAAGGAAGCAATAGAGGTCATCGAGAATAAAAATTCTCAAGGCTTTTACAGTCACCTGTTCCTCGTACTAAAGCCAGACGGATCATTCCAACCGGTAATAATAGACTTGAGCTGGATAAGCAAGTTAATCGTAGCTCCAAAGTTCTATATGGAAACCATTTGGTCAGTAAGAACGAGCATCCGAGTGAACGACTATGCGGCAAGCATAGATCTAAAGGATGCTTACTTTCATGTCCTGGTACATCCGGCATTCAGAAAGTACTTGCGGTTCGCCATGCAAGGAAAGGTTTATCAGTTCAGAGCAGTGTGCTTTGGTCTGAACCTGGCACCTTGGGCTTTCACACGAATAAAGAACTCGGTAATGTCATCCCTCCGAGCTCATTCATCTATGGTAAAGTAAGCTTACTGGGACAACATTCTTCAGAGATACTGCAACAGAATTATTCTTCAAAACGATGTTCAGAGTCTGCTACAATTACTCAGATGTCTCGATTTCATAGTAAACAAGAAAAAGTCATTCACTCTCTTGTGAATCAGCTTCGAGACTCACAACAATCTGGTTCGTCTGCCATTACCCAGAAATTAGTCTGTTGTTATGCTCGCTTTTGTCTGAACTCAGATGCAATAACAGCGAGGGAGTTCATGTGACTGATGGGGCTGTGTCGAGCAGCTGTGGATCTTATTCCGATTGGCTGCCTGCACACGCGTCCCCTCCAGATATTCTTTACTCAGAACTGGAGCGTGAAGATGCATTCGCTCGAAACCAGTATTGTTTTAACAGACCTAGTAAAACAAAAGGTTCAGATTTGGGCAGATCTTCAGTGGTTAACTCCAGTAGTTTTGCTTCAACTGCCGGAGCCAGCTTTCATGATTATGATGGATGCGAGTCAGATGGGCTGGAACGCAACCCTAAGTCACCCAGACTTGAAGTGCCAGGGTTTTTGGGACTCTCGATTCCTAGAGAAGCACATAAACATCAAAGAGATGATGTCAATATGGCTAGCACTACAACATTGGATTTGCCAAATAGCGAACTTCCACGTTTAAATTCTGTCGGACAATTCGACAGTAGTTTCTTACCTCAGGAACCAAGGCGGCACTCACTCCATTCCATTATGGGAATTAACAGACAGGATTCTCATATTTTTTCTGAATCGTCACGTTCATCTGTCAGTCCACCATATACTGGGTCATCTGAATGTATTAGCAGACTCAGAAGGTCACCTGTTGCCATTGGAGTGGACTCTCAACAAGCGAATATTCAGGCAGATTTGCTAACAGTGGGATCGTCCCATGATGGATCTTTTTGAGACACACCTAAACAATCTGTTACCGACATTCGTGTCGCCATGCCCAGATCATCGAGCGTATGCAGTAGATACTCTGTCGATTTCATGGGACAGGATGATTGGATATGCATATCCTCCAGCTGCGTTGATTCAGAAGATTCTGTTAAAAATCAAACAGTCTCATTACAAAATTCTGCTAGTAGGACCTCTGTCGTCACAGAAACCTTGGATCAGTCTTCTCAGGTGTCTGTTATGGGACGTTCCCTGGAAGCTTCCTCCATGAGAGGATCTTCTTTATCAGGGTAAGGCCTACGTACTGCATCACAACCTGGAAGGTCTCAACCTTCACATATTTGCGTTGTGTGGTCCTTCTTGCATGGAAAACATTTTACAGGACGAGCAGTGGACGCAATTTCTAACTGTAGGAGAGTCTCCTCTTCGTTGAATTATGCAGCAAAGTGGAGGGTTTTCTTTCGTTGGTGTAGGGATCAGTAGATAGACATATACGATCTGCCCATACCACATATTGCCAATTTCCTGGTCTACTTGTTTGATGATCTCAAACTGCAGCCCATCACTATTAAGGGCTATAGGTCTATGTTATCAGATACTTATGCTCATCATGATAACTTGGCTATTGGATCAGATACTTCTTTATCCAAGCTAGTTAGAAATTTCTCTATTCATAGACCTAGAACCCTCAGATTAATTCCTAAGTGGAATTTGGCTTGGGTTCTGTTGAAGCTCAAAGAAGCTCCTTTTGAGCCATTAGACGTTGTAGAGTTCAAATTCTTGACCTATAAAACAGCGTTTCTCTTATCCTTTGCATCTGCTAGAAGAGTCAGTGAATTTCCTGCATTATCTGTTGATGAATCTCATTACCGTAGCATGGGTAATACCATTACCCACACTACGGAAGTGGGATTTTTGCTCAGAATCAGTTTCCGGATAAGCAGCCAGAGCCTATTGTCATCAAGGGTTTACCATCCTCGGATAACCGTAGACCTTTGCTCAGTCAGAGCAGTGTGCATTTATAAACGTTGATCAGATTTTATTAGAAAGGGAAGAAAACCTTTCTTTCTTTGATTCCTAACAGAAAAGATATTTCTGTTCATTCTGTCGCTAGATGGATTCAGTTGGCAATATGCATTGCCTACGAAAATCTATCTTCGGATCAATGTTCTGTCAATAAGATTTCAGCGCACGAGGTTAGAGCACTGTCCACTTCTTGGGCTTATTATAGCCATTACTGATCTTATGAAGGGAAGGCTGCTAACTGGACACAGCCCTCTTCATTTACCAAGTTTTTACCTGCGAAATTTAGAGTCCGTCTCTGGTGACGTTAGATCGTTGGGTCCTTTTTCTGTTGCTCAGAATGTTGTCCACTAATATTACATCTATAAAGTCTTTAGGCAGTCTGCTTCAACACTGGCGCTGTTCCACTGCTCTCTTTGTTCTGTGAAATTTTACCTCAAAACAGGGGGGGGGGGGGGCGCGACGGTTTTTCCCATATGAATATCTGGCTTCATAGTAAATAACAAAACAATACCTCCTCCAGTGACAGTAGTCCTGTGTCGGTGCTGGAGTGGTTTTAATGTGTAGCTCAGTGTGAAGCAATAACTATGTCTCATTTATGTACTGTTTTTAAAATGTAGCTCACTGTGAAGCGTTTGTATATGTTATGTGTCAAACGAGTGTTAATATACAATCCCCAGGCACTTTTAAATGAGTATAAAGAGTCTCATTCTCTGGACTATCTTTATATATTGGTTTTCCTTCACCGAATTAGCATAACGGGTTATGCTGGCATTAAATGGAGAATTATATATTATGTAATACTCAATTACATTGTTGGAGTTATGCCTTTCTCTTTTCTCGTAAAAGAGAAACACATATATAATTCCTGTCTTCTCCTATTCTCCTTTAGGAGCTATCCTTTACTGAAGTAATTGAGAGATTGGATTTTCCTTTAAGTCCTAGACCCTCCAACCTTTTTTACGATTCAGCTAGTCTGGGCCATTGGTTGTCGTATAAAAATATGATCAATTTTAAGTGATTTGTATATTTTAGTACACTAACCAATGACCTAGACGGGTAAGGCCCTCCCATGAGTGGGCACTCATACCTTCCCGCTGTTTATAACATTTAACAGGCATCTGTGGAAAGAATGATGGTTGGCACCAATTTCGGTACCGTACTGGATACTGCGCATGCGCAGATCTAAAAAGTATGGAGGACCATCTTGGACTTAATTTTTCCGGTTTTGTATGCAAATTTGGGGGATTGGGGGGCAAAATTTGTGTTTGGCCCTGGATTAATTTCAGTTAGCACCAGCTAGTCTGGGCCATTGGTAAGTATAAAAAATATACAAATTACTTAAAATTTATCATTTTTGTTATGTGGGTTTCCAGGAAAATTGTCTCGATCGAGTTTGAATATTTGTCTGATCGGATATACAGCAGCAGAATTATTGGGTTGACTAAATCATTTTTTTGCAAATTAGTTATTTAGAAAAGGTACTCTGATACTTTTGAATTCATAGCCAATGTTGTGTTAGCCACGAAAACTCTACCCCACATTGGCAATGCGAACCCTTGTTTTGGTTTTGCTTTCGTATTTTTTTTTTTTGGTATTTGTGGCAAGTGAGGAGATACATGCATTGCATGGTCATGCTGTTTATGTGGTATGGTCCTCTGAGTCATTTTGTTGGAATCAGAACTGATATTTAAGGTTGGAGCAGATGCTGCACAGTTTCCTGTATTCGTTCCTTGAGTAAGTTACTTCTGTATCTTTATGCCCAGGGAATAAATGTGCTTAATCTATTTTATAAATTCTTAAAAGAAATATATTTTTCAAGGAATAATATTTGCATTTCAGTTTTAATCTGCTTAGTTTCCAGACTGAGTGGTCCATTCAATAGACAGAACAGCATACGCGTTTGAATTGTCATATTTTACTGCACGAGATCAATTTTGGCAGTTGGATAATGCTGAATGAGAAACTGAAAGCTTTGAGTTCAGTATTATCCCTCCACCAAAGTCGGTCGCGTACGGTAAAAATGACAGTTCGAATGTGTATGCTGTTCTGTATTTATTGCACGCCTACAGTTTACTAAAAATCTATTAATACATTTTGGCAGAGAGATAATATTGAACTCGAAGTCTTCAGCTTGTTGTTCAATATTATCCCTCCGCCGAAATCGCTCTTTTGCAAAAAAAGATGACAATTCGAAATGCACATGCTTTTCTGTATTTATTGCATGTCAACAGTTCATTAAAAAAATTATTAAAAACAAGTCCGCTCACGTGATCCGTATTGTTCAAGGACAATAAAAAAAAAGATTGTTCACTTCGGTTTTTGCAGAGAAAGCGTGTATTTTATGAAATTAAAAGCTTACGCGTGCAATAAATAAGTTGCATGGATAGTATTTTTATACAACTACCAATGGCGCAGTCTAGCTAAGACTAGCTGGCTGGTGCGAACTCAAAAATATCCAGGGTCAAAAACAAATTCCCCCCCCCCACCCAATCCCCAAAATTTCCATGGAAAATTGAAAAAAATATGTCTTAGCTGGTCCTCCTTTCTTTTGTGAACTGTGCATGTAGTATCCAGGAAGACACCAAAATTGGCGCCAACCAACATTCTTTGTTCGGCCCTTCTGTAAGTAACAACAGGCTGACATCTGTGCTTTTAAATCTCAGTTTTAATTATGACAGAAAATCAATGGTCAGATTGGTGGATCCAAGGACACATTTGGATTATGGAAGGAAGAAACGGTGATTGGAAACGTTCAGGCCTGTAACTTTATAATTTTTACAAAAATTATTTCATGTTTCCCAATTTTGGGACATGGGCCTGATGTCATCTAATGATTTTTCCACTGTTTGTTAAGAATTCCTTCCCTATCCTTCCTTGAAGCCCCCCAGTTAAACTCCCAAGCTTTTTGGCTTGTTTTATTGAAATTTTTTTTATAAATTTCTTGGGAGTTTGACGTGTTATACACTTTCCACACAACATCTTGGGCCAGATGTTGTGATTAGAAACTTGCGTCTGCACCTCCTGTCCGGGACGCGCCGTATAGTTTGCAACCGGCCTTGTCTACAGTTACGGCTTCTACATCGGCATCTTCAAAGCACACACGACCGCACCTTAGCTACACGACTTTGGATATCCAGCCTACATTGCCGAGAAGGGATCACTCATCATCTGCGAAGTCGGACCATCCGGTAGCTAAGGAGACGAGGTCTCGTTTATCGGGATGTCCGGAGAAAAGAGCCATCCCAGGAGCAGCCGGCTGCCAAGAAACAGAAGACTGCTGCTCTTCAGGCCTCCATAACTGACTTGCTTTCGCAGATTGCGCAGCTCATCGTAGCTCATCCCAGCATCCCAGCAAGTGCAGGAGCAGCCTACGGCAGTCTCAGAACCTGAGCTGTCGGATGGTGCTGGGTCGGTCCAGTCTATCTCCACGTTCAGATGCCGCTGACCGGAGTCTCAACTGATTCAATCAGATGGTGAAAGGGATACGGAGGAAGATTACCCTTCCCTTTCAGAACAGCACATGGTTGCGATGGATTTAATCCATCAATACTACCCTGAATTTGTTCAGGCAAATCAGAATGCTGTGACTACTAGGAAGAAACCGCTGGCGTTGTTGCACTTTATCCCGACAAAGGAGAAGATCCTGTTTTTTTTCGGTTCAGTCTAGACAGGTGTCACAGGCATTCAGCCATTTAGACGATGCCATATTCAAACTTTCCAGTGGGAAGAAGAAGGGCAGTTTCTTGTCATCATCTTCCATAAATTTTCCGTTTGTTGGACCACGTTCATTTAAAATGGTCGGGGAAGATGTACAGAGAGTTCCTCTGCACTTGGATTAGCAGGCTGAGGATCTAGAGCTAACCTTGTCTTCGTTATTCACAATTCACTCAGACACAATTGAGACGGCAATTTCTTCAAACCGAGTGAATTTAGACGCTATGTCTTACGCAGATCACCTTTCAAGAGCTGTGGCGCAATGTCTCAACGTAAAGGAATTTGAGGACGTTCGTACCTCTTTAAGAGTTTTTTTCAGGGCTATTATGTTTACCATGTATAACTCCGCCTTAACAGTGGCTATTTTGGAGTTAATCAGACATGACGGAGCCCTTGCGTCATCATCTTTAATAGATGACAAGATGAAAAACTCTCTACGGGTCGCTCTGGTATCCGGACACAATTTTTGACGATAAGCTTTCATTGGTTTATGACCAAGCTACAAAGAAAGTGTCTAATACACTGCTCCTTAAGTCAGCATCTAATCGACCTGCGGCAGCAGAAAAGAGTAAGAGAGGACATCCTAGACAGAAATCGTCTAAAGGGGACTCCTCGCAAGGGTATAGGAAACCCTTTTATAATTACTTTAGGGATTGTCAATACATCGACCTGGGAAGGGGGCATAGGTCAGATGCCCCCTAAGCCGGCGGGTCGAGGCTCTTCGCAAGGGGACGTGGTTTCTCCTCCCATAAGCCTCGCAGGTCCAACAGGTGATGGTCAGGACCTCTGTTGCTTGCCAGTTGACGGAAGGTTATCAAGATTCGCAACAAACTGGATAACAATTACGGAAGACCAGTGGGTGAGAAGTATGGTCTCGGACGGCAAAAGAGAGTCTCTCCTATCGGAGGTACAGGCTCTCTTGGCAAAGGAAGCAATAGAGGTCCTCGAGAATCAAAATTCTCGAGGATTCTACAGTTACCTGTTCCTCGTACCGAAGCAAGATGGCTCGTTCCGACCGGTAATAGACTTGAACTGGATAAACAAACTTATTGTAGCTCCAAAGTTCTATATGGAGATCATTCGTTCAGTAAGGGCGAGCATTCAAGTGAACGACTATGCGGCAAGCACAGATCTAAAGGGTGTGTACTTTCATGTCCTGGTACATCTGGCATTCAGAAAATACCTGTGGTTCACCGTTCAAGGGATAGTTTATCAGTTCCGAGCGATGTACTTCGGTCTGAATCTAGCGCCCTGGGCATTCACTCGAATAATGAACTCGGTAATGTCTCACGAGTTCATTCGTCTGCGGTAACGTCTGCTTACTTGGACGACATTCTTCAGAGATACGGCAACAAAACTACTCTTCAGAACGATGCTTCTCTTGCTCCGACGTCTCAGTTTCATCGTAAATGAGAAGTCGAATCTAGCTCCGTCCAAGTCGTTCATTCACTTGGGAATGAGCTTCGAGACTCAACAATCTGGTTCGTCTGCCATTATCCAGAGCGAAATTAGTCAGTTGTTATGATCACTTTTGTCTACACTCAGACGCATT
Source organism: Pictodentalium vernedei (assembly GCA_031216915.1). Taxonomy (NCBI): domain Eukaryota; kingdom Metazoa; phylum Mollusca; class Scaphopoda; order Dentaliida; family Dentaliidae; genus Pictodentalium; species Pictodentalium vernedei. The sequence continues at coordinate 111,552,574 of CM062291.1, read as the reverse complement.
AACAGCGAGATAATTTATGCGACTGATGGGGTTATGCGGAGCGACTGCAGATCTTATCCCAATGTGTCGCTTGCGCACACATCCCCTCCAGATATTCTTTACTTAGAACTGGAGTGTGAAGACGCATTCGCTCGAGACCAGTATTGTTTTAACAGACCTGGTAAAACAAAAGGTCCAGATTTGGGCAGATATTCAGTGATTAACTCAGGAAGTTCTGCTGCAGCTGCCGGATCCGGCTTTCACGATTATGATGGATGCGAGTCAGACAGGTTGAGGCACGACCCTGAGCCCGACAGACTCAAAGTGTCAGGGTCTTTGGGACCCTCGGTTCCTAGAGAAACACATAAATATCAAAGAGATGATGGCAATATGGTTAGCGCTACAACATTGGATTCACATTATAGTGGACACTCATGTTCAGATATTGTCGGTCAACTCAACAGTAGTAGCGTACATCAGGAACCAGGGTGGCACGCATCCGATTCCGTTATGCGAACTAACAGAAAAAATTCTTCTGTATATCATGAAGCATCATGTTCATCTATCGGCCCGTCATATTCCGGGTCATCTCAACATACTAGCAGACTCGCTCTCTCGGAAAGGTCACCCGTTGCCATCGGAGGGGACACTCAACAAGCGAGGATTCAGACAGATTTGCTATCAATGGGATCTACCTATGATAGATTTGTTTGCAACACACCTCAACAATCAATTGCAGACTTACGTGTCGCCATGTCCAGATCATCGAGCGTATGCAGTAGACGCTCTGTCAATCTCATGGGATGGAATGATAGGATATGCGTATCTTCCAACTCCGTTGATTCAGCAGATTCTGTTAAAAATCAAACAGTCTTGCTGCAAGATTCTGTTAATAGCATCACTGTCGTCACAGAAACCGTGCATCAATCTTCTCAGGTGTCTGTTATGGGATGTTCCCCGGAAGCTTCCTCCGTGGGAGGACCTTCTTTATGAGGGGAAGTCATGCACACTGCATCACAACCTGGAAGGTCTCAACCTTCACGTATTTCCGTTGTGCAGTCCTTCTTGCACAGCAAGCAATTTACAGGACGAGCAGTGGATGCAATTTCTAAGTGCAGGAGATCTTCCTCTTCGCTGAATTACGCAGCAAAGTGGAAGGTTTTCTTCTGATGGTGTAAGGATCAGTCGATAGACGTCTATGATCCTTCCATTCCGGATATTACCAACTTTTTGGTCTACCTGTTTGACATTCTCAAACTGCAGCCTGTCACTATTAAAGGCTATAGGTCTATGTTATCGGACACTTACACTCATCATGATAACTTGGCAATTGGATCTAATGCTTCATTATCCAAACTAGTTAGAAATTTCTCTATAAATAGACCTAGAACCCTCAGATTAATTCCTAAATGGAATTTAGCTTTGGTTCTGTTGAAGCTTAAAGAAGCTCCATTTGAGTCGTTAAACATTGTAGAGTTCAAATTCTTGACCTACAAAACAGCATTTCTCTTAGCCTTTGCTTCCACGAGAAGAGTTAGTGAACTTCATGTTTTATCTGTTGACAAATCTCACTACCGTAGTGTTGGAAATACCATCACTTTAACTACAGAAGTGGGATTTTGGCTAAGAATCAGGATCCAGATAAACAGCCTGAGCCTATTATCATAAAGGCTCTGCCATCTACGGATAACCATAGACCTCTGCTGTGTCCAGTCAGGAAAAGATATTTCTGTCCATTCAATTGTAAGATATGATGGATTCAGTTGGCAATACGCATTGCCTATGAAAGTCTATCTTCGGATCAGCATTCTGTAAATAAGATATCAGCACATGAAGTTAGAGCGCTGTCCACTTCTTGGGCTTATTCTAACAGTATAGCCATTACTGATCTCATGAAAGCTGCGTACTGGACGCAGCCTTCTACAATTAACAAGTTTTACCTTAGAAATTTAGAATCCATCTCTGGTGACCTTAGATGCTTAGGTCCTCTATCTGTTGCTCAGAATGTCGTCCACTAAATGATTACATCTATAGTTATTTAGACAACCCGTTCCAGCAGTGACGCTGTTCCGCTGCCCTATTCGTTCTGAGGACATGTACCTCAGAACAAGGGGAAGTGGTGGGGGGGGGGGGGGTGGAGGGTGGGGGTTCCCTTATGATCATCTGGCTTTATAGAGAAAAGGAAGGGAAGACCTCCTCTGGTGTCTGGAGTCCCGAGTCGGTGCAGGATGGTTTTAATGTGTAGCTCGGTGTGAAGTAAATTAATATGTCTCATTTATATATTGTTTTTTAGTGTAGCTCACTGTGAAGCATTTGTATGTGTCACGTGTCAAACAGGCGATAATATACAATATTCGGACACTTTTAAATAAGTCTCAAGTGTCTCATTCTCTGGACTGTCTTTATATATTGGCTTCCCTTCACCGAATTGGCATAATGGGTTATGCTGGCATTGAATGGAGAATTATATATTATGTAATGCTCAATTCAATTGTTGGTGTTAGGCCATACAAAGTTGATTGTCTGTTTATCAGGCCATTTTTTCCAAAAAAGCAAATGGGCGGGCAGGTTTTTTTTTTACTTTTTATTTCTCCCCGAGAGGTTGGTTGTGGTAATTCGACCCCCACCCAAACGCCTGGTGGACCATGCAAAATTTCGCAAATATATGGGTTATTCACCGTAGGGATCTTGGGTCCTAAATAAAGCGGGGTTTGAATGTTTGTTTTTTCAGTGAAACGTGAAAATTATGACACAGGACGAAACGCCTCGTGGTTGAAATGTCTCGGGATGAAACGTGTCTGGGACAAATCAAATGTCGAAGTGCCAACTTTCACAGATTTATTTTACAAAAAAAAAAAAAATCCCTTCACAACCTGCCTAATAAAATCGTGAATCACAATTTTTCCCCATTATATTCAAAATTATCACAACCCATTTGAACGAGCAGTTCATCCATAAATCATATTTTTTGGAAATCTGAAATACAAAACAAATGTTTTCGTGTTTTTATTAACCAATTCGACTGCACATACCTGCCTATATGCGATTTATTTTCAACTATGACTGTCACTTTTATATCAAGCAATGGTTACTATTAGTTATCCAATTATCCTACATCTCAAATGCATTTATTTAAATTAACTGGGAAACCCGTAACAGTTTCAAATAACAGTACTCAAATTCCCAATGATGACCATTTACAATACAAATGTACTAAAAATAAATGCCAGGAGACTGTGTTCCATTCAACATAGCACCTGACTTTGCAGACTTTCTGAGGGTTGGTGCGAATCAAACGTGGTGCGAATCAATCATTTCCCTTTGTGACTGTTTGTTGTCAGACTGAAAGACACCTTCTTTCTTGCTGTCATTATGACTTACCTTTTACAGAATAAACACTTTCTGTCGTGAATATTGCTAAAACCCACCCACTTTATTAAAGTATGATGTAGAATAAGCTTGAAGTGTGTTAATTTAAAATTTGCCAATGCATCGATATCGATTTACCTAAATGAGCACAATATCTCAAATTTTTTTAAAAGATTTTTTGGTGTCATAAAAAGGTTGCATGCGCCAGCAAAAATTACCATGCGTGCGGGCCCAAGAAACAGAGGTTCTTTTTTTTATGGCCTTATGTCTTTCTCGTTTCTCGTAAATGAGAAAGACCTATATAATTCCTTTCTCTCCTATTCTCCTGTAGGAGCTCTCCTTTAAGAAGTGATTGAGTAATTGGATTTTCCTCTTTGTCCAAGGCCTTCCAGCCTTTTTATGATTCAGCTAGTCTGGGTCATTGGTTGTTGTATAAAAATATGATAAATTTAAAGTAATTTGTATATTTTTTATACTTACCAATGGCCCAGTCGGGGATGGCCCTCCCATTAGTGGGCACTCATACCTCCCTGCTGTTGACAACATTTAGTCTAGAAAGAATGATGGTTGGCGCCTATTTCGGTGTCTTCCTGAATACTGCACATACGCTGTTTGCAAAAGTATGGAGGACCAGTTAGGAAATATTTTTTTCGGTTTTGCATGCAGATTTTGAGGATTGGGGCAGGCAAAATTTGTGTTTGGCCCTGGATATTTTTGAGTTAACACCAGTTAGCTAGTCTTAGCTAGTCTGGGCCATTGGTAAGTGTAAAAAATATACAAATTACTTTGAATTTATAATTTTTGGGAGATTACTATTCCCAAGAACCAAGACCATATTCAGATTTTTTTTGCATTACGTGTACACTCCATACGAAAAAATTATCCAAAAATCGACTGAGTGTGTTATGTGTAATTACATAATGTCAGACGTCCACTCACTAATCAGTGTTGATTGGACTGTATTGGGAAAAGATTCGCCAATTAACATATTAATTTCTGTTCACTAAATCTTTTTTTTTGTACCTGATACATTTTGTTTGGGAATTTTGTATATCAAATAAAATCTTTAAAGCTGAAAATCGGTTTAGTAAATCCCATTATTTTGTGTAATAAATTTGACCCAAAAAATGAGAATTTTGCCGTTCACGTTCAAGAGTGTGGCTCTTCCGTCAATTGAATCTACATTGCATGAAATATTTTGAAGTCATTGGACACCGGCAAACAAACTCGGGGGAAATCCAAATCATTTATCAGCGAAAATTTTATTTTAATATGAAAACAAATCGAAAATCTCACTAATTAACAAACAGATTTTTTCAATTCCTATATTAAACCGCAGTACAGAGTTCTGGAAATGAAAGATATGGCATTTGTATCTGAATATTTTATTAAATGTTGGTTTTAGAAATTTTCTGACTGAACAATATAATTGCTAATCAGGGACAGTCTCTGAAAGATTTTTCTCGCGAAACATTAATTGGTTATGTAATCTTTCTCAAGTGACCGCACTAAAACAGCTTTTCATACCCGGTCGTTTCTACACAAACAACGGGGTATTAACAAGTGTGGTTTTGTATGCAAATGTGAGTGCAGTGCTTAAAGTCTGAGATGTGCGATCACATCTGCAGACCAGTTGCATCCCTCAGTCATTCACAAGGAGTGTGGAAATGAGCATGCCTCAATCCTTCTGAATCACACCCCTGTACTCTGGTGTGATGATTGATTACTTTGCCAATAAAATGCCAACTCATCAAATCCCATTATTCATGGCTCCTAATTCATAAAAATGAAAAACAGAGACCTAAGTTCAGCAGATAAACCCGAAGTAATTGCCCATCTTAGTCCATCATGTTTTTTTAAACTTATTTTTGTCAATATATTCTTTAGTTATATTTTTCTTTAGCTAACCCTTTACCCAACGACGAAACATGGCAGGAGCTGATTCTCAGTAATCTGCATTCAATCTTTAATTTAATTTTTAAACTTAAATGGTTTATACCGGATATTTTACCCAAGTTAATGAAATTGATAAATTTGTCCCTTGAGTGCAGCAAGGCTTTGCAATGCTTTAGTATTGCAAAGCCTTCTTGCACTCCAGGGACAAAATGCACCACCACTCATGCTATTCTGTAGATTTTGAGGCCTAAAACGTAAAACAAACCAAGAACATGAACTTTTGATGGCAAAGAAATAATTTCAAAAATAAAAAAGACGCCGCCCACATGCAGTTTTTCCAAAAAATGGCCTGAGAAAAAGTAGATCCACTTTGTGGGGCCTAAACTATGTTTTTGAGGGAAAGAAATGAACATTTTTGGCAAATGTCAACTGTTTATTGAGTTGTGTAGAGGGTTAAAGATATCTATCATCTTTAAAAAATTTGGCAGTATTTTTTTTTTAAACAGGTGCAACATATAATAGCCTCATTCCAGAAGACCCATGTCAGGTAAAATTTTATATCTTTTTTCATTTCCTTTAAATTTATATGTTCAATTTAACAAAAATCATATATGTTCAGTCATATTTCTCTTCTTTCAAATCGTTGTTCTGTGGAACATATGTTATTGATTTACAAAAACTGAAGAAAACTGAGAAAACGGCATGATTTTCAAGAAAAAATCTTTGCTGGAGGGAGGGTGCCCTATGCCGAGAGAAAAATATTGATTACTTGTAGCTCACACCCAGGTAGTACCATAATCCCCAATCTCTGACAGAATTTTCTCCAATCACCTGCAATCACTCTGCTTTTCTCTTGTGTAACTATGAATTTAACCAATTATATCTTGTTTGAGAGAGCTCACTGAGATCTGTTAAACATGGTATTTTGGATTAAATATCAAACTGCATTATGGGAAATATTTGTTGCAGAAAACTTTCTCATTTTGATACCAGTCTACAGAGGGTTAAAATCTAAAGGAAAAGGTCCCACTTAAAAAGCTTGGGTTAGTAGATGTCCAAGGTTGGACCTGGATGTGTACCTTTTGAAATTTTCTTTATAATTGTACTTTTCGTTGTATTTGGTATATAAACCAGTTTTGTTCAACTTCTCATACATGTTCACTACTAAGTAGACATTTGTATACTTCTCAGTTTTTGTTCAAATTAACTTGCCCAGCCCATAGGGAGGGGGTGGGGGAAAATGCTCCAGAATTTAAAAAAAAAGTTCTCATGAACCACTGGTACATACGATTGAGTCATTACACTTGGAAGTATCGAAATTGCCATGCATTTTCAAAATTCTAGTTATTATGCCCCCCAAAAATTTTCGAGGGGGTATATAGTTGAGGTCTCCGTCTGTCCGTCCGTACATTTATCCGTCCATCCATCCGTCCATCCATACGAACATTTTGTATTATAACTCGAGCATCAATTGTCGGATTTTAATGTTCTTTTATAATGTTCTTCGGTATGGTGATGGGGCAGCTTGGGGGAACGGATGCCCTCATACCTAGTGTTTAGTCCATTCATGTTTGGTAGAGTTATGGCCCCTGTTTGTTTTTGGCCTCTGTTTCTGACTAAGATAAATTGTACCAAGGCCTGCAGGGCAAAGTGCTGCCCAATTTTGTTTTTAGTTCATTATTTTTCTGCGGCCCAGTGCTTGCAGGGGAGGGTGCATTTTAACCTCTACATATCAATATATCCATGTAAATATGGATGACACAAGAATTCTAGTGATTTTGTTTCCAGACCATTTAAAATTGTATCACCGCACCAATCGATTTCAAATTTTATTTGCTTATTACTAATGTCAAAATACAGACTAAGTTCAATTTGGAGGTTCACTCCGACCATTCTTGCAAGAGTTATGCCTCTTTTTGAATTAAAAAATCACAAATTTCCCAATTTCAGCTTTGTTCTTACTGTCCAGTGCCTATAGGGGAAGTGCTGCCCGATTTATTTTAGTCTACTATTTCTGTACTGCCCAGTGCTTGGAGGGGAGGTTGCATGTCATTTTAAACTACATATCAACATAACCATATAAATATGGATGCTAATTTCAGCTTTATTCTTACTGGCCAGTACCTATGGGGAAAATGCTGAACAATTTTTTTTAGTCCACTATGTCTGCTGCCCAGTGCTTGGTGGGGAGGTTGCATGTAATTTTAACCTACTACATATCGATATAACCATATAAATATGGATGCCAATTTCAGCTTTATTCTTACTGGCCAGTGTCTTATAGGAGAAGTGCTGCCCAATTTTTTTTTTAGTCCACTGTCACAATTTTTTCTAGTCTACTATTTCTGTACTACCCAGTGTTTGCAGGGCAGGTTTGCATGTCATTTTAACCTACTACATATCGATATATTCATATAAATATGGATGACACAAGAATCATAGTGTTTTTTAATTCTGTTCATTCAAAGTTGTTTGGATGAACCAATTCTCTTCAAACATTCAGAAGTTATTGCAAGTCCGACTTTGCAACCTTCGGGGGCATCAGCACAAGCATTAGAGTTGCTCTTGTTATTATTATTATTATTTGTCAGTACACCCCCCCCCCCCCCCCTTAACCCCTTAAACTCGAAAATGGCAAGGCCTAGAGTCCTGAAATTTGGAGGAGTGATATCCTTTATGATATAGGTCTGACTGGGACTATTGCAAATTTTGTCCTACCTTGACCATAGCAACCATTGCTCTTGTTATCTCTACTCCCCCGGAACAGCTTGAGATATCGAGTTCAGAATTGTTCCTTGTAGGCGCCCAAACGTCTAGTATATTCATGACAAAAATGTCAGTTCTCTGACTTCTGGATCGAGAGATCGGTAGGGGCAGAAAATTTACCGACGCTCTTTATTGAAAATTCTTATCACTACTCCTCCAGAACGGCTTGAGGTATTATGCATGCCTATACGAGAGGTAGAAGCAATGCAAAAATGGTGAGGTTCAGACTTCCGGTTTAGGAGATACTATGGGTTGAACATTTTGACCACAACATTTAAGGCTCATAATGTAAAGTGCTTGTTATCACTACTCCTCCAGAAAGGCTTCACCTATCGAGTTTGGACTTTCTTCTTTGTGTGCGCCTGCATGCCTAGTAAATTCTTTTCCAAAACGGTAGGGGTATGTCTTCCAGTTTGTTAGATAGTGAGGGTTGAACATTTGGGCACACTTTTCATCTCTTAACTTCTTGTTACCGCTACTCCCCCAGAACGGCTTGACAAATTGAAACCGGAGTTTTTGCATTATATTTGGCTATGTGTGTGTTTTATAATGTGTGAAAATTGTAGAAGGTCAGACTTTTGGTTAGGTGCATCAGCAGGGGCCGAAAAGTGATGTGATGTACCGAAAAGGCAAAAAAATAGAATGGCGTCCTGTTTTACTGAAATTTCGGTATACGACACACTTGCAAAAATAAGAGACCCGTTTATGATGTTGTCACTGTTGCATGCCAAACACACATTTCTCTCGGTTAAGTTCTTTTCCCTTAATCGCTCAAGAACTTTGACTAATCTTTCGTTGTGCTCTTGAGCATTACAACTCTGTACTATCACATCATCAGAGATGTTGTGCGCATCTGGACAGTCCGATAATGTTGGTTGAACAACATGCTGATATTTCTCAGGAGCAGAAGAAATACTGAACATTAACCGTTTATAGCGATATAATCCATTGTGGCAAGCAAATGTAGTTATTTCACGTGAGTCTTCGGTGAGTTCATTCTGGTGAAAACCCATTTTAAGATCAAGTTTACTAAACACGGTACTTTGATTCAAATCATTGAGTACTTCATCAACAGTTGGAATTTGAAATCTCTCCTGAACAATTGCCTGATTTGCTTGTCTCATATCGACACAAATACGAATGTCACCTGATGGTTTTGGTACTATCACTAAGAGACTAACCCATTTAGCCAGACTGACAACTTTTTTGATGATGTCCTTGTTCCTGGATTTTGATGACTACTTTTTCACGTAAATGATGGGGAATTCTTCTCGCTTTTTGGATAACTCCTGGTATGGAATCATCAGTGTACAGTTTACAGTCTTTTAATTTCCCCAAATCATTAAACAAATCTGAATAGTTACAGATAATGTCTTTGGTAGCCAGGTGGTTAACTTGAGCTCCTACTTTCAGAACACCCATTCCTTCAGCTGTTTTACGACCGATGAGTGAATGACCTTTACCATCTATTATGACAATTTCTTTATAAGATTTACGATTGTTCATGTCAAATCGTTCTTGGAATTTTCAAGTATTTTAATGGATTTTTCTTGGCCATTTGCATACAGTTCAAGTGTAGATTTTTCTGTCTGACATCTAATTTTTTGCTGTTTTAATTTCAACCAAGTGTCCTTATCAATAATTTTACATGTTGCACCAGAATCTATGAGAACATTTCGTAATTTAATTCCTCCAACCACTAAATCAATTTCAACAGAATTCTTGCTTACAGTCTCCACAGAAAAAACATTCATTGTTGCAATCAACTGCATTAACTTTAGATTTGTAGGCCGGTTTATTTCTGTTTGTGCCTGATAGTCTGTTCGAATGTTCCTTCGTTTTGCACACCCTAGCAAAGTGGCCAACATGTCTGAATGTTTTGCACTTTGAACCCTTTGCTGGACACGACTTTGAATAGTGCCCTTCTAAGCCACATCGAAAACATTTTCCCTTCTTCTGAGTTCTCTTTTGAGCTTGATTTTGAGTTGCACTTTTGTGCAGTTGCACACGGTTGACTTGTTCAGTTTTGCTCGAACTCTTGTTTGAAGTCTCCGAAGTCTCTCCCTCCATTTCTCTGGCTTATTCGTCTACCGCGTTGAATACTCAAAGCCATTTTCAAAGCAGTAGAGAGGGTTAAACTTCTGCCTTTTTGCAACAACTTTCGATGAAGCCTTGACGATTTCCATTTATCAGTAATTTGATCTTGTGTCTGTTCGTTTGTGTTGTCTACAGAACCAAATTCACATGTTTCTGCCTTTTGACATAGTCGTGTTACGAATTGTTCAACAGTTTCGTTGCTGTTTTGACACAAATTCAGAAACAAATGTCTTTCATACAGAACGTTACTTTGAGGAGAAAAATGCTTTTCCAAAGTCTTTACAACTTTTGAGTAGCAATCACCACCGTCCTCCGCCGTTAGTGTGAAAAAAAAATGTCCTGCACATTCACGCCTGCCGTGTGTAACAACAAGGCGCATTTCTGCTTCGGCTTCGTAACTCCACGCCCAGCAACATACAACTCGAACGAACAAATCCAATGTTTCCATCTGGATTTAATTCCCGACGTATTTAAACAGTCAAATGTGGGAATGGAAGCATTGTCGTGTAATAACACACCAGCCATTATTTTCTGAGGAATGTTCATTAACCCCATCTCCAATTATGATGTTGCCACTTGCCGCCACTGAATTAAATCAACTGTATTTAAACACATTGAATTCTTACACCATGTTTTATTGAATGCTATTCTACAACTGACTACTGAGTATACATAGAAGATATATCGCCAGTTTATATATGTGGGTTTCCCACGATTCTAGCACCAGATGTGAATTCCTGTCTCATATCTGTTATTTGTCATTTATAAGTTGACATATACAAAGTGTAATACACTACACCATATTTTTATGCCTCTGAAAAAAATTTTCTGGGCATATAGTGCTTGTCATTTCCCTCTGTCTGTCTATCTGTCTGTCCGTCAGGAAGATTTTTGTGTCTGCTCCATAACTCTAGAGATGTTTTGTTGGATTTTGTTGAAACCTTGGAAACATGTTGCTTATGGGGAGACGATGTGTCGCAACAAAATTCATTGCCATCCATCTCTCAGTCTGCCAGGAAGATTTTCATGTCCGTTCCATAACTCGATGATACTTCGTTGGATTTTGTTGAAACTTTGCATACATGTTGCTTATGTGGAGATGATGTGTCACACACAAATTTACTTTTGTTCGATGGATGTCAAGATCACAGATCAAGGTTATGGTTTGGGGGTATCCCAGGCCTTGTAGTCGTGTTTTCTTCAGTTGATCTGTCCCTGTGACCGTGAATTATGATGTCTGGAATATTGAAGAGAGACCTCTGTGATGAGGGAACACTTGTGACACATCCAGTTGCAAATCTATGGGTGTTTGAGCAAGGAAACATCACAATTAGATACGTGGAGGTATGCTTATGTAATTCCGGGCTCTACCTGCAGGAAACACAGTGTGCAATGACATCATCAATATGGATGAGAGAGCACTTCTGAAGGTACAATCTTCTACCTTCAAATCTTGATTCATTTCAGGTATAACACTGTTTAATAGGCCTGGCACCCCCACCCCAGCCACAAAGTTTCAAATAACTGATCCACAAGTGCGATAAATAAGTACCTAAAACACACCTTTTTTATATGCCTATTTGAAAAACGGACGTATTATGTTATGGCTCTGTCTGTCTGTCCGCTGTCCGTCCGGGGAAGTTGTATTCCATGCTCTACAGAAATCTTTGATATACTGCACAACCAGAATAAGATGTTGCGCAAGTTCGAATTTGGGTCATGTTCGACAGTTTTCCTAGTAGTTATACCCCCTTTAATACTTATAAATTGAGCAAATTATGCTTTCCGTGCTCTACAGACCGTCAACTTAATCAGATTCTTTTCAAATTTAATATGCAGCTTCATGGCCATAATATCTCGCACAAGTTCATATTTGGGTTGTGTTCGGTTGTTTTCTTAGGAGTTATTGCCCTTTTCATACTTAGAAATCAGTCAAATTATGCTTTCTGTGCTCTACAGTCCGTGAACTTAATCGGATTCTTTTGAAATTTAATATGCGGCTTCATGAGCATGCTATCTCACACAAGTGCAAATTTGGGTCATGTTTGTCGATTTCCGTAGGAGTTATTACCCTTTTCATACTTAGAAATCGGTCAAAATACACCTCCTCTAAAAAAAAAACAAATGGGCATATAATGCCCCGCTAGGCGTTGCTCTTGTTTTCCATGATGTAGCATGATTCTAAAAGTGATCTGTTTCTGGGATAAAAATATTAATCAGTGGTCGACGATCTGGGCCGAGTTGTCAGTTTAAGACTCTAAACTAAACAGTTTAAGTCCAAACGTTCGGTCCTGTTTAAAGGTACGAATAGTTGAACAGTTTGTCGAATAGACAGAAATAATGCCAAACTTGGTTGGTGACAGGTAGGTAATGAATGGAAAAGTCATTGCATTGAGAATAGAGTAGAGACAAATTGTCCCCCAAGTTTCCACGCGATCCATGGTGTTCCCACTCAGTCTCAGCATTCGACAAAGATACTAAATTCTCGAGCAGGAATAGTAGAACACATTCTGAAAATTTAAAGTAGCTGCCTTTGATGGTCTGGATACGGTTGGCATATGTCCGACATGGGTGTCTGTTCAATTTTAATGTCTAATTCGACAAATTACAGATTTTTTGCCATTAAGTCATGGGCGATTTCTGTTAACTTTTACTTTCTGGCAATTATCTAAGTGTTAAAGGCAGTATCGGGACCCATTGGCATCAGTTCTGAAGATGCGAGTGTCATTTAGTCCTATTTCTCCACCCCTGACATTGAATTATAAGTCTTAAGTGGCACCATCTCTGAGAGGATGCAGTTTGAGCATATCGCCACACGGTTTCACACAGCTAGAAAAAGACCAAATTAAAAAATTACCTCCTAACTCGGGGGGAGGGGGGGGGGGGGGGGGGTCTCTGCCAAAAATTTCCAGACACAGGGCAGGGGTGGGTGGGTCCATTGGCCTGGAAAAAAATGTGGAAATGACCCAAATTGCAAATTTTTTCATCCACTTAAATTCATTCAAAGAATGATGTTCTTATACCTTTAAGATGATTCTGGGTGGTGAATAGAGTATTTTAAGCATGCTTTAGAGAGAATGTGGGGTATAGACAAGCTCAGAAGAGACAAAATGTTCTCAGTGAAGATTTGCAAATTCGACAACTGAAGTGGACATTAGAAACATTAACATACACTGATCAAATTTGAATAATCTGCAATTGAGTTTTGTTATGAACACTTTTTTTTAATTTAACCAAACTGACTCCTGTAGAATTACCCTTCTCAATTCAGCTATTAATATACTTTAACAAAATATGTCCTTGCTATATAGTCTTTAGAACCAACTCATTTGAGTTTGCCTAATCCGACAGCTCATCTCTCCACATGTATTATTGTTCAGAAATGTGTCACCCAATAAGTACCACTTTATCTCAGCCAAGCTTGGCTCAAATCTACTTGCCGGTACCGATTTCAGAGACCCTGGAAATGTGTAGATCAATTAGAGCCCAGTGGGGACATGTTTGCTGGGACAAATGGCATAACTGAGTTTAGCGAGGACAACCCAACAAGTAAAATTGAAATATCCCAGACTGGTGAACATAAGATTAAGTTCTGAATATGTCAGATATGTCATGATTCAAACTGTTTGCTTTATTTTACATTTTATTTGACATTCTCCACTGCACCACTGATTTCACCCCTAACTCAGCTTCAGGTATCACAACTCACATGTAGTGATGTCAGCATTGCCTCGGAAATAGGATACATTAACTTTGAGCATCAAATTATATTATGTAACAAAGGTATATGGTGCTAATAAAGAATTGCAGGGTGTAGAATGTGTCTCATAAAATATTTCACCTTAACACAATTTATATGACAAATCTCTGTTTTGATAACTTTGTTAAATCATTTTACATGGATTTATAACATGATGTTGAATTTCAATTTCGAATTACTTCCCTTGTATTAGTTTATGCAGAACAAACTACAATTTGGGAATGCACAATAGCATAGAAAACGGACCTTTGATAATTGGCCAGATTAAAAATTTACAGGTTTGGGGTGGTGGGTCCACGACAGGTGGAAATTTTTTTTTAGACCCTGTGTCTGCAAATTTTTTCCGGACCCCCCCCCCCCCCCCCCCCCCCCTGCCTAACTGGTGACTTAGTGCTGAAAAGGCGACCATCACCTTTCATTGTTGAGCAATCGTTCGGCACAATCAAAATAATCTAGTTATCACACTTTCATGTAAAACAGTATTCTAGGCATTGCTATGTAATTTCAAAATTCTAGTTAGTATTCTTATTTGCAAGTACACCCCTTTAAATTTCAAAAAACGCCGAGACCTAGAGTCATGAAATTTGGAGGAGTGATAGTCTTCGTGACATAGTTCCAGCTGGAACTTTTGAAAATTTTTTTTGACCTTGACCTTGAACGTTCTTCATCTGAAATTCTTATCACTACTCCTCCAGAACGGCTTTAGACACCGAGTTCTGACTTTTTGCATTATGTTTGCCTGTATGTGTGGTATATAATGTGAGAAAATGATAGGGGTCAGACTTCCGATTCGGGAGATTCTATGGGTTGAAAATTTTTACCTTGGCATACAATGCTCTTCATGAAATTCTTGTTATTGCTACTCCTCCAGAATGGCTGGAGGTATCAACTTTGGACTTTTTGCTTTCTGTTCGCCAATTTGGGTGGTATATAATAGCCAAAGATGGTAGGGGCATCAGATTTCCAGTTTGGGAGATTGTGTAGGTAAAAATTGGGGGACGCTTTTCATTTAAACTTCCTTTATATCGCTACTCCTCCGGAATAACTTGGAGGTGTCGAGTTCACACTTTTTGTATCATGTTTGCCTATATGTGTGGTATATAATGGGAAGAAATGGGAGCAGACAGACTTCCAGTTCGAGAGATCAGTAGGAGCCAAAAATTTCATGATGCTCTTCATCAAAATTTTTCAGTTATCACTGGTCCTCCAGGACGACATGAAGTATCAAGTTCAGACTTTTAGCATTATATTCACCTGTACTTAAGGTAGATAATATCCCAAAATGGTAGGGGTCAAGCATCTGGCTCGGGGAGATTCTTTTAATGCACAAACTAACATTGGTAAACATGGAAGTATCTCATTCTAGTTATAAAGGTAGAGGTCCAACTTCCGGTTGAGGAAATCAGTAGGAGTCGAAAATATAATGATGCCCTTTATGGAAATTACTTGTTTTCCCTACTTCTCAAGAACGGCTTGAAGCATCCAGTTGGCACTTTATTCATTAGAATAGAATAGAATAGAATAGATTTATTGCAATATTACACCCACATGGGCAGTATGCACAAATACAGTAGACAATGTTAGGCCTACATTTATCATTTAAAACTGACAACAAATATTTCTTACGAATTTTTACGAAAGAGAAAAAACTCACGCACGGCACAGCAGATCACATTGCAAAGGGCAGGATCTGCATTTCCCATGATGTAGAGAAACTTATTATTGTTATTCATATCAAGGAATGTTCGCTCCCCATGTTGTATAAAACCCCACAACTTCTGTCGTGCGACATTATACTTAGGGCATTCCATCACAAAGTGGCGTTCGTCTTCAATCACTTTGTGGTCACAGAATGAACAAGTTCGGTCTTCTAGAGCTACTGGTGGCTGTGCGTGCCTACCCTTTTCTATGGCTAAGGAATGATTACTTATCCGTAGCCGAGTAAATAGATGCCTACTCATTACAGATTTAGTGTGTATTAGATACGGCTCGAGTGTGTATTCATTCTTAAATAACCTATAAGTACAAAGTTTACTTCTGCCACAAGATCGATTATCGTTGTGCATAGACTCGTACAACTGAGAAATATGTTCGTCCCTTAATCTGTCTCGTATTTCAAATACGTCACGGGAATTCAGATTTTCTGTTTCTACTTGGAACTGATCCCCCAACACAGCTAATCGTTTCTGTAAAGAATCAGTACCTGCATACTTGATTGATTCAGTAAAAGCATTATTGAGTACGGTGTTAACCAAACCAGTCTGTAGTTTCATGACATATTTCAGCATTGAAGTCGTAGCGGAAATATATAATGGGAAGAGACCAAGTTCAGCCCGCACCGCATGATTTGAGGCCTTCCTATTCACCCCGAGGACAGATTTACAAAATTGTAGATGTACATTTTCGCAAGTGGAATTATCCATTGTGGTTAGATCGGGAGACCATATCTCACATCCATAGAGTAATATTGGCTTAATTAACATGTTGAATAAATTAATGTAAACACTCACTGGCGGTGTGTATGTTTTAGAGAATGCACGTTGTAGCTTATAAAGCACCTTTTGCGCTCTAACCTTGAGATGATTTTGTGCATTGATGAGTCGACCATTCCTATGAAATAATAGGCCAAGATAGCAGTAATCATCACACACTTCTAAGGGTTCATTTTGATAATGGAAGGAGTCGATATTTTGTGTTTTCCGTTTCGAAAATTTTACGACCTTCGTCTTTGCTGTATTAATGCGTAGATTGTTCTGATACGAAAACGTCCTGAGGTTGTTCAAACACTTCTGAAGACCAGTTGCACTTTCGGACAATAAAACCAAGTCGTCAGCAAAGAGGAGGTGACTTATTGAAGCATTATTAAGAGTTATTGGCTGACACGATTCATCGAGGTATGTTGAAATGTCGTCAATAAATACCTTGAAAAGTGTCGGAGAGATCACGCAGCCTTGCCTCACGCCGATATTCGATACACAAGGTGGTCCAAGGCCTTTCGGCGTCTTAACATAATATTTACTCGTTTCGTACATAGATGCAAGTATGCTCATCATATTTCCATCTATTCCAACACTTGCTAATTTTTTGAACAAAATGTGTCTGTCAACAGAGTCAAATGCCTTTTTAAAATCGACGAAGGCTACAAACGGCTGTTTATTTTTCTTTTTGTACTTATCAATTGCGGTCTTAAGAACAAACATACTGTCAACAGTACTATGTTTTTCCCTAAAACCGAATTGATTGTGACTGATAAGGTCATTTTGCTCAAGATACAAATTGATTCTAAAATTTATAACTTTATTGAACAGCTTCCCAAT
This sequence comes from Pictodentalium vernedei, assembly GCA_031216915.1. NCBI lineage: Eukaryota > Metazoa > Mollusca > Scaphopoda > Dentaliida > Dentaliidae > Pictodentalium > Pictodentalium vernedei. Next base: position 111,535,390 of record CM062291.1, on the reverse strand, counting down.
TGAATTACTGACAGCAATTGCCCGATAATTGTTCGGATCCTTTTTATCCCCTTTCTTATGTAGTATTGTCAATATTGACTCACTCCATTTGGTAGGATAATGTTGTGATAGAAACACTTGATTAAACAATTTTGTTACGTCATCGATCACAGCAGGAATAACAATTTTCAAAAACTCATTAGAAATATTATCTGCCCCGGTGGATTTATTGTTTTTCAAAGTACGCAGAGAATTTAGTATCTCTTGGGACGTCATAGCATCGTTGTTTAACGGATATGTAGCTGTTACTCTATTTTGTGATAACGACGGGAGATGTTGCTTGTTGATTTGGTTTTGGAAAAGCTGATCAAAAAAATCTATTGCATCATCGGGGTTTAAATCGTACGATGAGGGTTTTTTTGGCTGCAGGGCTTTAATCGCCTCCCAATAGTCTTTTGGGTTAGATGTCTGCAGTTTCTCTAGCCTCATTGAAAGATTTTTATAAAACAATTTGCTTTTCTGTTTTGTAATTTTCTTATACGTTTTCTTTGCTCTGAAAAATTTCTGCCTAATTTGTGTATCATATGGATATTTTTTCATTTTATCGATAGCGTCCACCATACTATTCTTAAGATCTTTACACTCTCTATCAAACCATTTATTTTTCTTCCGATTGTTAAATTTTTTCAATCTGACAAATTTGGTGGCTCTTGTATTAACTGATTGGAGAATTCCCATAAACTCCCCCGCCGCCCGCTCAGTATCATTTTGGGTCGCATCAAATGACCGTAATCTAAACAGAAGCATTTTCTGTTTAAATTCCCGACCATTTAACATTTCCCGTGTTTTGTTTGAACTTTCCTCAGTCCAAAGACATCTGCCTTTCTGTGTTATATATGTATGTTTGTATGGAGCTTGAGACACACGGAATTTATGCTTTAAGTGCAGTGCCAATTGGCAGTGGTCAGAGTGATGAATCGGGTCTCTGACACAGAAGTAATCAATGTTTGATAAATGATTGGCAGATACGAGCACGTAGTCAACAACACTAGCGCCATTATACTGATAGCTCGTAAATGATCCCAGGCTGTCACCTGGTACTCGACGGTTTATAATCCTCATTCTTGTATTTTGGCAAAGTGTTAATAATCTCCTTCCGAAGGTATTAACAGCTTTATCCATATTACGACGCTGGTAGGATTCATCTATTGTATATGTATCGGGGAGTGGGACATAATTATCACTGTCATTTGCAACATGATCTACTATTCTTCCCGTGCGTGAATTAAAATCGCCACCCATCACAACAAAATCATTTTCATCGAACTGCTGCATTGAAGACGCTAGATCTGAAAAAACACAAAGCTCAGAACCCAATTTTCTCCATATTGATGAGTTAATCGGTGGTATATATACAGAACAGAATATGATGTCATTGTTGGAATTTACAATATTCCCATCAAATGTGACCCATAATGCGAACTCATGATCACAAAATGAGTGTTTCAAGAAGAGATCAAATTTATCCCGGAAGTAAAAAGCCACCCCTCCCTTTTTGTCAGATGTTTTCCGTGGACTGTCAATGCACGTGAACCCAGGAATAGAAATTTCTGCCACAGTTGAATGCCAAGTCTCCGTTACCGTGATGAAATCATAACGTGTCAACATGGTAACAACATCTGGTTCGTGAATTTTGTTTACCAACCCCTGGGCATTCCATACAGTGTAACTTAAGTTTTTTGAATCCCAAATTTTGTTCATGTTATGCGAATAAAACAAACCGATGGCCACTGACATCATGATTTACTAATTATTGTTATTTCTCAATTATATATTGAAATCTTTTGCTGAATCAACACAGCGTTCCATCTCATATCAGAAACGTGCTGAAAGTTCAATTTGCTGTGAGATCAAGGTGTATGAGGGTGAAAATGTTACTCTATGGCACCCCCCTCCACTATGGCTCGTCGAGCTTGATCGAACTGATGGCAAGCCCAATTCAGTGCTGTTAAAAGATTCGTATTCCCTTTAATCGGTAGAAATTAATTTATTTGATTAATCTGTTATACTGTTAACATTAAGTCCATTACTTCGTTAGCTCGAGACGTTGCAGGTACACGTGATGCAATACAACAGATCATTTTCATCACTCATAAAAACCTATTTGAAATAATTAAGGCATGAGCTTAAAATTATCTCTAACATTTGAAATCTACGCAACAAACTTAGAAATGTGAGCTTGAAACTATCTCTAACAATTAAAACAATCAACGCAACCAAAACACAGCATTCGAACTTCCACCAGAGCGAGTAAATCAAACTCGCGGTGATTTGAGCTTAATGGTGTGTTGAAGCTGAGTATAGGACGAAACATATTTAATAAGAGTGTAAAAAATGTATAATGCTTTCCAATTGTTGCTGAATATAGCCAACCGCCTCAACGGATCGGGCATTTTGTTGCTGCTGCGAATAGTTCGGATTATGTGAGCTTTGATAAATTCTATCAGAGTTAGAATAAGGTCCTTTACTATCAACATATCTATTCGGAAATATTTCTTTATTTGCTGGACTTGAAATTGATTCATGCACTGGTAATCTGTGTTCGGCTTCATTGTAACTATCTCTGTGGCAAAATTGAGTTGTGTGGTGGCCTGTTTGTCTGTATGAACGGCTGTTTTCATTGCCTCCTGGGTATTTTAGGGACTTTGCTAATACCTTTGTTCCGATGTAATTAGGGTGGTAGAAATCACGGAACAGATTATGACGCAATGACCCATACGGCGTTAAGAAGCTATTGGTGTTATCTATAAATGTTCCGCCAATTAACGTACAATGCGACCGTAGAAGGGCATTTGTCTTGTCAATAACATCTGCAATTTCCTTTGAATGTTCAGTCGGAAGAATTGATGAAACAAATATTACAGCACGTGGCAGTTTATCTCTGAGCATTCTGAATAAAGCATTAACTGTCGAGTCACTGGTGTACCTTTTATTTTTGCATGAATTTATCCCAATGTGGATTGTCACCTTATTAATTTCTGGTCGAACGGGCTCGGAAGCCATCCAATTTGTTAACCCATCAAATGTTTGTCCTGGTTGTACAATTTTATACACCTGTTCCCCTCTTAAAGCAAGTTTCTTTGTGTCGATGCCTCGAATGACCGAGTCGCCCATCAGTAGGTGTGTTGTCCCTTCGGGTAAATTACCACCAACCTCAAAAAGTCGACCGCGAGCCGAACCTCTCAGCTTATGTTTAATCTGCCAAGAGTTGTCAGGGGGAGTGTCCCGTTTTTCCCGTTGATAACAATCGACACTTCCGCATTCACTGTTCAACGTGGACAGTTCGTTAAACTTGTTGGAAGTGGTAACATTGGGTGTGTCGTAAACTGGGGTGAAATGAATTCTGTCACTAGTCATTGCCTTGCCTCGCGCTGAATGCACTATACTACCGGGTATTACTTTGTCAGGGCTATTGTCTGTTGCCGGTTTTGAACTGTTCAAAAGTAGGTCCTCGTGTGTGCGTTGTATTCCGAACTCAGATGTCATACTGTGCTCCACAGTTTGGAAATAGCCCTCCTCTGTGTTTGTCTGCTGTGTCTGTGAATTTGTAAATGCACGTTTCTTAAACTTTTCCATTTGCGCCACTTTGATGTTGAGGTTTTTTAATTTCGATTTCAACGAATTGACTTCAGTTTTTAAGTTTTAATTGTCCCGTGTCATAGTTTCCATGTGCTTTTCCATGTATTGAACTTTTTCTATGATTTCTTGAGAGACAGCAGCAGGTATATTTGCAATCGAACTCTGTGTTTGCACATTTTGAGTTTCCTTTAACTCAGACTGTGAATGTTTCAAGTCTTCAATGGTACATTGAATTTCCTCAACAGAATGTTGAAGATCACATAACGATTGAGGGTCAATGTGATTATTTGAGTAACCAATTTTATTTTCCAGAGCACACATTCCCACTGGTATTTTTAAAGAAAATCTTTTTCGAAGAGTTTTGGCAGGCGTGCTGACGATTTTACTTTTCAATTTACTTCTGGTGCACCGTTCATTTGTTGATGTGGAAATGAACTGAATAAATGGATCAACGTCGAGAGGATCGTCCGTTGAAAAAGCTGTACTGTAGATGATCGGTAATTCTTTTGTGATCCACCACCGAATATTTTGTTTAGAGCCCTGAATTAACAATTTGTTGTTCGTGCGATAAATGTGGATTCTAACACTTTGTGTCCCATTCTTTAGAATTCGTATCTGATCTTCCACAACAGTTCTACTTTGTTCCTGTGCGTGTTCCCAGGTCGCGTTGTCAGCCGGTTTGTCCAATTCCATATCCCAATACCTTTCTCGAATAGCAATACGATAACATTCAAATTTTTTAGTGTCCAACGTTATAACAATGGATTTACCTTGAGTTTTTATCTCGACAAATGAAATGTCGTCCATTAATGAATTTGTTTTCTTCGAAACAATCTTTTTCACATTCAAGTTGTAATCCTTAGTTTCGGTAATTTGGACTGAATTTGCATTGGTATTTTGTAAGGGTGAATTTGCTTTTCTTGTGTGTTGCTCGGGTGAGTTTATACTTTTCGGTACAGTTAAGTGTGTGTCATCGCAACTTGTAACATTATCTTGGAAAGTATTTTCACTCAAATGAAATGTTGGGCTTTCGAAATCAGTAACAGTTGGGCTTGCGAACTCAGTAACAGTTGAGTTTCGGAATTGAGAGCCGTCGTCCACTAAATTTTCACCACCTAACATAACACAATTTTCTCCCGATAATTCCATTCTGGTTAATAATAGTTCCGTATATCTTCGTTTAACATGCTAAATTTTGAAATTATTCCTTCAATTGTTCATTGAAATATACAGTTCCTGTGTTTTGATCTTGTGTTCACAATTATTCTATTTCGTTAAGCTCTTACTTGATTCTGTTAATTGTTTCATCAGATGTCAGTGGCCACCATAGTCTGATAGGATATTCTATTACATTATCGAGCAATCGAGAAACACGTCTTCACTCTCTGTTGATGGTTCTAGAATCTTCTCCTGGGTATGAAACGTTGATATATCCTCTTTTACAATGTCCGCACAGATAAATACGGATAAATACGGGTCATTTAACAGAATGAAACAAAAAAAACGTTACTGTTTTCACGGAGAATTTTTCACGACGTCCATTTTGCTTCGTGACGTATGACGTATATTATGTACACCAAAACGAGAGGTAGATACAATGCAAAAATGGTGAGGGCAAACTTTTGGTTCAAGTGATACTATGGGTTGAAAAATTTCACTTTGTCATATAATGCTCTTGACATGTAGTGTATCGTTATTCGCACAGAAAGGCTTGTCCTATCAAGTTTGGAATTTTTTTGTCAAGTGTGCCTCTATCCCTTTAATACATTCAATTCAAAAATGGTAGGGGTATGACATCCGGTGCGTGAATCTGCTAAGCTTGAAAGTCTGATGAATCTTTTCATAGAAAATTCTTATCACTACTTCAACAGAACGGCTCAGGGTATGGAGTTGGGTCATTATACCCCCCGCAAACAAAGTTTGGGGGGGTATATAGGAATCACCCTGTCCGTCCGTCTGTCCGGGCAGACCTATGGGGTTTAGGTGGCTATTTGTTGGTAGAAATGGGGGTTAGGGGACTACTGCAATTTATGTGACTAGTCACATAGTTAAATGTCATTATTCTAGGGTGGGGTTTAGAGCTGGGGTGGGGTGGGGTTAGGGTCAGTAAAGGGTAGGGTTAGGGTTTGCTACCACCCCAAAAAATTTTCACCCAAAAAGTTGTTTAATACAATGGACTTGAATTTTAGTTAAAATAGACTAGGAATATATTGAATTTTCATTAGTCTGGGGTGGGGTTTAGAATTGGGGGTGGGGAGGGGGGTAGGGTTAGGGTCAGTAAAGGGTAGGGTCAGGGTTTGCTACCACCACAAAAATTTTCCCCAAAATCACTTGTTTTACTATAATGGACATGCATTTTATTGTAGTCCCATAAAAATAGCCACATAACTACCAGTTGTTAGAATGTCCGTCCATCTGTCCATCCGTCTGTCAGTTTGTCCATCCTTATAAGCGCAACTCCTCCTAAACCGTTTGAAGAATTTTCATGAAACTTTACACAATGGAAGAACTCCATATGAAGATGTGCATGAAGCAATATAATTCCGTTCTGACATTTCCAAGGGGAGATAATCTAACTTATACATTTCAGGCGCGGGGGGGGTATCACTTTGTGAGCTTGCTCACAGTACCTCTAGTTTTGCACTGTGTGTGCCTATATGTGACGTTCAAATTTGGTCAGTCGCCGGGTCTTTTTGATTGATTCATTCAACTTGGAAGTATCGAAATTGTCATGCAGTTTCAAAATTCTAGTTATTATTATTATTATACTTATTATTATTTAACACCATCTTAATCTCGAGAACGGCAAGACCTAGAGCCCTGAAATTTTCAGGGATGGTAGTGCGTGTGTAGGAGGGCCCGATTAGACTAGTGCGCATTTTGGCTGACCTTGACCTTTGCCACCAATGCTCTTTATCTGGAATTCTTACTCCTCCGGAATGGCATGAGATATTGAGTTCAGATTTTCACCATATATAAATTTGACCTAAGCGTATAATGCTCTTTACTAAGTGTTAGTTTCACCTATCGAGTTCTGAGTTCTGAGACTTCCAGTTTGGGAGATCGTGGGGGTCAGCTTGAGGTGTTGAGTTTGGACTTTTTAATATTATGTGTGTGGTATATAATGATCATACAAAACACCCAAGGGATACCAAGGTGAAGAAAAATAAGGGTGAGAATGGGGTGAAAAGGGTATGGAGTGGTGTATTATGAGTATATAAATATATTTTGGCAGTATGTGTATGATTTTAATGCTATATTTTGGAATTATTACATTATTAAGAGAAATATTACAGTGATCTGTGTTGTGATTCTCATTTAGGAGTTACATGCTTCATTCACACACCAATGTAGTCTATTAATTACCAAGCTACCTAATAAATACCTAGGGGCAGTTTTTGGCAATGGCTTGATCTATATATCTTGCATTTACTCAAATAAATCAATGATTATATTAAATATATTGCTTCAAAGCAGTAACTTATATTTCTGCACACATATTTAAACTTGAGACCTGAATGTTATGTTTTGTCTTGTTTGAAACCATGCCCTGCACCTGCTGATTACCCCTCCATTAGCAAAGTCCTGTCCCACTTTATCAACACAGAACTGGTGATTGGTTGAGAGAACACAGAAATGGTGATTGGTTGAGAGAATTGATCACTAGTTGAGAGAACACAGAACTGGTCAATGTGCTGGTGAATAGATGGTGATCAGTTAACTCTTAACCCGCTGAGTATTTTCAGTATATTTTTCATCAAATCTAGTCATGGATGCTAAGAAGCAGCCATGACTAGATTTGATAAAAAATTAATCTAAATATAACACAAGAAATCGTTGGTTAAAAAATCCATTTCATTTACTTGGGGAAATATGATTAAAGGTGCCCAAATTATTCTTATTTCAATGAAAAGAAAAATCTTGTGTTGGGCAGGAATAATAGCATGCAAAGAGTTAAAGAACTTGAGATGATGATTAGAGCCGTAGATGTCCGAGTATCCTTTCCTCCCTTAGCCCTTGGGTTTAGAGGGTTGTGGGTTCTTGTCCCTGCCTCCAGGTGTTTTGGTGGGCCCTACATAATTGGATGTTTTCAGACATTCACGTGGTAGCACCCACAGTTGTTTCTTTTCAACCTACTCACAATTGTTTACAATTGGCTGTAACATAAGTGCAAGCCCTACTTTCAGAACTAACTCAAGCTTTTAGAATCTTTTCCAAACGAGTTGGAAAAGTACTAGAGTGCAAAAGCATGAAAAAGATCGAAAAAAGGGTCGAGCGAGACCAGCGCTCGAAATTATAGGTACTCTCTCTGCACACCTCTTGCGTTTACCGAGCGCATGCGCAACAACCGTGACGTCAATTCCTTTATTTTCCGCCATTGTACATGGTTGGAAATTTTTGTGAGTCGTGCTAAATTATGCTGTTTATTCTTCGTGAACAACTTATTCTACATATTTAGTGTGCTAGTGGATTGTATCCTTTTATCAAGCTACCAAGTTATTATTAATTAATGTTAATTTGTATTTTTATTGCTTGTCTCTTCACACTTTATCTTGTCTTTCCCCCACGTGTGAACACGACCTTCATGCTGTTTTCCGTCGGCGGGAAGCTTGATTATTTTGATATAATGCCTAAGACTATTCCTTGTACCTCTTGCTTGCAGGTGAAGCATGTGGACGACTCTCATGCCACTTGTGTCACTTGCAACAATTGCACTCAGGCCCAATCATGTGGTATTTGTGGGGTTTGGTCCTCTAAATTCTGGGCTTCTGTGAACAAGGTGGTTCTTTCCAGAGCTAGAACCCCTCGTTCTCGGGGTAAGGGTAGCCGTGCCGTAACAGACATTTCTGCTGGTGCACGTGGTGACTCTGTCACACAGGATTCGGATCTGCCTTCTGTGGCGAGTTCCTCTGCAACTGTTGGCGGTGTTAGTTCAGTGATACCTGACGAGGAGACCGTGGTCTCTTTGTCTTATGATGTCACTATTGAGGCGTCTGTTTTCGTTGAGAGCTTTTCCGAGGTCAGCTCGGTGACCCTCTCCGATCTGCCTCCTACACTGTCGACCGTTGTTGAGGAAGTTGCTACTCCAGATCCTATTCTGTCTGATGGTGGCTCTTCCATCTCCTCTGGGGATGGTCTACAGTCTCGGGGGACCGAGGCTGTATCTGCTGGTGTGTCTGTGTGTTCTCAGCCTCCCCCAGCCTTGCGGCGGGGCTGTGCGGGTTTGCTGTCTGCTCCGTCTCATCTGGCTAGGTTTGCTCCTAGTCGGTTGAGCCGGCCGGTCGCTTCGGCAGCGATTCCTCGTCCCTCGAGTGAATCGTTTATCGTTCCACCTTCCCCTGCTAGTGTGCCGCCTAGCGGGATGGTGTTGGGACGTTGGCATCCAGGGCCTATTGTTCGGCAGCGGTCAGTGACAGCCCCTGTTAGCTGTCACTCTCGGAACCTTCCTCCGGTGATTCCTCACTGTGTTCCGAGTCTGGGTGTCGATCGATGCTTGCCGTCGGTCTCAGAGGATAGGCAGTTGGGGCCGTCTGCTGCACAGAGGCCAATGACAGGTTCCTGTCATTCTTGGGACAATCCTCCGGTGTCTTCTCACCGTGTCCTAGGTCCAGCTACCGATCGACGTGCACCATCGGTCTCTTTAGAGGATTTGCAGGCAGGACCTTCTGTTTCGCAGAGGTCAGTGATGGCCCCTGGGCGTCACAATCGGGACTATCCTCCGGTGTCTTCTCACCGTGTCCCTATTCTGTCTGCCGATCGACGTTCGACGTCGGTCTCTTCTGAGGATTTGGGTTCTACCAGAAGGGTCCATTGGGAGGACACTCCGTTGGGCGATTCTGCTGCGGCGGATTCTCAGGGTGACCTGCGCCAGGCCGTTTTGGCGCTCACCCGGTTGCTTTCTGGCAACCCTCAAGTTGGCCTCCCTGTGCCTCCTGAGGCACAACCTCCTTTGGTCGGTCGCCGAGATGTCTCACCTGGCCCCTTGGATACTGCACAGTATTCACAGGAGGTTTCTGCTGGTCAGCCCGAGTTGGGCTAAGTCTCCTCTGCTACGGAGGATGACGAGTATCTTGAAGGTGATGGGCCCCTCTCGTCAGTCTTGGGGCAGGCTTTGGATTTCGTCTTTGGCTTATTGCCAGACGTTCAACCTTCCGACCAGCCTTCTGTGACCGTCCGGCAGCGGTCCACTGTGGAGCGCCGTAACCCTGTTGAGCCTTCTAGCTCCGGGGCTTTGTGTCCTCTGCAATCGGCTCAGGTTGTGGAGTCCTTCCAGGACTTAGACGCGAAAATGCGTTCTAAGGCCCTCAAGGGTTCCTTCTTTTCTAGAGCTGATGCCTTTCTGCCTCCATCGCGGTTTCGTGTGTACGATTCCGTCTCTCCACCAGTCTTCCAAGGGATGACTACTGTGGATGAGGATTCTTCTTCCCTCGGGTTGACTAAGCCTAAGTCGGCAGTTCTCCCGATGTCGGTAGTTGAGTCTATGGTGGGCCTGTCCCGAGAGATGCTGGGTATGTTATCTCTCGCGGACCATGTCGTCGCTGCTCTGGCTGAATATTTTCCACCAGGGGAGTTTGATGACGCTCAGGCGCCTTTTCGCGTTCTGTCACAGGCTCTTATGAACTTGACACACGCTCACGCCTGTAACACGGCTAATTTGGAGCTGGCACGCCGGGATGCGGTGTTGGATTCTTTACCATCCCTTCCTTCTGAGCAACGTGCTGTTCTGAGGTCTGCCTCTTTGGTGGGACCTCAGTTGTTCCATGGTTCCGTGGAAGCTGTTCGTGGCGAAGTTCTTCGTCATTCGAAGGACCAGCTTTTGCTGAGACAGCTTGACCAACCTGCTGCTGCGGGTGGGGGTCGTTCCAGGCCCGCCAAGCGTGCTGCTGCGTCTGCCTCGTTGGCGACGTCGGCTACGCCTTCGGCTCCGTCTGCTCCTTCTGCTCATAAGAAGCGCCGACGTGGCCAGGCTCGCTGGCAGCCTCAGGACTCTGTCACTTCCTGAGGTGGTTTCTCCTCTCGGGGGCCTCGTTGAGGCTGCAAGTGAAGGTTCTCACCTCGATTCGCCTCCAGTCGGGGGAAGGCTGTCACTGTTTTACGACCGTTGGACAGAGATAACGTCGGACTCTTGGGTCCTCGACATCATTCAATCCGGTCTGCGACTGTCCTTCCATCGTCACCCCAGTTTATCTCGGGTACCCCTCCCGACTCAGGTCCCTTCCGATTCTCTGCGTCGGGACCTTCTGGTGCAGGAGATCGACAATCTCCTCACCAAAGGGGCGATCGAGGTGGTCAGGAACACCCTTTCACCGGGGTTTTACTCGAGACTTTTCTTGGTGCCGAAGAAAAACGGCCAATATCGTCCTGTCATCGATCTGAGTACCCTGAACGAGTACATAATAGCTCCCCGTTTCAGTATGGAGACTTTCCGGTCGGTTCGACGTTCAGTTCATCAGGGCGATTTTGCGGCCAGTATCGACCTGAAGGATGCCTACTTCCATGTACCCATTCATCTGGTGTCACGGAAATACCTTCGATTCTCGTTTCGGGATCGAGTTTTTCAATTCAGAGCTCTCCCGTTCGGTTTGAACCTGGCTCCTTGGGCCTTCACCCGACTGATGTCACATGTGCTTGCTTTCCACCGCACTCAGTCGGCAGTGACTTCGTCAGCCTACCTAGACGACATCCTCCAACGGCACCACGATGCTGCTGTTCTGGAGTTTGATGTCCGGCAGTTTCTTTGCCTGCTAGCGTTGCTGGGTTTCAGAGTCAATCGCGAGAAGTCGGATCTTCTTTCTTCTCAGCGACTCCGTCATTTGGGGATGGATTTCGACACTCTTCACAATGTAGTGTCGGTCCCCCAGGCTCGGGCGACGATTCTTTCCGCCTTGACTCGGGACCTGCTTCAATCTTCCTCGGTCTCGGCCAGGACTTTCCTTCGGATGCTGGGCCTTTGTGGTTCGGTGACAGATCTCATTCCGCTCAGTTGCTTGTTTGTCCGACCTCTCCAACACTTCCTGTTGGATCATTGGCGTCCGAATGTAGATCCGCTGGACCTGGAACTCACTATTCCTCGGTCTCTGCTTTGTCACCTCCGCCCTTGGGCAGATATTCCCTGGCTGACACAGGGTGTTCCGTTGGATCTTCCTTTGGCCGATCGCATCCTTACTGCGGATGCCAGCGATCGGGGCTGGAGTGCGACGTTGGATCCTCTCGGTCTGTCTACTCATGGAGAGTGGGACAGCGAGCAGGTGGGCCTTCATATCAACCAGAAGGAGCTCCTTGCTCTTCCTTTGAGTTTTCGGCTTTGGATCCCTCATCTGTCGGACCATGTTGTCCTACTTCTTGCGGACAATTCGACAGTAGTGGCCTACATACGGAATCAAGGAGGCACACATTCGATTCCCATGTATTGGCTGTCTCGGGATCTTCTTCTGTTGGCGCGGGATGTGAACGCTTGGGTGTCCATTCGACACATTCCCGGGCGTCTCAACGTCCTAGCAGACTCCCTGTCCCGACGCGACAGTGTCCTTCCAACCGAATGGATGCTACATCGGTCGGTGTTTCAGGCGATTTGCGAGCAGTGGGGCCGTCCTCAGGTCGACCTTTTCGCTACTCGCTGGAATCATCAGGTAGAGACCTTTGTCTCCCCTTGTCCAGATCCTCTGGCATTTGCAGTAGACGCTCTGTCTCTGGACTGGACAGGTTGGATCGGCTATGCCTTTCCTCCTGCACCGATTCTTCCTCAAGTATTAGCGAAGATTCGTGCTTGCAGTTGCAGGATCATTCTGATCACACCCCTGTCTCCACAGAGGGTGTGGATCAATCTGCTGCGGCCTCTATTGGCCGATCGACCAATTCGTCTACCTCTACGTCGCGATCTTCTTTCACAGGGTCATCCCAGGAAGTATCACAACAACCTGGCGAGCCTGTCCCTTCACGCCTGTCTTTTATCAGGTCCAGTCTCCGACGTAGAGGTTTTTCGAGACGATCAGTGGAGTGCATTTCTGCATCGCGGCGACATTCCACTGGCATGACTTATGCCGCCAAGTGGAAGGTTTTCTGCCGCTGGTGTGCAGATCACAGTGTGAATTACCGTGATCCGTCAATCGCTCAAATTGCAGATTTTCTGGTTTTTCTTTTTGACTCCAAGGGCCTCCAGCCTATTACGATTAAGGGCTATCGGTCTATGCTGTCTGATACTTTCTCTTATGTGGGAAAGCGGTGCATCGGTCGCAATCTTTTTCTCTCCAAACTTATTCGGCACTTTTCTTTGAAGAGGCCTCCAGTTTTGCATCTTACACCCAAGTGGAACTTGGCATGGGTGTTGCACTGTTTGGAGGGGGCGCCATTCGAGCCTTTATCTGGGACCAACATGCGTTTTCTCACCTATAAGACGGCTTTTCTTCTAGCGTTTGATTCTGCCTTCTTCCGAAATGAGGCTAACAGTGTCACCTTCACTACTGATTGCTCTTTTCTGGCTAAGAATCAACTTCCTGATTCGGTACCTCCTCCCATCTGCATTCGGGCTCTCCCTGCTGTAGATGGCTGGAGGCCTCTTCTTTGTCCTGTTCGTGCGATCAAGACTTACATTACTCGCACTCAGTTCATTAGGAGGGGTCGGAAGAGATTCTTTCTGTCTCTCATTCCTAAGAGGCAGTCTATCTCTTCCCATTCTATTTCCAGGTGGATCTGTCTTGCAATCAAGCTGGCTTATTCTCGCTTGTCTGCGTCGGATCTTGTTTCGAACCGGCTTAATGCTCATGAGATTCGTGCCGTTTCAACATCCTGGGCGTTCTCCAATTCTGTTTCGCTCCGGGATGTTATGAATGCGGCTTACTGGAGGAATGCTTCTACCTTCTCCTTTTATCTCCGCCACCTTCAGCAGCAATCTGAGGACCTTTATTCTTTAGGCCCTCTTGTTGCTGCTCAGGCTGTTGTGCACCCTCGTTAAAATTGTTTTTGTCGAGGTTGCGCTTCGCTCAGCCTTGTTCTTTTCAGGTGCCTTCTCTCTATCTTCATTACAGGTTTTCGTTTTTGTTCTCTAGCATCCTTGCTTTCGTTCTGCTACTCTTGTTGGTATTGGTTATGTGATTCACCTCCTCCTATTGTTTATTCAGCCAATTGTAAACAATTGTGAGTAGCTTGAAAAGAAATTAAAATTTTTTAGTAAATTTTGTTTCTTAACATACCTACCACAATTGTTTACCGGAGGCCCACCCTCCTTGGGGATATCTTTGATATCGATGCCTCCCCGCTAAATCACAAACTTCTCGTTGGCGGAAATACGGAATTGACGTCACGGTTGTTGCGCATGTGCTCGGTAAACGCAAGAGGTGTGCAGAGAGAGTACCTGTAATTTCAAGCGCTGGTCTCGCTCGACCCTTTTTCGATCTTTTTCGTGCTTTTGCACTCTAGTACTTTTCCAACTCGTTAGGAAAAGATTCTAAAGGCTTGAGTTAGTTCCAAAGTAGGGCTTGCACTTATGTTACAGCCAATTGTAAACAATTGTGGTAGGTATGTTAAGAAACAAAATTTACTAAAAAATTTGAATATTTTCACAGAGTGGTCTGGTTGTGTCAGGTGTGCGCTCCATGCCTCTTTCTGTAAGTTGCTATAGTAGAGGGTCTATAGAAGCTCACAGTTCGGCCAGCCCATCGGATATTAGGCTTTGATTGTCAGGTGTGTGCCTCATGCAGCTCTCCGTAAGTTTTTGTATGATGTCCAGATAAGAATATCCCGGTGTGTTCATTATCTGTCAACAGTGACAGCTGTGTGGGTTCGAATCCTAAAGTCTTTATTTACCACAGTCAGTCGGCCATATCTGTGAGGTGATTTGGTTGCATCTTGGTTAAGTGACTTGGTATTGTGATGTCCAGATGGATTTCTGAATGGATGTCAGGATGAGTTTCTCATTTTGGTTCAGATCGATCAACCATTAGAGAACCACCGAGCAAAGGCGAGCAACGTCAGACTCCCCAATGCTCAAGCAGAGCTAGCATTGGATGAAGAAAAGTGCTCCATCGATGTGCAGTATACCTTAGTAATTGCACCACCATGCCCCCACTCAGGCAATCAGGATTAACCCTTCACCCAACGAATCGGCCGTATCCGCCCACGTAATATGCAAATTCAGCAGTTGAAAAAACATTATTTTTCAAAAAATTTCAACAAAACCATATCATGTGACCCCTTGTTGGAACGAGCTCGTTCCAATGAGGGGTCACATGATATGGTTTTGTTGAAATTTTTTGAAAAATTAAAAAAGAAATATTTAAAATAATAAATTTTGATATCGTCTGCATTGGGTAAAGGGTTAAGTGGCTTTCCCAAGGATACAACCTAGTTACCCCTGGCAGGATCGAACTGTGAACCTTTTGGTTTGAATTCCAATGCCGTAACCACTTAGTCACCAGTCTCCCCATATATATATACTATTAAAAAAAGTAGGGGATATTTGATAAAAGTGAGATATATGAAGAAATATATTTATAAAAGACATTTGAGGCATTTCACATTGACATCTGGTGAATGATTTCAGCGTTAGTTGGATGTCTAGCACACATTCCACACACTGAGCTGTAGAAGACATGGACGGTCAGCCAGAGAATTCACCACATTCAGTCCAAGACTTCAGTACCTTGTAAATCCTACTCTGTTTGCGAGACAAGCACGGATCCGACGTGGCATACTCCTCACCAAACGTCCAATATCAGCAGGACTTAGTGCTGGCCATGGCAGTGTAGTGATGTTCTGCTCCTGGAGGAACTCTGTAGCAACATGCGCCCTGTGTGCGTTTTCATTGTCATCTTGGAAAATGAATTGATGGTAGTGACATCGCGCAAATGGCACCACATGAACTGCTGACACATTGTCATGGCAGTACTGCCCTGTGACACGCCCTTGAATGACATATAATGCTGTTCTGCTTATCATGGTTATGCCTCCCCACACCATAACCGATCCACCCCCAAACGATCGTGCTGCCTAGTGGTTACATCATGGTATCGTTCGTTCCGAACCGCCACACTCTGTTTCAGCTGTCGTGGAAGTCGAGACCGAACCTTGATTCATTGGAAAACACGACGATGCTCCACCAATGATTGTCCCAGTGCTGTCGTGCTCCACACCAGTTACACCTTGCTTCGATGTGACTCTCAGTCAAACGTGGAATTATACGAGGTCATCAAGCGTACAAATTCCAGCTGTGTAGGCAATTTCAGATAGTCTGACCACTGACTCGCACATTTGTTGCTCGGTGCAGCTGCTGTCCAATTTCTAAGGCTCTTGGTTGGCGGTTACGTAATGCTTGGTTCAGATGAAACGATTGTGGTTATCAGTTGTTGCCCTTGGACTACCAGGTAGATGTCTGTTATCAACACTGCTTGTCTGACGGTAGCATGACCACAATCTGCTAATCACCGATTGAGTAATGTTGAAAATTTGAGACACTGCAGTCTGTCTGTTGTCAGCTTCCAACATGCCAACAGCATGTAAACTTTCGTCATGTGTCCGTCTTCGCATACCTCAAAAGTTACATTTCGACCAGAAACTACTGATGAATGAGGTTATACCCAGAAAAGGATGATGAGGCCTCCGAAAAAGCCCGTCCAGTACAAATTAAAATTTCAGAAAGTGCCCCACAGACATTAAAGTTTTTGTGGGCCGGCAACGTTCATGATCCACACTAAACTTGGTAACATATTGATGTGTCCAATCACGTGTATCCAATACCATTTTCTGAAAATGTCAACATCAGTTTGGATATCCCCTACTTTTTTAGCTCACCTGAGCGAAGCTCAAGGGGAGCTTTACTAATCCCTTTCTGTCCGGCATCCGTCGTCCGTCGTCGTCCGGCCGGCGTTAACTTTACATTATCGACTTCTCCTCCTAAACCACTAGCCCAATTTTATTCAAATGTTGGCTAAATGTTTATTACCTAATGCCAATTCAGATTTGTTCAAATGAAGTTGCCCCTCCTCCTGGGTGGTGCCACGCCCCCAAGGGGCACCAAAATTTTGTAAATCTTCTTCTCATGAACCAGCAGTAGCAGAGACTTGATATATGGTGTGCAGCTTCCTTTTGAGGTGTAGACTCAGATTTGTTCAAGAGAAGTTTGTGGGGCTATACTTGGCGTCGTTATGGGAGGGGCAAAATTTTTTGCCCCGCCCAAAATTTCTATTTTCCAAACCGAGAGGCTAATTTGAACCAAATTTTATGTGAGGGCTTATTGGGTCATGAGTACTTGACTTATGCAAAAAAAAAATTTCCCGCAGCCCTGTGGGAACCGCAGGAGCTAAAAATAGAAAAAATTTAAAACGCCCATATCTCCAAAACTGCATGGCATTGAGAATTTTTATTTGGTGTGCAGCTTCCTTAGGACCAACAGAAAGGATTGGTAAAAAAAAATTGCCATCGGTTTTATCATAGGGTACAGTTTCGGGACTTTCAAAAAGTGCTGAGTCAGCACTTTTTAACACTGTAGGCAATGGGAAAAACATTAAAAAATCTTCTTCTCCAGATCCAGCAGGCAGAATCTTTTGATATTTGGAATGCAACATTGTAGGGTGGATCTGATTCAAGTTTGTTCAAATCGGCCCCCTGGGTTCATATTTGGGCTCAGTATAGGAGCCCGATTTCGAACTTAGTGCATTTCAGGCAAATTTCTTAAAAAATCTCCTTCTCCAGATCCAGCAGGCAGAATCTTTTGATATTTGGTATGCAACATTGTGGGGTGGATCTGATTCAAGTTTGTTCAAATCGGCCCCCTGGGTTTATATTTGGGCTCAGTATAGGAGCCCAAATTTGAACTTACTGCATTTCAGGCAAATTTCTTTGAAAATCTTCTTCTCCAGATCCAGCAGGCAGAATCTTTTGATATTTGGCTTTCAACATTGTAGGGTAGATCTGATTCAAGTTTGTTCAAATCGGCTCCCTAGATTCATATTTGGGCTCACTATAGGAGCTCGAATTCGAACTTAGTGCATTTCTGGCAAATTTCTTCAAAAATCTTCTTCTCCAGATCCAGCAGGCAGAATCTTTTGATATTTGGTATGCAACGTTGCATGGTAGATCTGATTCAAGTTTGTTCAAATCGGCCCCCTGGATTCATATTTGGGCTTACTATAGAAGCCCGAATTCGAACTTAGTGCATTTCAGGCAAATTTCTTAAAAAATCTTCTTCTCCAGATCCAGCAGGCAGAATCTTTTCATATTTGGTAAGCAACATTGTGGGGTGGATCTGATTCAAGTTTGTTCAAATCGGCTCCCTGGGTTAATATTTGGGCTCAGTATAGGAGCCCGATTTCGAACTTAGTGCATTTCAGGCAAATTTCTTAAAAAATCTTCTTCTCGAGATCCAGCAGGCAGAATCTTTTGATATTTGGAATGCAACATTGTAGGGTGGATGTGATTCAAGTTTGTTCAAATCGTCCCCCTGGGTTCATATTTGGGCTCAGTATAGGAGCCCGATTTCGAACTTAGTGCATTTAGGCAAATTTCTTAAAAAATCTTCTTCTCCAGATCCAGCAGGCAGAATCTTTTGATATTTGGTATGCAACATTGTGGGGTGGATCTGATTCAAGTTTGTTCAAATCGGCTTCCAAGATTGATATTTGGGCTCACTATAGAAGCTCGAATTTGAACTTAGTGCATTTCATGCAAATTTCTTAAAAATCTTCTTCTTCAGATCCAGCAGGCAGAATCTTTTCATATTTGGTAAGCAACATTGTGGGGTGGATCTGATTCAAGTTTGTTCAAATCGGCCCCCTGGGTTTATATTTGGGCTCAGTATAGGAGCCCAAATTTGAACTTAGTGCATTTCAAGCAAATTTATTAAAAAATCTTCTTCTCCAGATCCAGCAGGCAGAATCTTTTGATATTTGGTATGCAACATTGTGGGATGGATCGGATTCAAGTTTGTTCAAATCGGCTTCCTAGATTCATATTTGGGCTCACTATAGAAGCTCGAATTCGAACTTAGTGTATTTCAGGCAAATTTCTTAAAAAATTTTCTTCTCCAGATCCAGCAGGCAGAATCTTTTGATATTTGGTATGCAACATTGTGGGATGGATCTGATGCAAATTTGTTCAAATCGGCTCCCTAGATTCATATTTGGGCTTACTATAGAAGCTCGAATTCGAACTTAGTGCATTTCAGGCAAATTTCTTAAAAAATCATCTTTTCCAGATCCAGCAGGCAGAATCTTTTGATATTTGGTATGCAACATTGCGGGGTGGATCTGATTCAAGTTTGTTCAAATTGGCCCCCTGGATTCATATTTGGGCTCACTATAGAAGCTCGAATTCAAACTTAGTGCATTTCGGGCAAATTTCTTCAAAAATCTTCTTCTCCAGATCCAGCAGGCAGAATCTTTTGATATTTGGTATGCAACATTGCGGGGTGGATCTGATTCATGTTTGTTCAAATCGGCCCCCTGGATTCATATTTGGGCTTAATATAGAAGCCCGAATTCGCACTTAGTGCATTTCGGGCAAATTTATTAAAAAATCTTCTTCTCCAGATCCAGCAGGCAGAATCTTTTGATATTTGGTATGCAACATTGTGGGGTGGATCTGATTCAAGTTTGTTCAAATCGGCTTCCTAGTTTCATATTTGGGCTCACTATAGAAGCTTGAATTCGAACTTAGTGCATTTCAGGCAAATTTCTTAAAAAATCTTCTTCTCCAGATCCAGCTTCAGAATCTGTTCATATTTGGTAAGCAACATTGTGGGGTGGATCTGATTCAAATTTGTTCAAATCGGCCCCCTGGGTTTATATTTGGGCTCCGTATAGGAGCCCAAATTTTAACTTAGTGCATTTCAGGCATATTTCTTAAAAAATCTTCTTCTCCAGATCCAGCAGGCAGAATCTTTTGATATTTGGTATGCAACATTGTGGGGTGGATCTGATTCAAGTTTGTTCAAATCGGCCCCCTGGGTTTATATTTGGGCTCAGTATAGGAGCCCAAATTTGAACTTAGTGCATTTCAGGCAAATTTCTTTGAAAATCTTCTCAAGATCCAGCAAGCAGAATCTTCTGATATTTGGCTTTCAACATTGTAGGGTGGATCTGATTCAAGTTTGTTCAAATCGGCTCCCTAGATTCATATTTGGGCTCACTATAGGAGCTCAAATTCGAACTTAGTGCATTTCTGGCAAATTTCTTCAAAAATCTTCTTCTCCAGATCCAGCAGGCAGAATCTTTTGATATTTGGTATGCAACATTGTGGGGTGGATCTGATTCAAGTTTGTTCAAATCGGCCCCCTGGGTTTATATTTGGGCTCAGTATAGGAGCCCAAATTTGAACTTAGTGCATTTCAGGCAAATTTCTTTGAAAATCTTCTTCTCAAGATCCAGCAGGCAGAATCTTCTGATATTGGGTATGCACCATGCTTAGGGGGTTGAGATTCAAGTTTGTTCAAGCCAAGTCCCTGGGTTCATATTTGGGCTCACTGTGGTAGCCCGAATTATAACTTAGTTCAAAATGAGGAATTTTCTTTAAAAATCTTCTTCAGATCCAGCAGTCGGAATGTTTTGATATTTGGTATGCAGCATCCTTAGGGGGTGAGATTCAAGTTTGTTCAAGCCATGTCCCTAGGTCCATATTTGGACTCACTGTGGGAGCTCGAATTGTAACTTAGTTCAAAATGAGGACTTTTCTTTAAAAATCTTCTTCTTCAGCCATGTCCCTAGGTCCATATTAGGACTCACTGTGGGAGCTCGAATTGTAACATAGTTCAAAATGAGGACTTTTCTTTAAAAATCTTCTTCTTCAGATCCAGCAGTCGGAATGTTTTGATATTTGGTGTGCTGCATCCTTAGGGGGGTGAGATTCAAGTTTGTTAAAGCCAAGTCCCTGGGTTCATATATGGGCTCCCTGTGGGAGCCTGAATTATAACTTAGTTCAATATGAGGAATATTCTTTAAAAATCTTTTTTTTTTAGATCCACTGGTCAGAATCTTTGGATATTTGGTATAAGCTTTTCTTAGGAGGAGCAGATGCAACTTGTTGAAATCAATTCTCTGGGTTGATATAAATTTAGGCTACCATGTCAGGTGAGCGCCCTCAGGCCCCTTGGGGCCTCTTGTTTGAATAGTATATAGTAGCGCTGGCCATTTTTTCCCATTAGTTGAGTAACAGGCTAATCATTCCAAGGTAATAGTTCTTCTTGAATGATGAGATGATCCTATCGGGAACCATGAGAAGTGGAGTAGTGTGTGTGTACTGTGGTAAATAAGTTCTGCTCTTCTGTTAAAATGGGTGTTAGTAATCAATGCTTGAGGTAGAAGTCCTCTAAAGTGAGCAGCATGGGTATTAACAATTGACAAAACTTGACTTCATTCCTATTTTGCCATCATGATGTAGCCATAGATGCTGAAAGCGACCTTATAATTACTAATTTTAATTTTATGAGATGTGTATCATAAATGACTTATGAACCCACTAAGCAAAACATTCACACTCAAAATCAGTCTTTACTGCTGTGAAGTAGCCATGACTCGATTTGATGACAATTATTGGTGAAGAATTCCATTTAATTTACAGAGTGGGGGTGGGGGGCATTTGATTAAATATGCTCAAATTATACTTATTTTAGTGGCAGGAGGAATGTTGTCCTGCCAGGAATATCTGCCAGCAGCATGCAAGGTGTTAAAGTTACATGGTACTATTTTGATACATTGAGTTATTGGCAAAGCAAATAAAGTGACACAAACTGAAAAAAAGGAACAATTTTTTGTTCAAAAGTATTTGCTCTATTGAATCATTGCCAGTTCATGGATGTAAATTGTATGCTTTCTCAGAAATTATTCAATTGACAGATCTTGTTCATGTTTCACACACTGATTGCCCATGACTCAAGAGTGTTGCATGACCTTGCCCCGTTGTCATCTCCAAGGTTAAGGTCACAAACTGTTTGTATGTTATAACTTTTTTCTGGTGCATGAAAAATGATTCAACGGGTAGATCTTATCCATACATCACATCGTGCTCACTTCTTACTGAAGTGAGTGTCATTACCTGGAGTCAAGGTCATTATGTCATGGTCATGTTCATACACTGTTGATCTATTCTAACCTTGTACAGTTCATACTAAATGTTGAAAGCTTTTAACAGAGATTCTCTACAAACTAATGCTGTCATGCCTTCTCTTTGGCTCATATTTGGGGGACATCTATCAGCTATGTTAACATTTTCTTGTTTTACTCTTTTTTATTACAGAAATTAAATTGTTCATTTGGCTCAGTATGCGTACCACTTACAATTAACTGTATTACAACACCTTGTCCAGTTGCAGCTTCTTGTAAAAGTAAGTATCCAGAGTTGTTTATTTTGATGAATTTGATCCATTTCGGTGGATCTCATGATGTTAAACAACCATGTCAGATCAAGGTTCAGACATGTCTTTGAAAGTGTGTAAAAGTTCTTGAATTTTAAAACTAGTTTTAGGCTTTTAACCCTCTAAATATTGAATCAGCCACATCTGCTGATGTAATTAATATATTGGGCCATTAAAAAATTTTTTTTAAAAAACCCATATCATGTGACTGTCATTGGAACATGCTTGTCGAGCTTGTTCCAGTAAGGGGTCACATGTTAAGCTTTTACTGCAAGTTTTGGAAAAAAAATTTAAAAATATAAATTAAAAACAAATTTTAAGATGTTGGGTAAATGGTTTTAATGTGCTTTAAAATTGAACTCTCCAGATAATGATAATGGAAAGGTCTTGAAAAATACATTTAGGCCATGCAAAGGTGATGTTATGTTTCTCAGACCACTTTTTGTTCAAAATACATACCTGTTTCATACTCCCTTTTTATACGCCTGTTTTGAAAAAAACAGTTGTATTTTGGTATACCAGTGTCCGTTCGTCCATCCGTCCGTCCAGGCAGACATATGGGGGTTTATGTGGCTATTTGTTGGTGGAAATGGGGGTTAGGTGACTACCGCAATTTATGTGACTAGTCATATAGTTAAATCTCATTATCCTAGGGTGGGGTTTAGAGTTAGGGTGTGGTGGGGTTAGGGTCAGTAAAGGGTAGGGGTAGGGTTAGGGTTTGCTACCACCCCAAACATTTTTCACCCAAAAAGTTGTTTTAATACAATGGACATGCATTTTAGTTAAAATAGACTAGGAATATATTGAATTGTCATTAGTCTACGGTGGGGTTTAGAATTGGGGGAGGGGGGAGGTAGGGTTAGGGTCAGTAAAGGGTAGGGTCAGGGTTTGCTACCACCCCAAAAATTTCCCCCCAAATTACTTGTTTTAATATAATGGACATGTATTTTATTGTAGTCCCATAAAAATAGACACATAAATGCCAATTGTTAGAATGTCCGTCCATCTGTCCGTCTGTGCGTCCGTGTGTGAGTCCATCCGAAAATATTCATAAATTATTATTTTTTATAATATTTGTTGGTCATAGGTATGCCCACACTAGTTATTTTTTTTTTTATTATTTTTTTTTTTTATTACTTGTTCACTAAAAAATTGTGTCCGTCCAAGCCAAATTTTATCTGTTCAGTCTGTATCTCGGGTATCGAATGTTCTATTGCAATGAAATTTGCTATGAACACTGCTTATGGTATAGGCTTTAAAAAAAGGATTCAACGATATTTCTCACATTCGCCTTTTTAGAGTTATCCCCCTTTTTTTACTTAGAAATTGTAGGAAATAGACATTATTTGTCTGTTCAGCCTGTGTCTCAGGTATGGGTTGTCGGATTTTGGTGAAATATAGCATGCTGTTTGCCTATGACAAAGGCTTCTGCCTCATTGCATAAAATTTCAAAACACCAAACAATTTACCATACCTTTTGACTTAGAAATTGTTGGAAATTGTTGAAAACTTTCGAAGAAAATGGGAGGGGGGGGGGGGGGATACTGGATTGGGGTTATCGGATTTCAGTGAAATATGGCATGCAGTTTGCCTATGACAAAGGCTTTTGCCTCATTGCATAAAACTTCCAAACACCAAACAATTTACCATACCTTTTGACTTAGAAGTTGTTGGAAATCGTTGAAAACTTTTGAAAGAAAATGGAAGAGGGGGGGGTTATACTGGATTGCGTCCGTCCGTCAGTCCGTACGAGAATATTCATAAATGATATTTGTTGGTCATAGATATGCCCACACTAGGCGGTACACCCCTTGGGGGTATGCACCGGACGAAAGTCCAGCTCTTGTTGTACAAGAATATGAAAAAAACCTGACAAGTACACATGTATACTCATATTGTGTGCTTCCATCTTGTAATTAATAAGGGGCGTATCATGCACTCATGGCGCAGCTGTTTATTAAAAAAGTGGATATGTTATGTTATGGCATTGCCATCTGTCCACCCAGTGTCCTACACATTCAACCACCCATCTGATAAGTTTCTCGTGCCCAGGCCATCATATTTGGGTGGAAGATATTGAAATAAAACTTACACAACACACAACATAATTATGTACCACCACTAAACAGTGTGTTGCATACAAAATTCACTATGACCCACCATGGTCAAGGTCACAGATATAGGTCAACACATGGAATCGGCATGCACATCGGCTTTTTATACCCCACTTTTTTTTTAAAAAGTGGAGTATACTGGATTGCACCTGTCCATGAGTCTGTCTGTCTGTCTATTCTCACATGAGATACATTATGTGGATAGCAATCTGCCCAACGGTACACCGTGTGTCTAAGTTGCACGTGGCTTTTTATACCCCACTTTTTTTTTAAAAAGTGGAGTATACTGGATTGCACCTGTCCATGAGTCTGTCTGTCTGTCTATTCTCACATGAGATACATTATGTGGATAGCAATCTGCCCAACGGTACACCGTGTGTCTAAGTTGCACGTGTAGCTAAACACTTTTCACTTTTTAGCTCACCTGACTGAAAGTCAGGGTGAGCTTTTCTTATTACTCGTCGTCCGTTGTCCTGTGTGAAGGTGGTGTTTGAGCCTCTTTCTCCTAAACCACTGGCCACATTTTAATTAAATTTCATGTAAGTAGTGGTTATATAGGGGCATTTTGATTTTTATGCAAATTAGGTTTCGGCTCATATTGAGCAGAGGTGTGGGGAAAAAAATGGCCAAATTTTTTGAAAATCTTCTTCTAATGAAACCACCAGTAGCAGAGACTTGATATATGGTATACAGAGTCCTTTTGAGGTTTAGAATCAAGTTTGTTCAAGAGAAGGTTGTCGGGCATTATTTGCCTTCGTTTTGGGAGGGGCAAGAATTTTTGCCACTCCCAAAATTTCTATTTTCCAAACCGAGAGGCAGATTTGAACCAAACTTGATATGAGGGCTTATTGGGAAGTAAGTATTTAATTTATGCCCAAATTTTTTTTCCTGTCGCCCCATGGGAACCGCAGGAGCTTAAAAATAGAAAAAAATTAAAATGCCCTTATCTCCAAAACTACACGGCACTGAGAATTCTTATTTGGTGTGAAGCTTTCTTAGGACCAACAGAATGGAATGGTAAAAAAAAATTGCCATCGGTTTTATCATGGGGTACTTTTTGGGGACTTTGAAAAAGTGCTGAGTCAGCATTTTTTTAACACTGTGGGTAATGGGAAAAACATGTAAGACTACTTTTCTCCCAAACCACTGTTCCAAAAGCTTTCAAATTTCACATATAACATCTTTGGAAGATTGTTTCACATGTTTATTGAAATCAATTCCCTGGGTCCATATTTGGGCTCTCTATGGGAGCCCAAATGTTTAAATTAGTGCAGTATGAGGAATATTCTTTAAAAATCTTCTTCTTCAGATCTTCCAATAAGAATCTTTTGATATTTGGTATGCAGCATCCTTAGGGGGATGAGATTCAAGTTTGTTCAAGCCAAGTCCCTGGGCTCATATTTAGGCTGAAAATTTGGGGCCCTGTTCCGGACTGTACCAATGACCCAGAATTAGTTGGTGCTAACTCTAAAATATTTAGGGCCAAACACAAATTTTGCCCCCAATCCCCAAAATTTGCATCTAAAACCGAAAATTACATGTCCTTGATGGTCCCCCATACTTTTACTCCACTGTGCATGCGCAGTGTCAAGGAGGTCTCGAAACTGGCGCAATTATCATTCTTTGTTTGGCCCTCAATTCAGATACATCTTACTGATATTTGTGCTTGTAAATCTCAGTTTAAATGACAATAATTATGAGAGAAATGGTGGATATAAGGAGGAAATAGAAGGAGGAGAGGAAGAAACAGTGGAAGGAAATGTTCAGGGCTGTAACTTATAATTTTTTTACGAAATTATTTCATGTTACCTTTTTTCGAGGCATGACACTTTTGTGGTCACTCTTGCTATGAATGTTCCACTGTTTGATCAGTGTTTCCTCTCTCCCTTTCCTTTATTCCCCCCTAGCTATTCTCCCATGCTTTTGGCTTATTTTTTGTAATGTTTATTACTAAAATTTCTTGGGAGTTTTGGCTTGGAAACAGAATTATTTTCTGTTTTTTCCCCATGTTTACGTCCTCACCCTTGGGTGTTTAGGCGTTTTGGTCTGCATCTACCATCTGATGTTCTGCAGTTTCTTCTCTGGAAGTCTCTGTTTTGCATCAGATAGTGTTTAAATTGGTAAATGATTTCGGGCCATGTTTACCAGTGCCTGGAGTCACGTTTCCGGTTTGTATACACTTTTTGTTTATGTTGACAATGGTTACTTCTTATAGTGATTACTTGTCCTCTGCTTAGTTCAGTTCATAGCAAGATACATTAATATTGTACATAAGTGTTACATTAATTTTTTGAAATGATTTTAAAATTTTTGTCCACCCTTAGGCTTTTTTGGGATCCATTTGGGCTCATTGCTCCCATTGGGAACTTGGGCTCTCCTGAAAATTTTTTCCAAAAATTTTTTTTTTTTTTTGAAATTATTTTCTTTTGAAATGTTATAATGGATTATATTATTTTATGTATATTTGTTTCAAGGGTTAGTGCGAGTAATATGACTGTGTATATTTTTTCTTGATGAAAAAATATTGTTCAAATTGTAATGCGATGATATCTTCCTCTAATTCTCAGGTTTATTGTGTTTCTTATAGTCAATGTATTCGCACTAATTCTTGCTCTGTGTGTGTTGATTGGTATGACAACGTTGGAGACGTGTGTCACGGTCTTTTGTTAGCGGTGAGGGGTCCATTACAGTCCTCTCTCCGCAGGGTCACTCAGTATTATCAGTTTCTTTTTCAGAATTCAGAGTGATGTTTCCATGATGTCTTCAACAAGTGTGTGTCTGTCGTTGCAATATTAGGGCTAGCGGGAAGTGCTCAAGGTATTACGACAATTGCCGGGAGTTCCCTAGTTGGATCGAAGGCATTGATCGCCCGCTAGTCCGCCCGGTGTCATGACCATTCACCGAATGGCTCAGCACCCAGGTTCATCCTTCGCGGTCCAGGGAAGCAGATTGGGTGATGCTAGCACTATAAAACATCGAATGTGCACATCCAGCAACGACGGATCTGAGGGTAGTATGGAGGAAGTCTGTCAGTCCGGTAGCTAGCTCGTCCAGGTCCACCCTGACCGTGAGCGAGAGAGGCCCCCTCTCTCTTACATCAACATCTGTGCCGCGATGTTGTTGTATGTTTGTTAGCTTAGTCAGAGCTTACGTCCACTCCTCCTGCTCGGGACGCTCAGTTTCATGACAGTCTGACGCGGCTGTTATATTGGCTTCCTCATCCTCGTCAACACACATGACCGCACCTTGGCTGTGTGACCACAGATTTCCAGGGGACGTTCGCATATTATATAAATGCAGGATTGAACGTCCCAGGTGCTCCTGCTTCGCCGACCAAGGAATACACGTCGACCAGGTCACTCCATCTGCTTGCCAAGGATATGAGGCCTTTCCAGTTGGGACGTTCGCATATTATATAAATGCAGGAATGAACGTCCCTGGAGCTTCCATAGGACCACGGCTCCACAGGTCTCATAGAGTAACAGGAACAAGGTGTTGTTACCGTGATGTCTTTGTAAAGTGTGCTTTCGTTGTCACAGTCAAATGTAGAGTTAGCGGCAAAAGTGCTCATGTAGATACGGCAATTGCCTGGAGTTCCCTAGTAGGATCGATGGCTTTGGCATCCACTAGCTCACCCGGTGTTGCGACCATTCACCGAATGGCTTAGCACCCG
Source organism: Pictodentalium vernedei (assembly GCA_031216915.1). Taxonomy (NCBI): domain Eukaryota; kingdom Metazoa; phylum Mollusca; class Scaphopoda; order Dentaliida; family Dentaliidae; genus Pictodentalium; species Pictodentalium vernedei. The sequence continues at coordinate 111,507,645 of CM062291.1, read as the reverse complement.
AGTTCGTCTGTTGCAGTCCAGGAAGGAGATTTGGGTGATGCGAGCACTATAAAATACATTGTGCACACCCAGTGACGACGGATACGAGGATGGTACGGAGGAAGCCTATTAGTCCGGTTCCTAGCTCGTCCAATTCCATCTGGGCTGCGAGCGAGAGAAGTCCCTCTCTCGTACTACAACATCTGGGCCCAGATGTTGTGGTACAAAATGTTCCTCAGTCGGAGCATACGTCCACCGCTCGGGACACTTCGTTATATAGACAGTCTGGAGAGACTGCTTTTTCGGCTTCCTCATCCAAACGGCAGCACATGCGACCGCACCTTGGCTACGTGACCAGTCATATTCAATCAACATCACTGACCAGGGTTTCTACGGCGACTAGGTCACGCCATCCGGTAGCCAAGGATACGAGGCCTTCATACTCCGGACGTTCGCATATAAGAAATATGCAGGAGTCAACGTCCAAGGAGCTTCCAGAGGCTAAATCCTGTAAGACCGCAGCTCCACAGGCCTCCGTTACGGACGTGCTATCACAGATAGCACAAATTATCGCAGCATCCCAGCATCCGACAGTAACTCTGTCAGATCAAGAATTATCCGAGGAAGCTGGGTTGGTACGTTCCGCTGCTGGTTGAGGCACGGATGACCAAGAATTACAAGTGGTCCGACAGGATGGCGAAAGGGATACGGAGGAGTTGTATTTTTCCCTTTCGGAACAACATAATTGTCGTAGAGTGTATCCGGCATTATCTTCTGATGTTGTTCCTCCGGACCAAAATGCTGCATTGCCGGATAAAAGACTGATAGCGCCACTGGACTCAGAATTCTTATCGGTTTAGGGACATTGTCCCTCAGTTTCCGACATAGTCCAGAAATGTCTCACGGACATTTGAACTATTGAATGACGCTATATATAACTTGCTACCTAAACGGGCAGGTCAGGTTTCTTATCGGCAAATGCTCTACATCAGCCTTTCATCAATTCAAGGAATAATTTCGAAACGGCAGGACAGAGCATTCCGAGAGTTTCTCTGCGTCTAGACGACCAGGCCAAAGACATAGTATTGTCTATACCGTCGTCTATGTCAATTCCAACCACGATGTTGGAAACGACAATATCGTCTAGCAGGGTTAGCTTAGACGCATTATCGTACACAGATCACCTTACCAGAGTGTTATCATTACGTCTCAAAGGAAAAGAATATCAGGATGTACATCCTCCTTAAGAGTTCTTTCAAGGGCCTTAGCATTCTCCACGTATAACTCCGCCATTTTAGTGGCGATATGGAGTTGGTTAGACGTGACGCTGCCCTGGCTACATCCACGCGTGTGGATAGTAAGGTGAAAAACTCAGAGTCGCTCCGGTCTCCGGTGAGTTTCTCTTCAACGGCATGCTTTCCGCATTCTATCATCAGATAACTAAGAAAGCTTCAGACTCTCTGCTATTCTAATCCGCTTCTATACAGTCGGATTCAGCGGAGAAAAGTAGGACAGGCACTTCTGGGGCGAATACGTCCAAGGAAAGTTATAGGTTCCTATGCGTCCTCTAGGTCTTACTCTAGAGACCGTCAGGTAGGGGCCGTAATACTGGCCGAGACATCCGGTCAGACGCCCCTAGGTCGACGAGACGAGGTTCGGGCCGTGGCGGACATGGTTTCTCTTTCCGCATGCCTCGCAGGACCAGGAGGACCAGGAGGTAATGGTATTATCCTCTATCGTGTTCCAGTGAGCAGAAGACGGTCGAGTTTCTCAATCAATTGGGAGTAGATTACGGACATCCTTTGGATTCAAGGGATGATTTCAAACGAAAACCTCCGTTAACTCGAAGTCTAAGATAGTCTTGGCTTCCGTCAAGTCCGCAAGAAGAGGCTCGCTTCCATCAAAAGTCCAGTCTCTTCTGGAATGATTGCGATAGAGATCGTAGAAATTCAGGAATTTCCAGGTTTCTACAACCATCCTTTTCTGGTTCCAAAACCAGACGGCTCATTCCGTCCACTCATAAATCTGAGCTGGATAAATAAGCGGATCGTGGCTCCAAGTGTCTATATGGAGACCATCCGATCGGTCAGTGCGAGTATTTGGGTGTACGACTATGCTACATGCATAGATCTCAGGATGCATACTTTCATGGTACATCAGGCGTTCAGAAAGTATCTTTGCTTCCTCATCATAGGAGTCGTGTATCAGCTCCGAGCAGGGTGCTTCAGTCTGAATCTAGCCTCCTGGGCTTTCACTCGAATAATAAACTCGGTAATGACTCATTTCTGAGCTCATTCGTCTATGATAACGTCGGCCTACCTGGACGACATTCTTCAGAGGTACGGCAATGAGTTATTGCTTCAGAACGATGTGCAGAATCTGCTTCTATTGATCCGACGTCTCGGTTTCATAAGTAAACGAGAAGTCGGATCTGGTATCGTCCAAGTCATTCACCCACCGGGGGATGAGCTTCGAGGTGCACAGCATTCTCATTCGTCTGCCATTAACCAGAGCGAAATTAGTTGTTATGCATTTGTATATGTCATGTATCATACGGGCATTAATATACAATCCTCGGACACTTTTAATGAGTATAAGAGTCTCAGTTCTCTGGACTTCCTTTGTTTATTGGCTTACCTTTAAAAATAATTAGTATAAAGGGTTATACTGGATGTTAATAGAGATCATTGATGTTATTGTGCTCAATTACAGAATGGTGTTGTGTCTTTCTTCTTTGATAAGAATAAGAAAGCTACATGTAAAGCCTATCTCTCCTTTTCTCCTTGAGAGAATTATTCTGTCACATGTAATTGAGCCTATTGGATTTTCCTTTATGTCCTAGGCCCTCCAACCTTTTTACTATTCAGCTAAGTCTGGGTCATTGGTACAGTATAAAAATGTTAAAAAATTTATAGTAATTTATATATTTTTTATACTTACCAATCAGGCCTGGAAATAAGCGTCCGGACACGGTCATTTGTCCGACGAAAATATGCCTATGACCGCCGACAAACAGTGTCGGTCGGATATTTTGTCCGACAGAAAAATTCGGCCCAGAATTTGTCAAAATCTTCAGTTTTAAGTTGAGTACACTTGATCGTGTTAAACAGTTTATTCGGAATACACAGTATACTTTAAAAAGGGGGAATTGTACAGAATTTTAGCCGAGTTGCAACGAAGTTAGGACACTGGATTTTTTGCGTTGTCACTGCCCAGCATGACAACGGTTCACATTATAGCCGACACAAAGACAGGTAGGTAACACTTTCATTGCTGAAACGTCATCAGGTCCAGAATGAAGAAACCATGAAAAGAATACGTACGTATGGTTGAATTATACTTTAATAAATAAAAATGTTAAGTCCATGTGGTCGTGTTGTTCTTTCAAAATATCAAAACCACAAATCCACACCACAGATGATAAAAATATTTATTCTGTGTCCACACTGTGGATTCCCCACGTGACATATCGCTACCACAGAGGGTGAGGGGAACGGGCTAACCCGCCCCGAGACAACCCGCCCCAATGGCTGTTTTGGGGACGGATCGTCCCGAAATTGCGTCAAATCTGGGGGCGAGTCGTCCCTTTTCTGAGATTTTGTCAATTACGTGGATAATTATATAGATAATGTTACTTGTGAATCACCGGCCTAATCCTTTAATCCCTTAATTACCCCAGTCCCATAATTCTAAACGACAGTTCTGAAATTTAAAAAAAATTCTGTTCCAAAATCCAAATTACAACCAGGTCTGACTTGTGCGGCGTGAGTCTGATAAAAAGTTGCTCCGCTCTCAAAGTAATTTTCACATCAATTCACAGTGACACGTATGAAAAGCTGGGAATAAAATCTCAGGTGCCCTTCCGTCTCATGAAATTTAGCCCAGCCCTCGTTTTTTTTTCAATTGCACGGGCAAACGCATAACAAAAACACTTCTCCCAAAACACTTCTCCCAACAGTGGTTTGCAACAAATTGAGAGACCTGTTTCAAAACTTCAGTAAGCAACGGGTGGACCTCCCCCCCCCCCCCCCACACACACACCTAAACCGATGTGCGAATGACAAAGCCCAAAGAGCAAGCTTTTATAAATGAATGATTATCATCAATGAGATAATAGCTTTTATACAAAAAGAGCGGCCCCATATTATCATTTTAAATTAAGAAATTTAGTTTCTAAAAATCTGAGCGAACGTCCGGCCCTCGCTGCGGAGTCGCTGTTAGTCGCATGAATAACAAACCGCCCAAGCACAACTTTTTTACATGTAATAAATATTATAGCTAAAATAACAGCTTATATTAGAATTGCAAGTCGTGTTTTTTAATCTATGGGGTCGACAAATCATACGCATGCCCCCCCCCCCCCCCCCCCCCCCAACTGCAAGTCTCGCTTTATAATTTATGGGGCCGACAAAAAAATACGTAACGCTCCCCCCCCCCCCCTCGCACACATACTTGAAAAAATGAACCTAAAAATAAAAGCTATCATCTGTGGAATATGTATAGGCCTACGTTTTCTTAAAAGTATTACATAATTTACATTAGCTCAGAAAAGAGAACGCAGCACGATTTTATAAATTCGGGGGGGGGGGGGGGGGGGGGGGACGAGTTGGGGGCATGCTGAACATCCATCCCCATAGTAGAGGCCAAACAATCGCTTATTTATGTACTACGAGAAGTGGTATGCGTTGGACAAGCTCATTACAGAATTATCCATTTATTTATTTATTGGTGTTTAAGGTCTGGTCATATATTTCCACACAGCAATAGCTAACCAAGTCCGCAACACAAATATAAACTCAAGTTTAGCGAACCATTTACACCGATGTTGTCCCTTTCGGGAGTCTTCCACCCCAAGCATTGGTTACTGGGTCCTATATTCAGCCAGCAAAACAGGGCTTGTCCACCAGAGTGAACAAGTACTGCTTTCATCCTGGTATGCCCATGGGGAAGCTCTTCATAGAAAGTTACAGTCCGTTTTTACGCCAGTTATTTGAAACACCCCCCCCCCCCCCCCTCATTTATTTATTTATTGGTGTTTAAGGTCATATATTTTTTGCAAAACAACGGCTAAGCAAGACCACAACACAGATATTAACTCAAGTGGAGCCAATCATTTATAACCATGTTGCCCCTTTCAGAGGGCTTTTATCCCAAGCATTCATTACTGGGTCCAGGTCCTATTCAACCAGCAAAGCAGGGCTTGTTCACCCCCACCCCCTCATTAAAGGATGAATTTAGTTTGTCACCAATTACACAAGAGCTCAGCTGATCAGCTCATAAAAAATCCCTTCGCGCTTTTTGGACGTTTCGCATCCACATCACTGGACGTTTTAACGTCTTTCAAATAAACCATATTTTTTCTGGTACGAAAGGTCTAAAGAGTTCTGTATGAAACGTCCACAGCAAGGACAAAATTCTCATTGTGGGTGAGAAATGTCTTGCTGGTAGGGGGGGGGGGGGCGGTGCACTGATGCCCCCTTCCCACAAAGGTCCTATCAGGGACCTGAAAGATTCATTTGTGGCACATTCAAATACTCTGAAAAGTGTCACGCACAACATTGTGGGCTCCTAACAGAAATAGGCACTGCTAGGCCTATAACTTTTGGGTGCTGATGAATGGAAAACAGCCCCCTCTTTTCAGACACGGGCCTAAAACATTCATTTCGCTGTTACGTACTGTAAAAGGTTTTGCGGTTTAGATATGGGCCTATTTCAAAATTAGATCCCAATCATATAATTTGGGCTGGGGGGGGGGGGGGGGGGGGGCTATGAATTAAATGGTATCCGGATGTTTTGTACCCAGGGTGTTCCGTACCCAAGCTTCTGAAACAAACAGAGTTTGGGACACGAAACGTCCACCATGGATACAAAACAAACTGGTATGAAACGACCTGAGTACGAAACGTCCAGATACCGTTTAATTCATAGCCCCCCCCCCCCCCCACCCCCACCCCACCCAAATTATATGATGGGCTGGGGGAGGGGGGTTATGGCAGTGTTTGCTTTAATAGTCTAGAAAGCAATTAAACACAGATGCGAATTGCCAGGGTTGCATGTCTCAACTTTCATGTACGAGTCGACTGTGGGTGTTTTTCCTGTGGCCTCTCAGTTGCGTAGCAAGTGCGTGCTCAGGTACTGCCGTCTGTCGGACCTTTTGTGTAAACAAAAATGTCGCCTGCAAAAGCACGAACTATCAAAGCAAACACTGTCAAAGGTTGGATCACACATAAACTTGCCCAATATAATGCACAAAACTGGTTGAAATTTCAAACTGATGTGAATGGGAATGTCACTCTATTAACATTATTATCCGGCTTCATCGTTTCTTTTCACCAGCGTGGGTCGAGGGGTCGAAAAATTTCAGACTTTCTAACGCTATTGACCATGCTGAGAGTCGAATGCATAACTTTGCTAAAAGACGATATTGTATTTCTGTTGGGGAAATTCCAGAACCTGATAAAGTTCCAGTTAATCAATCCACAATACCTCACAGATTTTCTGCGCTTTCTAAAGCACAAGTTGAACAATTGGAAAAAAAATTCCAGGTTGCTTACTTCGTGGCTGTTAACGATATCCCATTCCGATAAAGTGCTACTGGAAATTACAGAAATTTAGAAAGGAGAGGGAGCTACTTGTACTGGTTTACAAGTTACAACCAGCAACCAGCCAAGTTGTGACTTGTAACGCAGTACTTCCAGCACCCACCCTGTGATCGTAAATTATAATGTTATAGTTTCACGTTGACTTTCAGATGGTCAGAGCCCCTCCCCCACCCACACACAGTCACACTGACACACACACATGGTGACACATCTAATCACTAGTAATCAGTCTTTAGTTTAATGGATAATCTTTTGTGAGATTTGAATAAATAAACTCAATAAAATATAAACCTTCTGCTTTTTATTTTTCTAAATTCTGACCACTTTCACCACATTATCACATATGCATGTATAATTCACATCATTTAAGGAGTTTTCCAAGTAAATACAAAATAATGATGTACAGTGTACTGTACTGATACACTCATTAAACTTGATGATCTCTATTTCCCAACAATCGGGTCGGCAGGTCCAAATTGCCAAAACCGACAGTGAGTCTTTGGGCTGTGTATTGTGTGATCTTACATGAGATTACATTATTTTCTTGTGATCTCATGTTATGTCACTTATGTACATGGTCAAAGTTGAACCACAGTTTAGTAGAGTAGCCTGAGTAGTGAGTAGACAATACTGTGTCGGTATATAATTTGCAAAACCGATCTAAAATATTATGTATCCCATTCAGTAAGGTATAATTGCCAATTATGCTTTGCAGAATAAGATACATCACATTTTACATTGGCTTTCAATTAATTGGTATCCGTTGACCTTTTAAATCATTTGACAGACAGTGTTACAAAATGACAGACAGAGAGGTGAGACAGCCTGTCATTTTGACAGACACTCAATTTAAAATTATTTCCAGGCTTGTTACCAATGACCCAGATGGGCATGGCCCTCTCATGAGTTGGGAACTCATACCTCCCCACTGAGTACATAACGCTTACCAGGCACTGGTTGTAAGAATGATAATTGCACCAATTTCGAGACCTCCTTGACACTGCACATGCGCAGTGGAGTAAAAGTATGGAGGACCATATAGGACATGTAGTTTTCGGTTTTAGATGCAAATTTTGGGGATTGAGGGGCAAAATTTGTGTTTGGCCCTAAATATTTTAGAGTTAGCACCAGCTAAGTCTGGGTCATTGGTAAGTATAAAAAATATATAAATTACTATAAATTTTTTAACTTTTGGACCAAAATCCGGAATTTTTTTTTTGTTTTTTATGCGTTTCGGTCAATTTTAAGACAAAAAAAAATTATTTTTTTTACACTGAAAATTTGGGGTCCAGGTGGGACCAAAATCTGGAAATTAGTCATTTGGTTTTTATGCATTTTAAGAGGAAAAAACATATTAGGCTGAAAATATTTTGTTTGGGAAAAAAATCTGTTTTTTATGCATTTATCTCAATTTTGGGACGTAAAAGTGCAGGAACTGAAAATAGAAGGAAAATCCTGTGTATTGTGTGGGTACAATCGCTTCATCTAGTTGGTATATGCTTTTCTTAGGAGGGGCGTATGCAGCTTATTCAAGTCAAGTCCCTGGTTTGATATTTAGACTACCATATCAGGTGAGCGCCCTCAGGCCCCCTGGGGCCTCTTGTTAGACTTATCTCCCTTTTTAACTTTGAAAATTTGTTGTTTGCCTCTTAAAATAGCCAATTTTTTGTCTGTTTGCCTCATATTTCAGGTTTGAGTTATCAGATTTCAATGAAATTTGGAATGAAGATTGTTTATGGGAGAGGCTTTCAAATAAGTCATGTCCCTGCAATAAAACAAACAAAATACATGCAAATCATCTCCCCAAATGTAGCATAATGTCTTTGATCTAATAGGTGTTTCTGGCCTTCACAATTACCTTGCTGTAAAACAAAGACAATATTTTTGCTGTATGTAAAATAGCCAATTTTTTTGTCTGTTCACCTTGTATCTTGTTTGGGGTTAGCAGCTCAGTGAAATTTGGAATGAAAATTGTTTATGGGAATAGCTTTCACAGTATCATGGTTCATTTCTTCTCTTGTCATTGTTTGACGGTATGCATCGTGGGTGTTATGTTCTTGGGCGTGCCCCCCCCCCAGTTTGTGTATGGGCCATAACTTTTTAGTGGAAAGAAGAGATATCACAATGAAACAGAAACAGCGTACAGACCACCACTATAGCTAGACAATGAGTTGCATACAAAATTCGCAGCTGACCATACCAGGTTGAAGGTTTCATATAATATATCAGTCAATGGAATCAACATGCACATCAACTCTGGCCCCGACATTTATAGTGGAAGGAGATATAGCATTGAAACTTGTATGATATAATACCACCACAAGTCGGTGTGTCCTGTTCAGAATTCATGATGACTCAACAAGGTCTTGAGAGATTTGGGGGGGGGGGGGGGGAAGTGGTGGATAACGACACTTTCAGCAGCCAGTGTCACCTCATGTCAGACAGGTTTATTGGTTGGCAAAGCCTGCCAGAGAGAATCACTAAGCAGTTGCAAGCAACTGACAAGACTCCCCAAAGTAATAAATCTGCATAAGTATGATTAGCATTGGTTGAAAATAAGTGCACCATCGATGTGCAGTACACATTTGTACATAGTGCCACTGTGCCTCCTTGTGGGCAATCAGGATTAAGTGCTTTGCCCAAGGACACAGTAACCCCTGATGGGGATCAAACCATTGACCTTTTGGTTTGAAGTCCAGTGCCATAACCACTGAGCCACCACACTCCCAATGGAAAGAGATATAATGAAACTTACACAACATAATAATATACCACCACTAGATTGTGTGTCACATACAAAATTTGAAGATCAACGTACCAAGATTGTTCCATCACTTGACGTCCATCATCCATCCATCCATCTATCCATCCATCCATCAGAAGGCAGTGCCCCTCCCCCTCCCTCCCTCCCCAAATTCTCACAAACTACCTGTCACAATCCCTCTTTTAATGGTGTAGATTCATATTTGTTCACAATATTACTACCTTTCTGGGAGTTGCAAAATTTATGGCCCCATCCAAATTTCCATTTTTTGAACCGGTTGGCTGATTTGAATTAAAATGGGTATGTAGTATTAATTGAGGACATATTCTTGGTTTACTTGATTTATGCACAAAATATTCCCATGACTCATCTAGGAGGAGCTGGGGGCTCCTCATTTAATACTATTGGCAATGAGGAAACCTCTTAACATGAACTATTGGAGGCAATATTTTGATAGGTGGCCAGAGCTGTTTCTCAAAAATATGCATTCAAACTTTTTGGGTTTTTTTGTAGTTGTGTAGACTTAATTTTGTTCCAAGAAAATTCCTTCTGCAGTGTTTGGTCTCATCCTCGGCATGTTAAATTTTTTAGCTCCATCAAAAATTTATATTTTAGAAACAAGTCTCCCAATTTGGTATCATTTCTACTTGTTGACAAATACTTGGAATTGTGCTGAAATTTTTTATGTCTCCATGGGAACCGCAGGAACTAAAATTTGAGAAAATTACAATGCCCATGTTTTAAGAACTATAGGAAAAATAACTTTTGGTATTTGACATGAAGTTTTCTTGGGAGTAGTTGAAGCAATTGGGCTGAAAAAGGTTTGGAACAGTGTGGCCAATTTGATCCAAGTTTGGTATGCAGTATTATTGGATGACATGCACTTCAAATCCCTTTTATAAGCTGCTTGGGACAACGATTTGTTATATGCCATAGAGTATCATTATGAGTGGCAGATTCACACTGGCTGGAAAATGCTATAATTTTTATGCTCCCCCCCCCCCCCCCCAAAAAAAAAAAAAATTTATGGGTGTGTGGGGGAGGGTTTCGTACAGTCGCTGCTTTGTCCGCCTGACCACATCTGTCTGTCTCTTCGTACGTCCATCCAAAACAAATGGTTTCCAGGTGATAACTCTAGTTTGCTTTGATGAATGACCTTATAATTTTGCAACATTAGTACCTACCATCAAATGCAAATCAAGTTTGACTTTCACTGGGAGGTGCGGTGGCATTGTGGTAACCAGTTCTCATCAGATCACCGAAGTTAAGCAATGTCAAGTCCGGTTAGTCCTTGGATTGGTGACACCCTGAGCGATCGATTCGGACACCCGCCTTGTGTCCTTGGTCAAGGCTCTTCACCCTGATTGTCCACATGGGTGTACGATGACACTGTGTACTAAGGCATACCGCACGTTGATGGTACCCATGTTTTCAACCAATCTAACCCTGCTTGTGCTGCAGTGTGGAGTTACAAAGTTGGGGAGCTAGCAGCTGCACGTCATTGCTCGGTGGTTCCCTCCGGGTACTCAGCTTCCTCCATCCGTAAAACTGTCACAGACACGATATGACCTTGGCTGTTAATGTGTCATTATTACTGTTTCAGAGTTATGCCCCTTGAAAAGTGGCAAAATGGTAAAATCGATGGTTTCCAGATGATAACGCCAGTTTGCTTGGATGTACGATCTTATAATTTTGCAACATTTCTACCTACCATGAAATGCAGGTCAGGTTTGATTTTCATCATTATGGCATGTACTGTTCCAGAGAAATGCCCTTTGAAAAGTTGCGAAATGGTAAAATCAATGGTTTCCGGATGATAACTCTGGTCTGCTTTGATGTACGATCTTATAATTTTGCAACATTACTGCCTACGATGAATTGTAGGTCAGGTTCGATTTTCACCATTAAGGCATTTACTGTTCCAGAGAAATAAGGCAAAATGTTAAAGTGATAAAATATTTCTTATGGTATGTTATAAAATACCCAGGGCATGTATAATCAAACCAGCTTATACATTCACCCTAATTAAGCAGTGACCTGTCTTCAAAGGCCAGTTTCATCTCCTTCCCAAGGAGCTTTTAAGACAGGTTTACTGTGTACTGTTACCCTTGTCCTTCCACGCGTTTTCGCATTTTATTTTTATATGGCTTAAACCATTTCATAGTTCTGCATTTGAAAAAAATCAGTATGTTGTTTCCATCAATTTGCATTTCGGGGAGCATCTGTTTGCTGTGCCAACTTTTTACTTGTTTCACCCTTCACCCAATGCACATGATATATAGACAATATAAATATAGTGTTTTTTTATATCTGGTTTATGCAACGAGTTTATAGTAAATATTTTCGAGGCTCTGCCGAGAAAATATTAACTATATTTCAACGAGTTGTAAAAACCAGATATAAAAAAACACTATATGTATATTGTTTTTATCTGATAATAAACAGCAGTTTCACTCTTTGAGGCTTATATTCACTTTTATCCTGATTCCCATGTGCCTCCGTAGAAAACAAGACAAAGCAAATGGGACAAGACAAACAGAATTGCACCCCTTATACCACGAAATCGATGACGGCGATTGATTCACACTTTCTAGGATTTGTCACTACACTGAAACAAAAAAGTTAATGTTACATTTGTGTGAAATCAGTGAAAAGTGGATTGTTTTAGTAACTCTTTCATTCGGAATCAGACAAATTTGGAATAACTCTCTGGAATTTACGTTTTCTTGGTTGTGTCGTTGTTGGATTTTCTGTGAACTGGTAAGTATATGTTCATATTTTGTACATGTACATTTAATGATGCTCCGTACAATAATTGTTGAACATTGTGTCATTTCTTCATGATTTAGAATGTTTAAGGCCAATAAGGGTACTGCTGCTGCTGGGGTGGTGTAATTATGACACTTGGCTGAATTGGTGATGTTATTGCTGAAGCAATCGAACTTGAAGCTGAAGGGCATGTTGATGTTCAGACAGTATGTTGCCAAGTGGATTGTTTAGTAACTTTTTCATTGTTGGAATCATGTGTATTCAATCGAGAAGCTTCCAATTTCCATTAATTATGGTCCACTTTTGTTTTTGTTTACAATTTGATCGAAACATTTTTTTTTTTCAGATAGCAGATGAACTTGTAATTATTTAGGGCAGTACTTTGATCATGGATGTAGCCATAACTATAAATAGCGCCCTACACATTATTGATACTCACTGATTCAGACTAGGAATTTCTACATATAAAAGTTTTGAATGAAGTAGCTTGTAATTATTTCTTTATTTCAGCTAAATAAGCAGATGCTTTACCTGCTTATACTTATAGAAAATATTTCATATTATTTCGACAAAATATTACTTGCTCCTTCAATTAAGAATTCAAACATGCATTATGAAGCTTATGAATGAATGAAAATGGACTGAGGTCAGAGATAGTTCGCATAAATTATAATTATATACAACACCTGTTGTATATACATCAAGTGTATACAACGGGTGTTATACTGTATGGTTATCAGATAAATTTTTTTTTTAAATTTAAAAAAAAAAAAAATTTTTCAGCTGCCCAGATTGCATATTACAAGGTCTGATGTGGCTGATTCATTAGGTAAAGTGTTAAAAAGGATCCTTACTGCGACTAGACAAATCAAAAACCCCCCTCTCTTCATCCTTACACTATCTCCATTCCTTGTAGACAGCTTGAGCCACTCAAGGCGAGCATTTTAGGCTCACTTGAGCCTCTGGTTTCAAGGATTCTTATGCCCTCTTTAGGAAAGAGTGTGGGGCCCGCCCACGTCATTGGGAATATTTGTATCCTGAGGACTTCAGTTGGAAAATTGTCTTGTTGATGAAATCTACAAAGAATAAGAAATATTACCTTCAAATTGAACTGAGAACAATACAAAACCTTATACATGCAATAAGTTTTATAACAAACAATAAAATTGAATTGTGCCTTGAGTGAAACAAGGCATCATCTGCAATGCTTTAGGATTACAGAGTGTTCCTTGTTCCACTCACAGAACAGTGTCCAACAGGCCATACAAAGTTGATTGTCAGGCCATTTTTAGCTCAACTTTGACGAAGTCAAATTTGTGCTATTGTCATGGCCCGTCGTCCGTCTGTCCGTACGTCAGCAATTGGCTATGGCTCGGGCTAGAGGTCGTATTTATGAACCGATCTTTACGAAACTTCTTGTGTACCTTTGTTATGACCCTGGGACGGGAACGAGTGTTTTTAGGTGTGGTCCAAAATTCAAGATGGCTGCCAGCGGCCATTTTGTACTGATGATGCAAAAATCAGTTTTTTGTACAGAACTTCTGTATGAAAGTTCTGATTTGAATAAAGTTTTGTATAAATGTTCAGTACCATGGGATACATCACATATAATACGGGTTTTTTTCTCGTGCGTAAATTATGCAAGTTAGACTGACTTTGATTTATTTAGTGTTACTTTCAGAGCTGTAAGTGCCAAGCTGCTATGGCTCGGGCTAGAGGCTGTATTTATGAACCAATCTTTATGAAACTTCTTGGGTACCTTTGTTATGACCCTGGGACGGGAACGAGTGTTTTTGGGTGGGGTCCGAAATTCAAGATGGCTGCCAGTGGCCATTTTGTACCGATGATGCAAAAATCAGTTTTTTGTACAGAACTTCTGTATGAAAGTTCTGATTTGAATAAAGTTTTGTATAAATGTATAGTACAATGGGATACATCACATATTATACGGGGTTTTTTTTTCATGCGTAAGTTATGCAAATTAGACTAACTTTGATTTATTTAGTGTTACTTTCAGAGCTGTAAGTGCCAAGCTGCTATGGCTCGGGCTAGAGGCCGTATTTATGAACCAATTTTTACGAAACTTCTTGGGTACCCTTGTTATGACCGTGGGACGAGAACGAGTGTTTTTGGGAGCAGTCCCAAATTCCAGATGGCTGCCAGCAGCCATTTTGTACCGACGATGCCGAAATCTGTTTTTTGTACAGAACTTCCATATGAAAGCTCTGATTTGAATAATTTTTTGTATGAATGTTTAGTACCATGGGATACATTACATATATTACAGGTTTTTTTCTTGTGCGTAAATTATGCAAATTAGGCTAACTTTGATTTATTTAGTGTTACTTTCAGCACTGTGAGTGCAAATCCCAATACGGCTCGGGCTAGAGGCCGTATTTATGAACCGATCTTCACAAAACTTCTTGGGTACCTTTGTTATCACTGTGGGACGAGAAGGAGTGTTTTGGGGTCCAGTCTGAAATTCAAGATGGCCGCTAGGAGCCATTTTGTTCAAAATTAAGTGCAATCAGATTTTTGCGCAGAACTTCCAAATGAAAGATCTGATTTGAATAAATTTTTGTATGAATGTTTAGTACCATGGGATACATTACATATAATACAGAGTTTTTCTCGTGAATAAATTATGCAAATTAGGGGTCCGGGTGGGACTTAGAAAATTTTGGACCAAAATCCGGAAATTAGTTTTTTGGTTTTTTATGCGGTTTGGTCAATTTTAAGACCCCCCAAAAAAATAATTTTTTTTACACTGAAAATTTGGGGTCCGGGTGGGACTTAGAAAATTTTGGACCAAAATCCGGAAATTAGTTTTTTGTGTTTTGATGCATTTTGGTCAATTTTAAGAAGAAGAAGAAAAAATTTTAGTCTGAAAATATTTTGTTTGGGACTGAAAATTTCCACACAAAAATAATAATCTACAATGATTGGTCTTAATCTGTAGTCCATTACAGTCACCTTGTAATTCTTTTATTATTGTTGACTGGGCCAAAACAAATACTAATTCCTGTCATATTCATTATTCAGTTGTCTTGGTCACAGCAAGTACTAATTCCTGTCATATCCAAGTTGAGCTACAGAGTCATTGACTCTTTCATTTTAAAAAAAAGCATGCGGGTGGGCGGTCTTTTTTTTTACTTTTTATTTTCTCCCCCAGAGGCTGTTTGTGGTAATTCAACCCCCACCCAAACGCCTGGTGGACCACGCAAAATTTCGCAAATATATTGGTTATTCACCGTAGGGGTGTTGGGTCATAAATGAAGTGGGGTTTGAATGATTGTTTTTTCAGTGAAACGTGAAAATTATGACGCAGGACGAAATGCCTCGTGGTGAAATGTCTCTGGATGAAACATCTCTGGGACAAATCAAATGTTAAAGTGCCGACTTTCACAGATTTATTTTACCAAAAAAAAAAATCCTTTCACAACCTGCCTAATAAAATCGTGAATCGCAATTTTTCTCCATTATATTCAAAATTATCACAACCCATTTGAATGGGCAGTTCATCCATAAATCATATTTTTCGGAAATCTGAAAATGAAATACAAAACGAATGTTTGCAAGTTTTTATTAACCAATTTCGACCGCACATACCTTCCTATATGCAATTTATTTTCAACTATGACTGCTACTTTTATATCAAGGAACGATTACTATTAGTTATCCAATTATCCTGCACCTCAAATGCATTTATTTAAATTAACTGGGAAACTCGTAACAGTTTCAAATAACAGTACACAAATTCCCAATGACGGCCATTTACAATACAAATGTTACTAAAAATAAATGCCAGGAGACTGTGTTCCATTCAACATAGCACCTGACTTTGCAGACTTTCTGAGGGTTGGTGCGAATCAAACGTGGTGCGAATCGACCATTCCCCTTTGTGACTGTTTGTTGTCAGACTGAAAGACACCTTCCTTCTTGCTGTCATTATGACTTACCTTTTACAGAATAAAACACTTTCTGTTGTGAATATTGCTAAAACCCACCGACTTTATTAAAGTATGATGTAGAAAAAGCTTGAAGTGTGTTAATTTAAAATTTGCGAATGCATCGATATCAATTTACCGAAATGAGCACAATATCTCAAATTTTTTTTAAAGATTTTTTGGTGTCATAAAAAGGTTGCATGCGCACCAAAAATGACCATACACGCGGGCCTGAGAAACAGAGGTTCTTTTTTTTATGGCCATAAGTCTGTTGTGTCTATTGACCCTTTACCTAACATGAAAGGCAGACGGCACTTGCAAATGCAAACAAAATTCTTGATTTGGAAATTAGGAAAAAAATCATGTCCAAATACCATTGGAAAAGAGTCCCATAGTCTTGGCCCCTATAGACCCCCCCCCCCCCCCCCCCCCCCCCCCCCAAAAAAAAAAAAAAAAAAAATCCCATGGTTTACATATCATCTTTGTTAGGATGATTTACAAGTTTCTTAAAATGCACCCATTTGGGGCTTATTTTGGGGTGAGATCAGTCCCTCATATTTTTTTTTACACAGTAGACAGTAGGGAAAACAACTTCAAAATTTCCCAAACCACTGCTTAAAGTGCTTCCATGTTTGATATAAAACTTCATTAAATAAATATTTTTTACAACTTAGTTAAAATCAAGTTCAGGGGGCCATATTTAGGGTGTCATTGGGGCCTATGATTTTATTATTTATTTGTAAAATATCTTTGCAAGTATGTTTTACTAGTCAGTGCAAATCAAGTCCCAGTTTTCGTATTTTGGGTGTTATTGGGTTCCAAGATGTTAACATTGTTAGTTTTGGGAAAAGACATTGAAACATTGAATAAAAATATTCCAAACTTTGCCTCCAAATTCTTCCATATTTGATAACTAACATCTTTATAGAATCAATTGTTTTTTTGTCTGTTACATGTGTTACATGCTTTGGTCCCATTTGGAACCTCTTGTTTTAAAATTGTTTACAGCATCGGGGTACCTGTCTCAAAAAGGCCTTATCCCAACCTTTTACCCAATTCACATGATATAAAAATTTGTTAACAAAAACTAACTGACCCTTAATTGGAATGAGCTTGAGGAGCTTGTTCCAATGGGGATCACATGATATGTTTTTAGCTCGCCTGACTTTCAGTCAGGGGAGTTATAATGCTCACTCACCATCCGCCGTCCATGAACATGGTGTTTTCGTCCCCACCCCCCCCCCCCCCCCAAAACCGCTGAACTGATTTAATTGAAATTTGTGATAATAGTTCAGTTCGTTATGACATCGCATTTTAATTTTGTTCAAATCAAGTTGCCTCGCCCCTCAGTAGGGCCATGCTCAAATAGTGTGCTTAAATCTTAAAAAATCTTCTCATGAACCAGCAGTAGATATTTGGTGTGCAGCTTCCTTTTGAGGTGAAGACTCAGATTTGTTCAAGAGAAGTTCGGGGAGCTATATTTGCCTTCATTATGGGAGAGGCAAAAATTTATATTTTCCAAACCGAGAGGATGATTTGAACCAAATTTGATATGAGGGCTTATTGGGTCATAAGTACTTAATTTATGCCCCAAAACATTTTCCTGTTGCCCCCTGGGAACTGCAGGAGCTAAAAATAGAAAAAAATTAAAATGCCCATATCTCCAAAACTACACGGCACTGAGAATTCTTATTGGTTGTGAAACTTTCTTAGGATCAATAGAATGGAATGGTAAAAAAAATGCTATCGATTTTATCATAGGGTACTTTCTCTGGACTTTTGAAAAAGTGCTGAGTCAGCATTTTTTAACACTTATGGATAATGGAAAAAACATTTAAGACCACACTTCTCCCAAACCACTGCTCCAAAAGCTTTCAAATTTCACATATAACATCTTTGGAAGATTGTTTCACGTGTTTCTTGAAATCAAATCCCTGGGTCTATATTTGGGCTCTCTATGGGAGCCCAAATGTTTAAATTAGTGCAGTATGAGGAATATTCTTTAAAAATTTTCTTGAGATCTGCCAATCCAAAGCTTTTGATATTTGGTATGCAGCATCTTTGGGGGGGGGGATTCAAGTTTGTTCAAGCCAAGCCCCTGGGTTCATATTTGGGCTCACTGTGGGAGCCCGAATTATAACTTAGTTCAAAATGAGGAATTTTCTTTAAAAATCTTCATCAGATCCAGCAGTCAGAATGTTTTGATATTTGGTATGCAGCATCCTTAGGGGTTGAGATTCAAGTTTGTTCAAGCCAAGTCCCTGAGTTAATATTTGGGTTCCCAAATTATAACAGTTCAATATGAGGAATTTTTCTTTAAAAATCTTCTTCAGATCCAGCAATCGGAAAGTTTTGATATTTGGTATGCAACATCCTTAGGGGGGTGAGATTCAAGTTTGTTCAAGCCAAATCCCAGGATTCATATTTGGGCTCATTGTGGGAGCCCGAATTATAACTTAGTTCAAAATGAGGAATTTTTTTTTAAAAATCTTGTGGGAGTCCAAATTATAACTTAGTGCAATATAAGGAATCTTCTTCTTCAGGTCCACCAGTCAGAATATTGTTAGCTCACCTGACTTTCAGTCAGGAGAGCTATAGTGATCACTCACCGTCCGTCGTCCGGCGTCCGTCGTCCGTGAACATGGTGTTTGCGTCTTCTCCTCCCAAACTGCTGAACCAATTTAATTGATATTTGAGATAATAGTTTGTTATGACATCGCAATTTGATTTTGTTCAAATCAAGTTGCCTCGCCCGTGGTTAGGGCCACACCCAAAAAGTGTGCTGAAATCTTAAAAAATCTTCTCATGAACCAGCAGTAGCAGAGACTTGATATTTGGTGTACAGCTTCCTTTTGAGGTGTAGACTCAAGATTTGTTCAAGAGAAGTTTGTGGGGCTATACTTGGCGTCGTTATGGGAGGGGCAAAATTTTTTGCCCCGCCCAAAATTTCTATTTTCCAAACCGAGAGGCTGATTTGAACCAAATTTTATGTGAGGGCTTATTGGGTCATAAGTACCTAATTTATGCTGATTTTTTTTTTCCCGTAGCCCCGTGGGAACCGCAGGAGCTAAAAATAGAAAAAAATTAAAACGCCCATATCTCCAAAACTGCACGGCACCGAGAATTTTTATATGGTGTGAAGCTTCCTTAGGACCAACAGAAAGAATTGGTAAAAAAAAATTGCCATCGGTTTTATCATAGGGTACAGTTTCGGGACTTTGAAAAAGTGCTGAGTCAGCACTTGTTAACACTGTAGGCAATAGGAAAAACATTAAAAAATCTTCTTCTCCAGATGCAGCTGGCAGAATCTTTTGATATTTGGTATGCAACATTGTAGGGTGGATCTGATTCAAGTTTGTTCAAATCGGCCCCCTGGGTTCATATTTGGGCTCAGTATAGGAGCCCGATTTCGAACTTAGTGCATTTCAGACAAATTTCTTAAAAAATCTTCTTCTCCAGATCCAGCAGGCAGAATCTTTTGATATTTGGTATACAACATTGTGGGGTGGATCTGATTCAAGTTTGTTCAAATCGGCCCCTTGGGTGTATATTTGGGCTCAGTATAGGTGCTCAAATTTGAACTTAGTGCATTTCAGGCAAATTTCTTTGAAAATCGTCTTCTCAAGATCCAGCAGGCCGAATCTTTTGATATTGGGTATGCAACATTGTGGGGTGGATCTGATTCAAGTTTGTTCAAATCGGCTCCCTGGGTTTATATTTGGGCTCAGTATAGGAGCCCAAATTTGAACTTAGTGCTTTTCAGGCAAATTTCTTAAAAAATCTTCTTCTCCAGATCCAGCTGGCAGAATCTTTTGATATTTGGTATGCAACATTGTGGGGTGGATCTGATTCTATTTTGTTCAAATCAGCTCCCTAGATTCATATTTGGGCTCACTATAGAAGCTCGAATTCGAACTTAATGCATTTCAGTCAAATTTCTTCAAAAATCTTCTTCTCCAGATCCTGCAGGCAGAATCTTTTGATATTTGGTATGCAACATTGTGGGGTGGATCTGATTCCAATTTGTTCAAATCGGCCACCTGGATTCATATTTGGTCTCACTATAGAAGCCCAAATTCAAACTTAGTGCATTTCAGGCAAATTTCTTCAAAAATCTTCTCCAGATCCAGCAGGCAGAATCTTGTGATATTTGGTATGCAACATTGTGGGGTGGATCTGATTCAAGTTTGTTCAAATCGGCCCCCTGGGTTTATATTTGGGCTCAGTATAGGAGCCCAAATTTGAACTTAGTGCATTTCAGGCAAATCTTCTTCTCAAGATCCAGCAGGCAGAATCTTGTGATATTTGGTATGCAGCATTTTTAGGGGGGTGAGATGCAAGTTTGTTCAAGCCATGTCCCTAGGTCCATATTTGGGCTCACTGTGGGAGCTTGAATTGTAACTTTGTTCGAAATGAGGAATTTTCTTAAAAAATCTTCTTCTTCAGATCCAGCAGTCGGAATGGTTTAGTATGTGGTGAGTAGCATCCTTGGGGGGGGGGGGATTCAAGTGTGTTAAAGCCAAATCCATGGGACTATATTTGGGCTCCCTGTGGGAGTCCAAATTATAATGTAGTCAATATGAGGAATTTTTCTTTAAAAATCTTCTTCTTCAGATTCAGCAGTTGGAATGTTTTGATATTTGGCATGGAGCAACCTTAGGGGGCTGAGATTCAAGTTTGTTCAAGCCAAGTCCCTTGGTTCATATTTGGGCTCACTATGGGAGCCTGAATGACAGCTTAGTTCAAAATGAGGAATTTTCTTTAAAAATCTTCAGATCCAGCAGATGAATGCTTTTGATATTTTTTATGCAGCATCCTTAGGGGGGTAAGATTCAAGTTTGTTCAAGCCATGTCCCTAGGTCCATATTTGGGCTGATTGTGGGAACTCGAATTGTAACTTGGTTCAAAATGAGGAATTTTTTTTAAAAATCTTCTTCTTCAGATCCAGCAGTCGGAATGTTTTGATAATTGGTGTGCAGAATCCTTAGGGGTGTGAGTTTCAGGTTTGTTAAAGCCAAGTCCCTGGGTTCATATATGGGCTCCGTGTGGGAGCCCGAATTATGACTTAGTTCAATATGAGGAATATTCTTTAAAAATCTTTTTTTTTTGATCCACTGGTCAGAATATTTGGATATTTGGTTTCAGCTTTTATTAGGAGGAGCAGATGCAACTTGTGGAAATCAATTCTCTGGGTTGATATTTAGGCTACCATGACAGGTGAGTGCCCTCAGGCCCCCTGGGGCCTCTTGTCATATTATGTATACAGTATCCTTAGGGAGGTGAGAAATAAGTTAGTTAAAGCCAAGTCCCTGGGTTCATATTTGGGCTTCCTGTGGGAGCCCAAATTGTTCCAATTTTTTTTATTTTTCGAACCGAGAAGCCGATTTGAATCAAATTTGACATGATGGCTTATTGGGTCATAAGCACCTAATTTATGCCTCCAAAAATTTTCCTGTCACTTCATGGGAACCGCAGGACCTAAAAATAGAAAAAAATTCAAACGCATATATTACTGATGGTGTTAAAAAATGCTGACTCGGCACTTTTTAAAAGTCCTGGAAAAGGGTACTTTTCCAGGACTTTTAAAAAGTGCAGAGTCAGCATTTTTTAACACCATCGGTAATATTACTGTGGGTAATGGGAAAAACATTTAAGACTCTTCTTCTCCCAAACCACTGCTCCAAAAGCTTTCAAATTTCATATTTTACATCTTTGGAAGATTGTTTCACATGTTCATTGAAATCAAATCCCTGGGTCCATATTTGGGCTCTCTATGGGAGCCCAGATGTTTAAATTAGTGCAGTATGAGGAGTATTATTTAAAAATCTTCTTCAGATACAAGTCAGAATGTTTTGATCTTTGGCATACAGTATCCTCAATGGGGTGAGATTCAAGTTTGTTCAAGCCAAGTTCCTAGCTTCCTATTTGGGCTCCCTGTGGGAGCCTGAACTATAACTTGGTTCATTATGAGGCATATTCTTCAAAAATCTTCTACACATCCACCAGTCAGAATCTTTTGATATTTGGTAAACAGCATCCTTACAGAGGTGAGATTCAAGTTTGTTCAGGTGAGCACCCCCAGGGTCCCTGGGGCCCCTTGTTTTTAATTATTAGAAAGTAAATTATTTTTAGTTCACCTGTGCGAAGCCCAAGGTGAGCTTTACTCATCACTTTCCGTCCATCGTCCATCCATCGTTGTCCATCCGGCATAAACTTTACATTATCTACTTCTCACAAACTCCTGGACCAAATTGAACCAAATTTGGTGTTCATATTCCTCATCATATGCCAATTCAAGTTTGTTCAGTTAAAGTTGCCACGCCCACAGGGTGCACCATACGGGCATAACTCTTGATAGCACCCATAAAATACCTCCCAAAATTTCTTCAGACTCAGTGGTCAGAATCTTTTCACATTTGATGTACAACATCTCTAGGGGGGTCAGATTCAAGTTTGTTCAAATCGAGTCCCTGGGTTAATATTTGGGCTCCCTATTGGAGCCCGAATTTTAACTTAGTGCAATATGAGGAAATTTCTTTAAAAATCTTCTTCTGATCCACCAGTCAGCAGGCTTGGCAATTTCAGGAGAGCGATTTTTTAGCTCTCCTTACTGCCCTCCTGAAAGAATTAAGGAGAGCGAAAAATTGCCGTCCTAAATATTTTGGTATGGGATGATTGAGATTACATGTATTATGCTCACATTAAATTTTTGTTGTAAAGCAAAAATGTAATTTAACTTCGAAGTCACATAACATCACGTAATTTTATTTTGAAAGTGGTTTAGTGGTAAAAGGTAATGGCTGCAACCATACCCAAACACAGTTGCAATCATTTGAAGCAAAATGGGTCACAGCAATATTTTTTTTCTGTCAGTTTCAAGTTCAACAACTGACATCACAGTTTAAGGGGTAATTATTCAAGGAATATTGACACTATAATATACTACAATTACTACTATCCTGTCACTTGAAGCGCTTGCACCAGGATGTGACTGTAGATTCAAGCAGACCTGTTGTCCAAGAAAGTCATATGCCTACCACTACCACCTTCAACCCCCTTGGGGGGTTGAAGGTGGTAGTGGTAGGCGTATGACTTTCTTGGACAACAGGTCTGGGTACACACACAGTTCTTGTCAAGTGTGTGTTCGGTTGTTGAGTGAGACATCTAGATGTCTAAGAGATTTCGCTTTACCTTAGTAAAGTTAATAAAATCACTGATGTAGTCTGTTGGTTTCAGTTTCAATGAGTTCGTTCAATTGGATACTTAAAATGCTGTGTAATGCTAATTGCTCTCCTAAGCTGATTGAGGAGAGCGATTTTTTGCCCTCCTGCATTTTTCAGAATGCCAGGCCTGAGTCAGAATCCTTTAACATTCGGTATACACCATCTCTAGGGGCTCAGATTCAAGTTTGTTCAAATCGGGTCCCTGGGTTGAAAATTTTTGGTCTGGTTTGACGTTAGAAATTTTGGACCAAAATTCTTCCTCAAAAATATCCAATTTTTTATTAGCGGGGGAGGAATTCGTCACATACAGGTGAATTGTGCACTTGGTGATACCTTCTTGAAATTTGGCACACTGTTAGTGTAGGCTATGAGGTTCTCAAAAACGATCGGCTACAAGTTGACACCGACCGGTGGCGACCAGTAGCGGCACAATCCAAAATGGCCGCCAGCGGCTGAAGGGAACCTCCTTTTCGACGGTCTACCGACTATACATCCGATTGTAAGGGCGCGAAAGTGAACTCTGATCCACGCACGTGTTGGAAACAGACGTGGGAGATGATGTAGAATAAAACGAGATTCTCTATACGGACGCATCAATTTCTTGGAACTTGAAAAGAGCGTTGTTTCTCCGGGATCAGCGTCATTCAGGCAAACCTGAATGACGCTGATCCCGGAGAAACAACGCTCTTTATGAAGCAGTCTCTTTGCCATACAATCTCTTGTTTGGCGTAATTCCGCAAGCAATTCTGATTTGTCTGTCGAAATTAATTCGAGAACGCGATTGTTCACAAAAATCATTCACAGAATGAGTGAGAATCCTCTTCGTGTACGGACTAGTACTGACTGGGAACGTTGTTGCTTTTGCCAGCAAGACAGTTCCAAGAAATTGATGCGTCCGTATAGAGAATCTCGTTTTCATGACGCCTATAAAGCTATTGAGGAAGACATAACGCGCTTCCTAGATAATGGCGTTGAGCTTCCATATAATTTGACCATTGATTGTTTGATGAGAGAGAGTGATGAGTGTATGTCGATGTCACTGTTGACGAATAAGGCAATATATCATAAGACATGCCGTGACAGTATTCGGACTCACATCGTACAGCGCGTGCTACACAAGCGAGAGCGAAATGAGGCAGTGGCATCCTGCTCCACGCTGAGTCCTAAAAGAACACGGACAAGTTTTGAATCTGGCTGTGACAGGAAACTGCCCCAGTGTGTTTATTGTCACAAACGCGAAGGTGACAGCAGTGAGCCTATTTGCAGATCAATGTCTGATAACAATAAACTCAAAATTATGGCAAAGGAAGCCGAGAACTGGGTTGTTTTTTCTCGGGTCAATGCAGCATTTGATTCCGCTGCTAGTGATCTTTACTATCACAAAACCTGTTATTGTAAGCTTGCCAATGAAGCACGAGCGGCTAAATCTAAAAAGTCGAAGAACGCCGAACATTCCGCGTCAGGCCTGCCCTATGACCCTCTCGTTATGGCAGAGCTCATAACATTTGTTGAACACAACGATTCCGCGATGAAGCTTGTCGATCTCAAGAATCTGTACAGTCGGAGGTTGAAGCAAGTCGGTTCTGATTGGCTTAGTGAAGAAATACATTCCACTCGATTCAAAGAACATTTGTTGCAGAAATTGGGCGATGGCTGGGACGCCTTCACACAGGGTAGAGATGTGTTTATTTCAAGTAGGTTTCGAGTTGGCTCCTTGTTGTCCGAATCTTTAACTCGTATAGTGTCTGAGGAAGAGGCAAAAAAGATAGTTGATGTGGGTCTTCTTCTGCGTAAACACATACTCATATCTCAAGCTCCTTTCACGGGATCATTTTCATCTTATTGCTTGAGCGAGCCTGTACCCAACTCACTCCTGACTCTTCTTAGAGTTCTACTTGAGGGCACATGTAGTATACAGAACTTAGGCGATGATGAGACTGTTAATGCCAAGACTCGAGTGGCTTGTACTATTTCACAGATGTTGATCAGCAATTCAGCGAAACGCTCCGAACATGCACAAAATGTTCACCAGAGACGTGACAGAGAAACTCCAATGCCTCTTTATGTGGGTTTGAAGTTGCATGCCCATGATCGTATGAAAAATCTTATCAGAGATTTTCATCAAATGGGACTCTCTGTCTCTTATGATCGCGTAATGGATGTTCGCAGGAGTTTCGCGAGAGCTGTTTCACTGCGGTTCAAGAACGAAGGTGTTGTAGTCCCAGCTAACTGCAAACGTAATGTTTTCTCGATAGGAACCACTGATAACATTGATGTATCTGGTAGATCTGATATGCATGGTACGTCCATCACACTCATTGGTCAACTGAGCAGGGACAATGTGGGTACTGATCCCCCACCACTGAGTTTAGATGTTCCAGAAGACACACAAATTGAACTCCCAGACGACTATGCATTTGTTCCTTTCGTTGAAGACTTTGGTGGGGACATCAGGCTTGAATCTCCAGATGAATGTAATGTACGGCCCAATGAATATGCAGATTTGAACGTGGGAGAGAATGACTGGTTGTCTCATGTGTCACAGATCAGCAATAAAGGGAAGGTTGATGGCAGCTGGCAGCTTGATGAAGTCCCTGTGACCTTTTCAGGCTTCTTTTCAAAACATGAAGATCAAGACAATGTCAAACCTCGTGCAGTTATTGGGGTATTCCCTGTTTTCAGTGAGCAGAAAGCGGACTCACTCAGTATGCAGAAGCATGCTATGTATGTGGTCAGGGAAGCTACTGCTTTCGTAAACCCTGGCCAGATACCTGTCATTGAAGGTGACTGTCCGTTGTATGCCAGGCAGAAAAAATGTCAATGGCTGTTCCCAGAGGAGATAGGTGAGGATCGAATGGTGTGTATGATTGGATTCCTGCATCTTGAAATGTGCACCCAAGAAGCTGGTGGTAAGCTTATGGGTGGTTCTGGTTGGGAGCGAATGTTTCACCTCGCAAAGATATTCACACCCGGTGTAGCATCATCCCTACTTGGTGGGAAACATGTCAAGAGGACGCGACAGGCATATCTTCTCACTCTAGCTTGGCTTGAGATCCTCAGAAAGAATGCTTATGAGATTTACTGTCAGCAGACTGGGCCCCATGAGTCATTTGAAATGTGGGAACAGAGGATTCTTTCACAATCTCCAACTGCGCGCTATTGGGGTGAAATCGTTCGGAACTTTCTCTTGACAAGCTGTCAATTCGTTCGGAACCAACGAATCGGTAACTGGCCTGGTACACTGTGTTCTATCGATGAGTTGTGCAGTTACTTTTTTGCCCTAGGACATACAAATTATTGTCGGTGGGTCCCCGTATTTCTGAGAGACATGTCTCAGCTACCCAGGCGGCATCCTTCAATCCACAACAAATTCATGGAAGGCCATTTTGTGGTCCAGCGTAGTGAGAGGAAGTTCAGTATGATGGGTTTAGATCAGAGCCAAGAACATAGTATCCAACTACTCAAAGAAGACAGTGGTCCAAAAGGTCTCTATGGCCAGGCTGAAGAGAAAGTCGTTATTGAGCTTTCAAGGTCAGAAGTTCTGCGTGTTATAGATGAGTATGAATATGCAAGTTTCCACACAACATCATCAGATAACACGGAACACCCGGAAAGTTCGGTATCAGAGCAGAAAAAATTTCTGAATCAATTGAAATCTCTCCTCGATCTGGTGAATCAGGGACTCATTATCAACCCTTATGATGAAACTAGTGGTCAGCTGGTGACATTAGATACTGGTGAATATATGGACCCCGAAGTTAGTAAGAGTTTACGGTCATTACCCGAAAGGGGCAAGCATTTATATTCCACTTTCTTGAAGGAAAGGCTTGTGGAATGCACCGTACCCCTGAATGATGTTATTCCCAAGGCAAATATATATACCTTCCTTAACCCACCCCCAGCCAACCTGGACAAAGGCCGAGACAAACTCATGTCAAGTAAAGCAACTGCCGCAATAGTTACCCAGATGTTCGTTTCACTGCAAGCCCGGCCTGATTCAAACATGGATGAGTTTTTCATGCACGAGAATGCACGTGATCCGCCAGCATTATCCGATAGAGGTAAGCTACGGAGTGGGACAAAATCTCAAATTCTCAATTGTTTACCAGCTATTCCTGCACAAGGGAAGAATTCAGCAGCTAGACAAGCTTCAGTTGTCATCTTGGATATGCCTGCTGTAGTCCATGTAATCAAACCACAGAAAGCGGATCTGTTTGGAGAATATGCTCGATTGCAATTATTGCCATACATCGAATCTCTGATTAACACGAACACCACAAGGGTTGATGCGATCTATGACTGTTACCCCGAAGGCAGTTTGAAGAATCAGACGCGAGCAAAACGCCTCGGTGAGACAGCAGTTAGGTTGATACGGGTGTCCGAGAACGTCCCTTTACCTAAAGGGAAGAATTGGCAGGCATTCTTGAAAGTTAGTGAGAATAAAGACGAATTTTTCAAGTTCCTGTCTGCTGAACTGCTGAAATTAACATCAACATCCGAGTACCAGTTGTTAACGACATCAGGAGAATATGTACTATGCAATAAGGATGTTAGCTTATGTGACATATCTCCATCGAACCACGAGGAAGCAGACACGCGCATGATGCTTCATCTCAACCATGCAGTCTCACAAGGTCACAAAATAGCTTTTCTTCGCACGGTTGATTCTGATGTCGTCATTCTGTCTTTGCACCATTTCGCAACATTCCGTGACCTTGGACTCAGTGAGCTGTGGATTGGGTTTGGAATTGGAAAGGCATATAAAGATATGCCAATTCATGAGATAGCTTCACAACTTGGACCTGATTACTGTAAGGCCCTGACTTTCTTCCACGCCTTCACAGGTTGTGATGTAACATCCAGCATGCTCGGCATTGGGAAGAAGACAGGATGGAATGCATGGATGAATTTTCCCGCATCAACTGAAATGATGATAGAATTGACTGAGAATCCGCAAGTCTTTTCAGAGGATTCCCCTCATATGCAGCATATCGAAAAACTCACCATACAGATGTACAGTAACAGTTGTGTCAGTACACGTGTCAATGATGCGAGACGGCATATGTTCACACATGGCCTTAAGTCTATGGAAAACATCCCGCCCACCAAAGCAGCTCTGTATCAACATGTAAAAAGGGTAATTCTTGTGTCATCTTTCATTTGGCATCGTGCTCTGCAGAAACACTTATGTGTGCCAGACCCATCACAGTACGGATGGGAGTGGAATCCACGTCTCAATATTCTGGTCCCATTTTGGACTCACCTAGGAGACGCAAGTGCTGCATGTGCACTGATGCTCCACTGTAGTTGTGCCAAGGCCTGCAAGGGCAATTGCAAATGCTTGAAAGCTGGATTAAGGTGCACACCTTTGTGTAAGTGTGAAGGTGGCTGTTGTAACAATATTGAGTAGTATACTGTCATGTTAGGACCAGTCATCTCCTATTCTGGTATTTTTTTTTCCATTTTCGGCCAGTTAACACATGTCATGTTTCTAGTTGAGTTGATTTTGCTAACAAATGTTCATCCCATGTGGCTTGCTACATTGTCCGGGGTATAGGAATACAGTTTTAGATTTCGGAAAATAGTCTGTTATTTACTGCACAAGACGGTGTTAATTCATGCATAGCATGATACAATATCCCCAACTATTTTGCCTCTGTACAACAGTTGATACCTTCGTTCACCCGTGTGTTCATCTATGGTATCCTTGTCTTTCTCTGGCCATAGGCCACATGTGACTAGTCAGTTCCTACTCCATAGCAAATCAACTTGGAAATCCTTCATCTTGTAGCGCACTCATGTCTCAATGAATCCATACCTGAGTTGATCTAATAAATCTAACGTAAGGTATCAAATTGCCATACCGGATCATATTTCGATAAGTTATTCGCTAAAACATTTCGACCACTCATCGACATCAAAGGTCATGTTTTGGCTCCCAGTGGTGGCTATATCTCTATATCCCTGGTAAAGTAGCATACCATGAGGGATGGGCATTAAGTGTCGGCAACATTAATCCTGACTTGGAACACACCACATCTTAACTGGCCGAAAATGAAGAATACTACTTGTAGTCAAAAAATATTCCTGTACCTCGAATGACTGCAAACATACACTCACCCCTTCTAGTCCCATTTTGCCAATGTTCTATACTGGCAAGATAACATTGTATAATTAACAACGGGAACTAATGCATCCCGAGTTCATTCCAGCACTGCCCTTGCTGGCAGACGTGTCGCTATGGTGTTGAGATTGAACCAGAACTCCTCTAGAAATTTGATAGTTTTATTTTCTTAGAAAATAAATCTATCGAAAATGCCGGAAGTTGAGAATAGACTGTCACTTTAATTGGATTATCAAATGTCCAAGTATCCCCACTGCTGCATACTATCGAGTACCCTTGTTCATGTGTTGACAGGAATCTCTCATACCATGTTCATTTGACCATTGCATTCCCGAGAAACATTCAACACTAATTTATCTACGGACGGACGATCATACTGACAGTCAGACACACAGACGCACACATCGACGGAAATTCTGATCCCATTATCCATTAATCTTCCCCCCAACTTGTTCCAAGGGCTTCACTCCATCATTCACATCAATTACAGCACATGTATGGTGTTAGGTTTGGAGCTTCAGTTGTGCGATCGGCGAAAATAGCTTTTTTTCGATCCGCTTGGCGGCCATTTTGGATTTCGCTGCTAGTGGTGGCTAGAGGATGGTGCCAACTTGTAGCCGATCGATTTTGAAATCTCTGATGCCTACCCTTACATCATGCCAAATTTCAGGAAGGTATCACCAAGTGCACAATTCTAGCGAATAAATATCCAATTTTTTATGCATTTTGTTCAATTTTGAGACCAAAAAAAAAGTTTAGCCTGAAAATTTGGGGTTCGATTCAGATTTGGAAATTTTGGACCAGAATTTGGGAAAAAGAATTTGGGTTTTTTTATGCGTTTTATTCAATTTGAGACCAAAATATTTTTTTTTTTTGTAGTCTAAAAATTTTGTGTCCGGTTCTGACTGAAATTTTTGACCAAAATTCGGACATTTTTTTTCTTGATTCTTTTCAAAATTGAGCTTCTAGATGAATTAGAGTGGTTTTACGTGAAAATGTTTTTACCCTATGTCCTCCCCTCCCTTCCTTGTTGGGGGAGGGAAGTTAGATGTAACAAAATGTTTGGCTGCAAAATATATTTTGAAAGATTTAGAGTGATTTTATCCACCCCCCCCCCCCCCCAAAAAAAAAAAAAAAAAAAAGAGAAAAAAAATTATAATAGCCCTATGACTACCAACCCCACCCCCAGGGGTCACTTGAGTGGAGGATTAAAAATTATTATAAAATGTGTTTTGAAGGAATTAGCGTGAATTTATGCTTAAAAAAGGACCCCTTTAATAATTTAATGACTTCATTCCTCTGAAGTGTTGATGAGCCATGATTAGCTGAATGTGATCCGAAATACATCTTTGAACAACTTGTCAGGTGAGCAATTGAGGTAGGTCCCTTGGGGGCCTGTTGTTTTTCAACTGCTTGATCAGTAAATTATGCAGACAGTCAAAAGCTACATTATGTAAAGGGCTAATATCTATGATTTACTGGTCTCATCCTGTTCCATGTGCATAAATAATATTTCATGTTTTTACAGCATTATGTGAAATAATGGATTCCAAGAAGAATAACATACAAGTCTTGTTTGAAAAAATGGTGAATAGTACACTCTTAGCGATTGATGTGGTTAATGGCTTAATGGACAGCATTATGGCTGTATTACCCGGACAGCTTCCCACGATTAAAAATGAATACATGAAGAGATATTCCAGCTTATGTGAGAGTGGCAAAGGTAATAAATAAAACAACATTTTGATGTCACATTTTTTTGCACTTCGGATCTTTTACCACACTTATGTTGATAGTGAACTAGGAATTTTGTAAAACTGTTTTTATGCACACTCAAAATATATTTTGGAGTGGAGCATATAATTATCGTTTTGACTCTCCATCCATCTGTCCAATGGTCTGTTCTAACTTCGTCTGGTCCATAAAAAATGACGCAGTGGATTTTCTTCAAACTTCACACAATGATTTCTCCAGACTCGAGGGTGTTTCATGAATAGACCCAAGGTCATAAATCCCAAGATCAAGATCACCAATTATTTGTGCATTTTAATTTTTTATGACACACCCATCAAAAAGTAACGTTTGTTCTGGTTTGTTCACTGTTTTTCAGAATGTTTGATAAAAATAGATTTGTATTCCATACATGCGTGATACAAGGTTTTTCGCACTTTTTTTCAAAACCTGAAGAAAATGTGTCATACTTCTGAGCATACATAGATCTATTTCAATATGATAGAATTTTTCTTTTGATGTTATACATTATCAGCCATCAGTACTGTACCTCAGCTCAACTGACTGAAAGCCGAGTTGATGTTTAGTTATCACTTTTCATCGGTCCTCGTCCTGCCTAAAGGTGAAAAGGTGGTGTTTGCAACTTCTGGTCAAAATTTGATGTAATTGTTTGTTCGAACATCACATTGTACTTTTGTTCAAATCAACTTGCCCAGCACCATAGGGAGGGTGTGTGTTAAATTCTCCCGAATTTGAAAAAAATCATCTCATGAATCAGTGGGTACACCAGCTTGATATTTGGTACAGAGCTTCATTTTGCGGTGTTGATTCAAGTTTGTTTAAATGTAGTTTGTGGAACAATATTTGTAATGGAAGGTGCAAGATGTTTGCCCCAAAGATTTTTGCCCCAAATTTCTATTTTCAGCCGATGAACTGATTTGAACCAAATTTGGTATGTGGTATAATTGAGTCATAAGTACTTGATTCATGCCAAAATCAAAAATTCATTCCAAAGTGCACAGAACAGAGATCTATTATTAGCTCACCTGAGTAAAGCTTAAGTGATCACTTTCTGTCTGCTGTCCATCTGCCATGAAGTTTACGTTATCGACATAAACCACTAGACCAAATTAAGGCAAATTATCGACATAAACCACTAGACCAAATTAAGCCAAACCTGATGTGCTTGTTTCTTATCATATATTAGTTCAAGTTTATTTTAATAAAGGCACAGAGGGTGTGGTGACTCAGTGGGAGACTGTTGGACTTCTATGTTAGAGGTCCCGAGTTCGATCCCTGTCCGGAACGACCTGCGTTGTGTTCACATTTGGATTCCCTTTAGGAACCCAATATGAGGAAATTTATTAAAAAATCTTTTTCAGATCTACCATTCAAAATCTCATCATATTTGGTATACTACATCTTTATAGGGGCAGCTTGAAGTTTGTTCAAATTAAGTTCCTGTAGTCATATTTGGGATCACTGTGGAAGCCTGAATGAGGAATATTTTTTAAAAACTTTCTTCAGATCTATCAGTCAGAAAATATTGATATTTGGCATATAGCATCCTTTGTAGGATGAGATTCAAGTTGGTTAAATTCAAGTCTCTGGGTTCATATTTGGGCTCCCTTTGGGAACTTGAATATTAAATTAGTGCAATATGGGGAATAATCTTTTAAACTCTTCTTCACCAGAAACACCAGTCAGAATCTTTTTATGTATGGCGGCACACAGAATCCTTGCAGGGGTTGGATTCAATTTGTTCAACTCAAGTCCATCAGTTAATAATTGGGCTCTCTAAGGAAGCCTGAAAATTTTTTAACTTAGTAATATATGAGGAATAATCTTTAAAAGTCTTCTTCTTCTCGTCCACTGGCCAGAATCTTCTGATATTTGGTTTTCAGCATCCATAGGGAGATCTATCTAAGTTTCTTCAAATCAAGTCTCTGAGTTAATATTGGGGCTCCCTATTGGAACTCAAATTTTAACTTACTCCAATACAAGGAATAATCTTAAAAGATCTGCTTGAGATACAATCAGAATGTTTTGATATTTGGTATACAGCATCCTTTGAGGGTTCAGATTTTATTTTTTCAAATAAAGTCCCTGGGTTGGTATTTCTGTTCCTTGTGGGGGGGGGGGGGGGGGGGGGGCAAATTTTAACATAGTGCAAAATTGGTAATATTCTCAAAATCTACTCCAGTGCAAAATTCGTAATATTCTCAAAATTTTCTCCAGAACCACCATTCAGAATCTTTTGATATTTGGTATACAGCATCCTTCAAGTTTGTTCAAGATAAGACCCTAGATTTATATTTGGACTCCCTAGTTTTACATTACTGAAAATCTGGGCATTATTTCTGTGGTAGCATCCCAATACTAGAAAAAAATTGTTCAGCATGGACAACAGAGTTATATATAATTAAATAACTTTATTCCTCTGTAGTGTTAACTAGCTATAGGTGTTAATTACACCCTTCTTTAAACAACTTTGGTCAGGTGAGCACCTCAGGCCCCATGGGGCCTCTTGTTTTTAAATCTTCTTCCAATCCACCAACCAAAAGCCTTGGGGGATTAGTATAGAGCATCCTTTGGGTGAGTAGATTCAAGTTTGTTCAAATCAATACTCTGGGATCGGTTCCCTGCGGGAACTCGAACTTTAACTTTGTGTAGCATGAGAAATATTCTTTAAAAATCTTCCTGTTCAGATCTTTCAGTCAGAATCTTTTGATATTTGATATGCAGCATCCTTAGAAACTTAGAAACTTAAGATTCAAATTTGATCAAATCAAGCCCTAGAGGCATATTTGGACTCTACGGGAGCCCTAATTTTAACTTAATGCAATATGAGGAATGTTCTTTAAAAATCCTCTTCTTCAGATCCATCAGTCAGAATCTTTGGATATTTGGTTTGCAGAATCCTTCATGAGGTCAAATGCCAGTTTGTTCAAATCAGGTTCCTGGGTTAATATTTGTGTTCCTTATAGCAACCAAAATTTTAATATAGTACAATATGGGAAAACTCCTTTAAAAATCTTTAGAACCACCTGTCAGAATCTTCTGATATTTGATAACCTAAGGAAGTTCAGATTCCAGTTTGTTCAAACCTTGTCCCTTAGGTCATAGTTTAGTCAGGCATCATTATATTCCTTTGACACACCCAACAGGGAACATTTATGATTGAATCGCTTTGAAACTTTGTGTGCTTGTTTGCAGTGACCTCTAGATGTGATCAATCGATTTTCTTCCATTTCCATCAAAAAATGTTGCTGCTGGCAATGACCTTCGATGAACTAGGTGCAGTTATACATCAATATTTCCCTTTGGCACACTTTGAAGGGCACATTTATGATCGGATTGCATTGTTTGGGGTGACCTCTAGATGGGAGCTATCCATTTTCTGTCAAAAAATGTTGCCGCTGGTAATAACCTTTGAACTTAGTTTTGTCAGGCATCAGCATTTCCCTTTGGCACACCCTGCAGGACACATTTAAAACTTTGTATGCTTGTTTGGGGAGACCTCTAGATGGAAGCTTTCGATTTTCTTCCATTTCCATCAAAAATAGTTGCTTTTGGCAATGACCTTCGATGAGTTTAGTGCAGTTATGCATCAATATTTCCCTTTGGCACACCTTGCAGGGCACATATATGATCAGATTGCTTTGAAACTCGGTATGCTTATTTGGGGTGACCTCAGGGTGACCTCTACTTGGCAGCTATCGATTTTCTTCCATTTCTGTCAAAAACGGTTGCTGTTGGCAACTGTCCTCGATGAACTTGGTGCAGTTGTGCATCAATATTTCCATCGATCAATTTCCAACTTCTGGCCATCATTTTGTCCGCCATATTTGATTTTGATGTCACAACTTTACTTCCTCAGAATGTGAATCAATAACAATAGGAGAACTCTTCAAGTTCTTTCTCAGTTAGGGTATGGACAGCCATTGAAAAATACCTTCCATGACTTTCGTAAATGATTGCAAGTGAGTGTGAGCTATTGCCATCACTTAGCGTCTGTTGTCCGTTAGCTGTTGGAAACTTGTCTTCTTCTTCACAACCATTAAGCCAAATTCAAACATATATTGCACAGACGGTCTATGGAGTATACCTTTTCTATTTCGTTCAAATGAAGCAGCTATCATCTTCGGGCTCAGGTTAATGCCCCAAAAGACTAAAAATCTTAAAAAGGGTCGATTTGAACCAAATTTGGCATGTAGTATAAGTGGGCCCTAAGTAATTGATTGATGCCCCCAAAACAATTTTTTACAGCCCCGAGGGATGGAAGCCCCAGGGGCTAAAAATAGAAAAAAATGAAAACACCCATATTTCCCAAACCACACGGAACAGAGAACTGTTATTTGGTATGAGGCATCCCTAGGACCAGTAGAATGGAATCGTAAAAAAATAATTGCCATCCGTTGTGCCAGGCTGTTCTGTATGGGGCATCAAAAAATGCTGAGTCAGCATATTTGCAAAAAATTTTTTAAATTTTAAAATGTTTTCTTCAGAACCACTGATCAGAATCTTTCGATAATTAGTATACAGCATCCATCGGGGGGTCAGATACAAGTGTTTTCAAATTAAACCCCTCGGTTAATATTTGGGCTCAATATGCAATATGTGGAATAAGCTTTGAAAATCTTCTTCTTCAGATGCAGCAGTCCTATTCTTTTGATATTTAGTATGCAACATCTCTAGGGGAGGTCAGATTAAAGTTTGTTCAAACAGAGACCCTGGATTAATATTTGGGCTCCCTATGGGAGTCCTAATATTAACTTAGTGCAATATGGGGAATAATCTTTAAAAATCTTCTTCAGATCCACCAGTCAGATTCTTTTGATATTTGGTATACAACATCTCTGTGGCCCATAGTTTAATTCACTGCAATGTGAGAAAATTTCTTGAAAAATCTTCTTCAGATCAACCAGTTAGAATCTTTTCATATTTAGTGTGTGACATCTCTAGGGGTGTCGGATTCAAATTTGTTCAAATCAAGTCTCTGGATTAATATTTGGGTTCTGTATGCCAGTCACTTACTGGTACACTCATCTCTTTTAAAAACTTGGGCCAGGTGAGCATTTTAACTCTGTGCAATATGAGAAAATTTCTTGAAAAAACCTTTTTCTTTGGATCCACCAGTTAAAATCTTTTCATATTTGGTGTGTGACATCTCTAGGGCTGTCAGATTCAAATTTGTTCAAGTCGAGTCCCTGGTTTAATATTTGGGCTCCGTATGCTGGTCACTTACTGATACACTCATCTCTTTTGACAACTTAAGCCAGGTGAGTGTTTTAGTCTTACTTGAGCCTCTGGTTGTAGTGGTGTTTGAGCATGTACAGCCACTTGTTTTATGTTAACATTCTTTAAAATTTGGAGGGGTATATAAGCTTCAAAATGAGTGGAGTTTAGTTGAGTCCTGGGGGTGGGGGATGCAGGGGTACCCTATCAGTTCCTGAACTAGATCTGTAGACATCCTTTTGAAAAATTGACGTCACAAGATATATTTTTAGATCCCAGAAATTACTAATCTTAAAGCTGAAACAAGACATTTGAATGATTGTTAAGGGGCATAGTGAATAATACATTCATTTTCCTTGGACGGTAAGCATAAAAATTTTATGTGGAATGCTGCAACATAATTTCAACGTCGAAACTTGTCAATAACAACAGTGGCATGGAAGGAAGGACAATGCATAAATTTTTAACCCATTATCTAATCAATTGGTCACATCTGCCCACATAATTTGAACTTCAGCTCTTGAAAAAAAATTTCAAATAAGTTTCAACAAAACCATATCACAGGATGCCTCATTGGAATTCCTCCAGGCATTGTGCCGAGTTTCAGACTGAACTAAAAACTCTTTTAAAGTTTTCTAATGTCTGCCCTGATAGGTTTCATTCTCAAAACTGTGACACGTAATGCAGTTAAGTATGTCGTTTAAGAGAAAATGGTTAGAAAAAAAGTTCTTATTTTTTTTTAACACAGTTGGACACGATTATGAAATTTCATGATCGACTTTTGAATCAATTAAAGTTTACTTTAATCATACTCTGTGATCTCTAGAAACAAGTAGAAAGAGACTATTTATGGTAATCATTTCCTTGGGCTGGACTTTCTTTAGGCATGCAGGCATGCTGCATGCCTACTGCTCTCCAAAGAAAATTGGGTCTCCTGACCATCTCAGGCCCAACTCTGAGCCTCTGAGGTTTGGACCTGAGGTGGTCAAGAGTCCAATAATAGCTGCATTGAGATTTAAGAAGGCAATTGCACTCCTTGTCAAACAAAGGGCAATTACTTGTGCTATGATACTTTATAGAATGCCAGACCTGGTGTCATGTGTTGTATCCTTGTACCTCTTTCCCATATCAATTACAGTGTATTTTGATATCCTACAGCCTCTGACACTTCTTACAAGTGCGATAAGGAGGAGAGTAATAACTAAAAATTCATCAGAAAAGGAGTGATCAAAACCCATAATCGTCAACTTTGAAATTGTAGTTGATTATGGGTGTTTTCGACAATTAGTTGACTTCTCAATTAATCATGACAGGCCTTGTATTTAGTTATTCTGTACTTCATTTTTAGTTCAACTTGACAAAGTCAAGTTTAGCTTCTGCTGTCACTTCTTGTCCGTCTGCATACGTACATCTGTGCATCCACAATTTCCTTTGGCACACCACGCAGGTCGCATTTATGATCGGATTGCTTCGAAGCCTGGTATGCTTGTTTGGGCTGACCTCAAGATTGGAGCTAGCGATTTTCTTCCATCTGCATCAAACATTTTGCCATTGGCAACGACCTTTGAACTTTGTTTAGTTAGGCATCAATATTTCCCTTTGCCACACCCTAGAGAGCACATTTATGATCGCTTTGAAACTTGGTATACTTGTTTGGGGTGACCTCTAGTTGGGAACTATCGTTTTTCTTGCATTTCCGTGAAATATAGTTGCCATTGGCAATGATCTTCGATGATTGTAGTGTAGTTATGCATCAATGAATTGATTTTCTTTCATTTCTATAAAAAATTATTGTTGTTAATGCCAGCCTTTAAACTTATTCCTTTTGCACTCTCTACACGGCATTTATTATCAACCTACCTCAATTGTTTACTACAGGCTTGCACTACAGTGGAAGAACATAACTCGGAAAAAATGCTCTCTATTTTAATCTTTCCCAAGAGATTTGGGAAAGAAAAGTGGTGTAGAAACACCACGAAAAAATAAGCCAAAACTGGGTCGAGCGCAAACGGCGCACACCCAGTTTGGGACACTCTTCCATAGTACAAATCCACGACTACCGTAAAACAGTGCGCAGTGCATCAATTCGTCATTCTTTTGATTATCTGAACACGTGGTGGATGTGTGCCATATTGCTCCGTAACAGTGATATTTTAACTCGTTGATAATGGTTTTCCTATGACTGGAATTATGGATCTGAAGATCGTATAATAACAGGACTGTGTTTTATATATTCTCGTTTATATTTTCAACCACATTCTCAGTGTATATTATTTACTATTTAATTGTTATTGGAGTTAGGTGTCAATCAGGGACTGTCTGGACAGGATTTCTTCACTCTGTTGAGGGCTGAATTTCTGTTTTTGTCGACCGTCTAGGTTCTGTCATGTTCCCACCCTTTTTTTTTCTGCCACCTTCTCTCGAAGTTGAGGGTGTTCTTCTACTTTCTCTTTCTGTTGAGTTGACCTTTTTCTTCTACTGCTCTCACCTCTGTTATTTCCAGTTCAGTTCCTTTAGGGCAATTCCTTTTGCCCTCGCCTTGGTGCGTTCTCGTGGCCATTTCTTTCGCACCCGCGGGTGGTGTGGAACGCTGTCGTTTCGGGAGCCTCCCACGTCTGGTGTGAGTTTACCCTCTCCATGGGGGATGTGCAGCTCCTCCCGCTCCTGCGGGGGTGAGGAACGCTGTCGTTTTGGGGGCCGCCTGACTCGACCACGTCTGGTGAGAATTGCGCCCCCTCCGTGGGGGATGTGCAGCTCCTCCTGCACCAGCAGGAGGTGGGGAACTCTGTCATTTTGGGGCTTCCCGACTCAACCATGTCTGGGGGGGGGGGGGGGGGCACACTGTCGTTTCGGGCCCCCACCCTCCCCGTCTCGACGACGTCTGGTGTGAGTTTTCTCCCCTCCGTGGGCGATGTGCAGCTCGACTCGACCACGTCTGGTGAGAATTGCTCCCCCTCCATGGGGGATGTGCAGCTCCTCCCGCACCAGCAGAGGGTGGGGAACGCTGTCGTTTCGGGGCTTCCCGACTTGACCATATCTGGTGAGAGTTATTCCCCTTCCGTGGGGAATGTGCAGTTTTTTACCGTGGTGGATACTGCGGGAGCTGTTGGATTCCTGGTGAAGAGATGCCTGGTTCCGGGACTAGGCGCCCTCTCCAGTCGACATCTGAGGCTGTCACTAGGGTTGTGACTCCTCCTTTGGAGGCCGAGCTAGGTGGTTCTCTCCGCTTTTCCGCCAGTTCCAACAGCTCCCGTCGTATCTGCTGCTACTGCTGTTTTGTCTACAACATCATTGGGCACCGTTTTTAGCCGGCCTCGGCTTATCCCTGCAAGGGTCTGCAGGGATGTCTGTAGTGTGCTTGTGGGGTATCGGCCTCAGCCTTCCCTGACTTCAACTCGGCGAAGTTGGAAGTGGCTGCCGGCCGGACCCTCTACTGTGGTCTCTGCACCGTCGAGCACCACAGTTGTGTTATTGGATTCGGATGTTCTTAGTGGGGACACTATGAACTCCGTGGCGTTTCCGTCCACTCATTCTGGCCACATGACCGGTTTGGGTGGACCAACGTCTTTTGTGCAGCCTGGACCTTCTTCCCCGTAGAGGCCCACGGTGACTCTCATGAGTTCCCGCTATGTTGATCCTCGGGGTGTGTCGTACCCCTATACACGTCTGCCTTCAGACGTTTCTGCTGCCGCCCGTCATCCCGCGTCGGGTGTTTTGGAGGTTCGTGACCCTTCGCTGGTTTGGAGGTTCAGAGGTGAAGCCACTTTTTCGGTTCGTTCCCTGTCCAACCGGCCAGTATGGGCAGTGAGCTTAGGGAGGCCCTCTCCTTACTCACTCAGGTTCTGTCAAAGAGCCTTCCCGTTGCTTCCAGCGAGTGGTTTCCAGGCGCCCCCTATGGCGCCGCCTCCCGGGATTGGAAACAGGCCGCTTTCTGATCCCCCTGTGTTCCGACACCATGGGAGGCGTCGGCTGGTTTGCCCACGATGGGCTATATGTCTTCCGACTCAGGGGAAGCGTCAGACATGCTTGATGTGGAGAGCCAGCAGTCTTCGGACTTGGGGGCAGCTCTTGATTTTGTGTTTGGTTTCCTTCCGGATCTCAAACCATCAAACCAGCCGACATTGTCAGCCAGGCCGCGATCATCAGTCGCACGCCAACAGCCTATGGAGCAACCTGCTTTTGGGCAT
Source organism: Pictodentalium vernedei (assembly GCA_031216915.1). NCBI lineage: Eukaryota > Metazoa > Mollusca > Scaphopoda > Dentaliida > Dentaliidae > Pictodentalium > Pictodentalium vernedei. The sequence continues at coordinate 111,467,081 of CM062291.1, read as the reverse complement.
TCTTCGACCGTGCCAGTCGGTACAGTTGGTTGAAGCATTTTCAGCCTTGGACTCTAAGCTGAGTTCAAGGCTATGAAGGCTCCGTTCTTCACCAGGGTTGACACCTTTTTGCCTCTGGCGCATTATCGTTACTATGATTCTGCCAATCCGTCAGTCTGCCAGACTGGATCAGGACTCCAATTCCCTCGGGCTTTCCAAGCCCATGTCTCCCGTCATTCCGATGACGACTCTGGAGTCCATGTTGGGCTTATCGAGAGAGATGCTTGGTATGCTTTCTCTCTCAGATCATGTCGTCTCAGCTTTAGCTGCTTATCTGCCTCCAGATAAGTTTGACAAGGTACAGGCTCCTTTGTGTGTGCTGTCCAAGGCACTCATGCATCTTACTCACACGCATGCCTGTAACACGGCTAATCTGGAATTAGTTCGAAGGGACTCTGTGCTGGACACAGGCCGATCCCTTCCTGAGGAGCAGCGCGCTACTCTTCGATCTGCTTCTTTGGCAGGTCCACAACTTTTCCATGGTTCCGTGTCGACGGTCCGGGATGACATCCTACATCATTCCAAAAATCAGCTGCTGTTTCTTCAGCTTGATCAGCCTTCTAGGGGAGGCAGGGGCCGTTCCAAGCCTAACAAGTACCCTTCTGCTTCCTCTGTGAAGCAAAAGGCTGATCCTTCTGCCACCGCTTCTACTTCTTACTCAAGGGGTAAGGGTAAGTGTCGGCAAACTAGAGGGGAGTATCAGGATTCTTCATTTAGTTGAGGAGGTGGTTTCTCCTCTCGCGGGCCTCGTCGGGGCTCGAAATGAAGGTCCTCACCTCGACTCGTCCCAGGTTGGAGGAAGGATAGCAGAGTTCGCAGACCGTTGGGCCACCATCACATCCGATCCTTGGGTGTTAGATGTTGTTCGATCTGGGCTGCGAATATCCTTCTGAAGGCACCCCACTCTGTCCAGGGTGCCTCTTCCAACCACAGTTTCTTCAGACGTTTTACGTTGGGAACTTTTGTCCACGGAGATAGACAATCTCCTGACAAAGGGGGCGATCGAGGTCGTCAAGAACATTCAGTAAGTGGGGTTCTATTCCCGCCTGTTCTTGGTGCCGAAGAAGGACCGGTTATTGATCTGAGTATCCTGAACCAGTCTATTATTGCTCCCAAATTCAGCATGGAGACTTTCAGGTCGGTCCACCGTTCAATTCACCAGGGAGATTTCGCTTCCAGCTTCGACCTGCGAGACACTTACTTTCACGTTCCGATTCATCGGGCGTCACGGAAGTATCTCAGGTTCGCTTTTCTGGGGTGAGTTTTCCAGTTCAAAGCCATGCCTTTCGGCCTCAACCTGGCTCCTTGGGCCCACACCAGACTGATGTCTCTTGTGATAGCTTTCCATCGCACACAGTCCAGAGTGACTACTTCGGCATTTCCAATGCTGCCTTACTGGAGTCGGATGTCACCACTCTGTTGAGCTTGCTCACGTCGCTAGGATTCAGAGTCAACGAGGAGAGGTCGGACCTGGTCCTTTCTTAGTCGACTTGTCATCTGGGGATGGCTTTCCGCACCCAATTCAATTTGGTGGCGGTTCCCCAGGCCAAGGCTGTGATTCTCTCAACTTTTTTCTCTGACTCTGTCCCAGTCCACATCCACGACGGCACGGAGTATTCTCCGGCTGATCGGTCTTTGCAGTTCTGACGGATCTCATTCCTCTAGGTCGGCTGCACATCAGACGTCTCCAACACTTTCTGCTCAGTCGTTGGAGGCTGAATGTCGATTCTCTGGATCTGGTGCTTCAGTTACCTCCTCACCTTCTCCACTGGACGAATGTTCAGTGGATCATGCAGGGTGTCCTGTTGGACTTACCCACGTCCGATTGCGTTCTGACGGCAGATGTCAGCGATCTCGGATGGGGTGCGACGTTGGATCCTCTAGGTCTTTCCCTTCATGGGATGTGGGACCAGGATCGGGCATCTCTACACATCAGCCAGCATATCTGGGACGGTCTTGTCGGCTACGCCTTCCTGCCGGTTCCGATTCCGCCTCAGGTTCTCTCCCAGATTTGAACCTGCAGTCGAATCCTTTCGATAACACCCATCGCCTCGGTCGGAGTGGATCAATCTGCTCCGCTCTCTGTTAGCGGCGGTTCCGGCATGTCTCCCTCTACATCGCAACTTTCTTTGCCAAAGTCACCCGAGGAGGTTTCAGGCTGACCCGACTTCATTGTGCCTTTGCACATGTCTTTTATCGGGTGCTGTCTCCTCCGTAGTGGTTTTTCGAGACAAGCAGTGGAGTTGCTTTTCTTCTTCAAGGAGGCACTCACTCCACTGGTTTAGCTAAGTGGAAGGTTCTTCTGTCGATGGTGTGCGATCACTCTGTTGCTTTTACTCCTTCGATCACACCACTTGCGGAGTTTCTGGTTTATGTTTGTTTCTGGGGGTCTCCAGCAATGGGTACAAGTCCATGCTTCGGAGACCTTTTTTTCATATGTGGTACCACATTGTTTCGACACTCATCCTTGCCTCTCCAAGCTTGTTCAGCTCTTTTCCTTGAAAAGGCCTAGGACTTTGCAGTTTACTCCAAGATGGTCACTTTCTTGGGCGCTGCTCAACTTGGGGGTGGGGGGGCATTTGCGCCTTTATCCTGGATGAATATGCATTTTCTCACATGCCAGATCTCTCCTGCATCCATTTCTCGATGGATTTGTCTTGCTATTCGTGCAGCTTCCGCTCGGCTAGCTACTGGTGATTGTATTACCAATTGTTGTTTCTGCCACGAGGTGCGTGCATTGTCTTCCTCTTTTAATAACTCTGTCATGTTGTCGGATGACAGATGTTATACTGGCAGCCTACTGGAGAAATGCTACATTCTCCTTTTATCTGCGGCAGTTGCAGGAGCCGATAGAGGACCTTGGTCCTTGGGGTCCTCTTTCTTCGACTCAGGCTGTTGTCTATACCAGCCTTTCAGCTTTTTTCAGGGTCAGTTCCAGCTCTGTGCTGTTACTGCCCTTTCTATCTGTGCGTCGCACTTCACCATACGCCTCATCTTTCATTGTCTTTTCTAATGTTTGTGATGCTATGGTTTGATAGGGCTATGGATCTCTTCCTCTGTCCACGGTTCCAGTGCTATTGAGTTATGTGTGGGTTGGTTATGTGATTCCCTCCATCCTTTTGTCTATTCAGCTTGTAGTAAACAATTTAGGTAGGTTGATAAGAAATATAAATTTTATAGTAAATTTCCTTTCTTATTATACCTACCGCAATTGTTTACATGGAGGCCCTCCCGTCTTCTTATTCGGGTAAGAATCCTTCCTCCCCGCTGATCACATAACTTCTGTGTTGTCGGAATCAAAAGAATGACGAATTGACGCATTGCGCACTGTTTTACGGTAGTCGTGGATTTGTACTATGGAAGAGCGTCCCAAACTGGGTGTGCGCCAATGGCGCTCGACCCAGTTTTGGCTTATTTTTTCGTGGTGTTTTTACATCACTTTTCTTTCCCAAATCTCTTGGGAAAGATTAAAATAGAGAGTATTTTATCCGAGTTAGGTTTCTTCCACTGTAGTGCAAGCCTGTAGTAAACAATTGCGGTAGGTATAATAAGAAAGGAAATTTACTATAAAATTTATATATTTATGAATTTCCATAAAAAAATAGAAAAAAAAAACTTTACTTGCACATTATCAGGTTGTTTTGAAACTTTGTATGCTTATTCAGGGTGAACAGGGTAGGGGCTATTGATTTTCTTTTCATTTCCATCAAAAACTGTTCCTGTTGGAATTTATTGCATTTGTGCATGCATCAACATTCTTCCTACACGGTACATTTATCATAGGATTGTTTTTGAACATGGTGTACGAGAAAAAAGTTGCCTTCTACAATGACCTATAAACTTACTGCATTTGTGTATCAACATTCTTCCTTTAGCCAGCCTTACAGCTTACATTTAAAAATGCATGGATTGCTGTAACATTGTGCGCACATAATGCTGTTATATTGAAGTTTCACCAAATAACATTGGAATCAATGATCTTCAATTTTGCTATTTCACTTATAACTCATCCAGTTCAAGTCTATCAAGTTGTGGTACTGTGTTATTGACACTTTCATTGTGTTTTTACAGCTCTGAATTGCAGTTCAGAAAAAGAGTTAAATCTGCTGCCAGTACATATTATGGAGAACATAACTGAATTTTTAGCTGATGCGATACTTACAAGTGATTTCAAAGATGAATTACGTGGGAAGATCATGCGTTCAAATACAACATTGGACCGAAGTCTGTATATGATTGGCGACATCGAAAAGTACTGTGGTGTTCTTGGTGAGTTTAGATATTAGATTTAAGGCCCCACAAAGTAGATCTTCTGTTTCTCTGGCCATTTTTGGGGTAAAATTGCATGTGGGTGGACGTTTTTTTTATTTTATTTTTTATTTCTGTAATTATTTCTTTGCCATCAGAAGTTCATGTTCTTGGTTTGTTGTATGTTTTAGGCCTCATAATCCACAAAATAGCATGGCTGGTTGTGTATTTCATCCCTTGAATGCAAGAAGGCTTTACAATGCTTTAGCGTTGCAAAGCCTTGTTGCACACAAGGGACAAATTTATCAATTTTATTAACTTTTTTTAGATAAAATATCAAACATAAACCATTTAATTCTTACTTTTTTTTTAGCTCACCTGACTGAAAGTCAGGGTGAGCTTTTCTGATCACTCTTCATCCGTCGTCCATCCATCCATAGGGGGCTAATTATCGGTATAAACGGGGGTTAGGTGACTACCGCGATTTAGGTGGCTAGTCCCACAAGTAAATCCCAATTTTCTAGGGTGGGGTTTAGAGTTGGGGTGGGGCGGGGTTAGGGTCAGTAAAGGGTAGGGTTAGGGTTTGCTACTATCCCAAAAAATGTTTTCCCAAAAAGTTGTTTTAATAGGATGGACATGCATTTTATGATAACGTACCCTAAAAAAATAGCCATTTTCATTAGTCTAGGGTGGGGTTTAGAATAGAGGGTGGGGGGTGTAGGGTTAGGGTCAGTAAAGGGTAGGGTCAGGGTTTGCTACCACCCCAAAAATTTTTCCCAAAATCACTTGTTTTAGTATAATGGACATGCATTTTATTGTAGTCCCGTAAAAATAGTGACCTAAGTACCCATTTAATAGAATGTCCGCCTGTCCATCCGTCCGCCGTCCATCATCCTGCATGAAGGTGGTGTTTGAGCCTCTTTCCTAAACCACTGGCCACATTTTAATTAAATTTCATGTAAGTAGTGGTTATATAGGGGCATTTTGATTTTTATGCAAATTAGGTTTCGGCTGTTATTGAGCAGAGGGGTGGGGAAAAAATGGCCAATTTTTTTGAAAATCTTCTTCTAATGAACCACCAATAGCAGAGACTTGATACGTGGAATACAGAGTCCTTTTGAGGTTTTGAATCAAATTTGTTCAAGAGAAGTTTGTCGGGCATTATTTGCCTTCGTTATGGGAGGGGCAAAAATTTTGGCCACGCCTAAAATTTCTATTTTCAGAATTGTGAGGTCGATTTGAACCAAATTTGATGTGAGATGATAATGGGTCATAAGTAGTTGATTGATACAAACAATTTTTTTCTCATTGCCCCGTGGGAACCTCGGGAGCTTAAAATAGGAAAAACCTTAAAACTGCTATATCTCCAAAACTGCACAGCACCGAGAATTTTTATTTGGTGTGAAGCTTCTTTAGGACCAACAGAAAGGATTGGTAAAAAAAAATTGCCATCGCTTTTATCATAGGGTACAGTTTCTGGACTTTGAAAAAGTGCTGAGTCAGCACTTTTTAACACTGTAGGCAATGGGAAAAACATTAAAAAAAATCTTCTTCTCCAGATCCAGAAGGCAGAATCTTTTGATATTTGGTATGCAACATTGTAGGGTGGATCTGATTCAAGTTTGTTCAAATCGGCCCCCGGGGTTCATATTTGGGCTCAGTATAGGGGCCCGATTTCGAACTTAGTGCATTTCAGGCAAATTTCTTAAAAAATCTTCTTCTCAAGATCCTGCAGGCAGAATCTTTGGTATGCAACATTGTGGGGTGAATCTGATTCATGTTTGTTAAAATCGGCTCCCTGGATTCATATTTGAGCTCACTATAGAAGCTTGAATTCAAACTTAGTGCATTTCAGGCAAATTTCTTTAAAAAATCTTCTTCTCCAGATCCAGCAGGCAGAATCTTTTGATATTTGGTATGCAATATTGTGGGGTGGATTTGCTTCAAGTTTGTTCAAATCGGCCCCCTGGATTCATATTTGGGGCTCACTATAGAAGCCCGAATTCGAACTTAGTGCATTTCAGGCAAATTTCTTAAAAAATCTTTTTCTCCAGATCCAGCAGGCAGAATCTTTTGATATTTGGTATGCAACATTGTGGGGTGAATCTGATTCACTTTTGTTCAAATCGGCCCCCTGGGTTTATATTTGGGCTCAGTATAGGAGCCCAATTTTTTATTTTTTTTTTTTTTCCAATTGTTTATTTGGTGATATTTTGCAGAGGCCACGATTTTACAATCCTCCGTGCAATCTCACGTGGCTAGGAGATGCAAGAGGGCATACAAAATATTACATATTATGTTATCAAATCTGTCACAGCGAAAGATACTCTAACAATTGGAAAAAATGTGTATGTATGTGTAAGTGTACAATAGGGTGTATGTGGGGGGGGGGGGGGGTGCATGTTTGTGTGTGTGCATCTGTTTATGTAGGTGTATTTCAGTGTGTTGTGGTGGAAGTGGGGTGGGCTTAGTGGGTTAGATTGAGACTTCTTTTATGAAAAAGACCATAGAAGGGGTAATTTGAGATGACTTGCTGAGACAATTCGTTATTTGTATATGCAGCCATATTTTGTCGATTAGCTCAGTTTTCACTCGTTTGAAAGGCAGACATCCTAGTGACTGGATTTGGTGTTCCCGGGAACTTTGCAGATGAAGAGGAAATGAGCCTGACTCTAAGTAAGATGCAATGGTCTCAGGTCTTTAGTCCCCTCACAAAGTTTATTGCCCCCGAGTTGCAGCAAAGAGTGTCCAAAATCACACGTAAAGTAACTTACCAATCATTGCAGGCTACAAGCAAATATATATGTCCGAGGAACAGACTTTTGAGGTCGTAGGGATTACATCCGTGCCCTGTGTGTCTATACAGATTACATGGGACGTTATGATACATGACCTCTTCTATCGGATTATTACAGAGGTAATGTCGGAATAGGTAATTATTCGCAAGCAATATTGTCGAGTTTGTTCCATTTTTCAGAATATTTGCTGGCTAGGTTATTTTTTGTATATATGTGTTCCTTTATTTCGTAAAATCTTTTTAGGCGGATTCTAAAGTTGGCGAGGCTAGGAGACATTTGTTGATATTTACAACAGTATATATGATGTTTAGCCAAAATGATGATACTATTGATTATGTCATTAGGGTCTTCTGTTCCGAGTAGTATATTTCTTTTAGTCAAACAGATAGATATGTCCCGTTCTTGTAAAAATATTTGGCATTCCTTCCAGAATTCTTTGATTATGTTGCAGGACCAGAAGATATGGGAAATAGTTTCTTCTTCTGTTTTGCAAAAATTACATAGAGGGGAATGAGTATTGTTAAATTTAGCTATATATTTGTTTACTCCTAATATTCGATTGATAATTTTGTATTGAAAGTATTTTAATTTGTTATCCATAATACCACATTTGAATGGATTTTGGTATATTGTAGTCCAGTTTAGGTCTAATTCGATTTCTGATTCCCATTTCAATTGTGATTTACATTTAATGTTTTTTTGTGTATTTTGAAGCTTCAGCAATCTGTGACCTTTTTCTGATAAGATATTTTGATAAGGGGTGGGGATAATAGGTTGTTCGATTGATGCAATTGTTTCTTGGTCTAACTTAAACTCTTTCATTGCTTTTCTAATTCCCGTTATTACGCCAGAGTAACTTATAAAATCGGTGAAATTTCCATATCTGTCTTTAAACATTTGATAAGACATGAGACTACCATCTGGATTAAAAATATCTCTAATGCATCTGATTCAACGTTTATTCCAGGCTGGAATACTAATTATATTTTCCATGTTATTTAATCCACTGCTATAACCAAAGGAAGACTTAATAAAATCTGTTGCTGTTCGTTTGAATGTTACAATATACTGTTGCCATGATTGCAGGACATCAAGCCAAAAGGGATGACGCACAATGCGCTTTTTGAGCTTTTCAACGAATTTATGTTCCGCAAAATTTTCTCTGATTTGTGCAATATTAGCTATGGACTTGAAAAAAACCGTTGAGAAACTATTTTTTGTGAGGAGTCTTTTTATCCACGAGACCTTCATGGTGTTTATATGTATCTCTAAATCTATCATTTTCAGGCCCCCCTCTGCATACCCCGATATGAGACGCTGCCTCTTTATTTTGTCTACACTACTTCCCCAAATAAAATTGAACAACAGGCTGTTTATTTCTTTTAAGAATTTCGGTGAGGGGTTGTGGATCGAAAGAAGTAAATGATTTAATTGGGGAACTAGAAAGGTTTTAATTATTGTTATTTTTCCCAGAGGTGATATTTGACGTTTTTTCCAGAGATTTAGAATTGTTTTCATTTTATCGATTTTTTTACTATAGTTTTCTTCGACCGGGTCCTTATCTGTCATATTGAACTCCACACCGAGAAGCGTGAATTTAGAAGCGACTTCCACATCAGGATATCCAGAGGGGGCATGGGCTCTGCCTTTTATCGTTCCTATCCCTATCAATTTTGTTTTCTTCAGATTAATTTTTAGCCCTGAGATTGTGGCAAATTTATTTAAGACCATTAACGATGTTGCAGTTGATTTCTGAGAGCCATTTAGTAGTAGACACGTGTCATCAGCGTACTGGCTAAGTTTAAATTCTTTCCCCGAGTGGCATATACCTGTTATATCTTCATTTTGTTTGATTAGCATTGCGAGGATTTCAGCACCTAGAATAAATAAATATGGGGACAATGGGTCACCCTGCTTACAGCCACTCTGCAGGTGGACAGTCTCCGACATAAAACCAGACTGAAGCACAGTCGAGAATGTGTCGTTATAGATAGTTTTTATCCATTTTTTTAATGATTCACCGAAATTAAAAAACGTGAGTGTTTGTAGAATAAAATTCCATTCAATGGTATCAAACGCCTTTTCAAAATCTATTAACAGTAAACTGCCAGGATGATTTTCTGACTCTGTGTAGTCTATAACATCTTTCACTATCCTAATGTTTTCGGCAATGCATCTACCTTTAATAAAACCTGTTTGGTCATCACTAATTAGTTTGGGTAGGAGAGGTTTGATTCGGTTAGCCAATGCGGTCGTGGTAATTTTATATGGGATGGTCAGGAGGGTGAGGGGTCGTTGGTTGGTATTAGGGCTTTGTCTTTGTCCTTTTTGGGGATGCATTTTAATATGCCATGGCGCTGTGTGACTGAGAGATTTTCTACATCATACGCATAGTTTATTGAATCTAAAACGTAATGTCCAATGTCTATCCAAAAGAATTTAAAGAATTCAACCGTAAATCCATCGATCCCAGGGGCTTTATCGTTTTTCATACTCTTTAAAGCATCAGTTAATTCTACTAAGTTCAGGTAGCCATCTGCGGTTAACGATTCAGCTTTGCTTAGGGTCGCCACCTTTGATTTGTCAATTATCTGGTCCAGATTAACGTCTTCTAGATTTGATGTCTTATAAAGATTTTGGTAAAAGTTCTTCAGTTCACTTAATATTTCCTTTTGTTCCGTTAAATATGACCCATCTGATTGTTTAATCCTAAAGATTGTGTCATTTTGATAATTGCGTTTCTCAAGTCCACAGAAATATTTAGTTGGTTTTTCCCCATCTTCCACCCACCTAGCTCTTGATCTTAGTAATGTGCCATTCAACCAATTTTCTTTAATTTTTTTAAGTTGATTGTTAATTTCCTCTATCTTAATATTTACATTGCTATCTTGAGATGGGTATAGAGTTTCCAATTTTTCCAATTCATCTTCAAGTTTTTTTTCCTCTTTAGCTTGGTTCTTTTTTATGTATGAAGCATGTGAGATAGTAAAACCATGTATCTCTAAAAGAAGAACTTCCAAAAATAATTGGGGATTTATATTGATTTCATCATTTAGGGTTGAATATTGTGTTTTTACTTCTTTAATTTTTTCCTTAACTCCTTGGGCATAGATTCGATCCTTTAGTAATTCCTTATTGAATTTCCAGTACCCCCTACCCCTTACGAAATTCGTAAATTTTATTTTAGTATTGACTAAGCAGTGGTCGGATATTTCGGGGCATTTTGTATGTACTTGTATTTCCTCAACGAATTGTATAAGATTATTTGAGATAATGAAAAAATCTAGACGGGAATACCTACGTCTGTTACTTGGCCACTATGTAAAAGAAGTTTTATTTCCATACAGATAACGCCAGGGGTCACGCAGCTCTTGTTCATTCATGTAATTAATTACAAATCGTTTTGAGTTAATGTTATATTCTCTCGAGTAATGTCTTGTGTCCAATTCATGCTTGAGGGTTAAGTTCCAATCACCACAGAGCAATAGCTGGTCGTTTCCGCAGATGGCTACCTGATCCCATATATGTTGATAAAAATTTGGGTTATCAGTGTTTGGGCCGTAGATACCGATAAGTGTTAATCTTTCTCCTTCCTGAGAGATATCTAGAATAATGCACTGGCCATCCCCAATATTGGTGAATCTGTGAACCTTATATTCAAAGTTGTTAGCAAACAAAAAACATATGCCTTTTTCAGTTGACGTATATGAATTAAAAAGACAATGGCCTCCCCACTCGTTAGATATTATGTTTTCAATTGCGCGAGTAAAGTGGGTCTCTTGCAAACATAATATGTGACACTGTTTTGATCTCAAATAGGAGAAAACCTTCCTACGTTTTCGAGCATCCAAGCCCCGGGCGTTGTATGTACCTATTTTAAGACTCATACAGCAATTTGAGAGGGTATTTATATTTGGGTGTTGATAAAGTGGATGCATTTCCAGTCACTGGAGCTGCCTTTGTTTGGACAATCGGTGATCTGAGCTCCTTGCGACATTTCCTCCAGCGTAAAAAAACAACTGTGAAGTGGTATCTATTGCATACATACATAAAAAGTCTCAAGAAACAGGACGAAAATATATACACTGTAGGGGTTTGGGGTTTTCTTAAAAAAAATGTGTAGGAACTTCAAGTATGGTAATACAGGGGTAGAATGTAGGTAGTCATTATTCCTTAAAAATTCTCTGCAAAATGTATTGCTTCAATGTGTAGAATTTTTTTTTTTTTTTTCAAAATTCTATTTAGATGGCCAATGGTGTTTATGGTGATCGATATTGATCCTTTTGCCGACTCAAATATTTGGGAGAAAAGATTTTACTTTCTCACCGTCCAACAAAGTCATGGCTGATAGTGAGCAGCCATGACCCAATTGGCCAATAAACTTCAAGGATAATAAATCGAAAATAGTGCCAATTCAATGCTCAAATATAGTTACAATACAACAAATGTTCCATGCATCGATTGAGTTAGTTTAAAAATAATAATATTTTTAAGCCCAACCGTCAACCTAGGTCGTGGCTGCCGAGGGCGCGAATATTTTGAGCTTATTGCCAAATCACGACACGGGTACTGGGAGTAACCTTGGCTAAATTTGGCAATAATTAGCACGAATAATATGTGAGGGGAATTATTCAAAGAAAATAAAATAATAATATTTAAGAGTCCGCATCTACGGAAATAGTTTGCTGTCAAAAAAGATTTTTATGCATCTCTGATTACCGGGTATACATTGTTACGGTTACCAAATTCAAATCTCAGAGTCATAAGCATGTTTGTCAATGGTTAAAGGTTGAACAACTCGTTTAGAATGTGTAAGATGGTTTTAGTGTAGAGCAAGTTATCTTGTAAAAGAAGGGCGATTTTACAAACAACAGGAAACTCTCATTTGATCATGCTTTTGAGTTGTTGGTTCCTGCGGCACAGGGAATAGTCCTAAAAAGAGTGGATGAAGTAAAATTAGTGTCGTTTGAGCACATTATCAAACTAATCCATGGCTGCCGAGGAACAGCCAACACCCAACCTGACAATAAGCATGTAAGCTAAAAATCTTTGGATATATTCAGATTAAGTGTTTATTATTTAAATTGTGGGCAAAAATAGTATTTTCGACAGGAGGGACTTCGAAACTAATAAATTGGGAGGTGGGGTGGGGGGGGGTTCAGGGGGAAATAAATCGAATAGTAGTTGAGGAAAGTATTCATCATGTTAATTTTTCGCTTATCGGTGCTGGCCTCTTAATTTTTTTTTTTTTTTTTTTTTTTTTTTTTTTTTTTTGAGCTCATTTTCAAATTACGTCCTGACTCCTGTCAACAGCCACAACACAATTTGACAATAAGCTCAAAACATAACGAAACGATAAAAGTTTGAATAGTAAATTTACGAACAACGAGTAATTCTCAGTTGTTCATGGTATTGATTTGTTGGGTCCTACTGCAGCACAGAGAATAGTCCTCACAGAGAATGGATCAATTAATAACTGGTATTTTATTTATTTTTTTTGTTAAGCTCACCATCAAATTGAGCTATGGCTGCCGAGTAGCAGCCAAAACTCAGTTTGACAATAAACCGAAAAGGTGGAAGTTCTTGGGATATCTTCGATAAAGTGTTTAAGCATAGATTAATAACAAAAATAAAGGTTCTGAGATCCTTCGACAGTATAAGGTTTAGAAATAATACATTCGAGGGGAAAGAGGTGTTGGTACAGGGAGAAATCAATAAATTGCTAGTTGAGGAAAGTATTCATCGTGTTCATTTTTTGCTAATCTAAGGCTGGGCAACTTATTTATGTAATGGTAAGTATAAAGCTTAAGAAACATTGATACACTGAGGCCTGGTAGTTATGATGGATGAGCCAATTAAAACAGTATTTTTGAGCTCACTATCAAGCTGAGTCATGGCTGCTGAGTGCAGCCATAACTCAGTCCGACAGCAGACTCAAGAAATAAGTACATGGAAAACGTTGGTTAAAGTTCAGCATTTGAAATTGTAGTGAAGCGAGTATTTGGAACTAATAAAAGAAAATATACTGAAAATAGTATTTGGGCTGATTTCCAAATTATGTCATGGGTCCTCTCGGCAGCCACGACCGAGTCCGACAATAAGCTCAAAAGCATAGAAAATCAAGCGAAATTTATAAAGATAAAAGTTAAAAAAGTAATTTTACTGACAACTGCTAATAAGTCTCCATTGCTCATGTTATTGATTTTTTTGGATCGAACAGGAAATAGTCCTCACAAAAAATTGATCAAGTAAAATTAGTATTGTTTGGTCTCACCTCCAAATTGAGCCATGGCTGCAAAGGGACAGTCAACACCCAATTTGACAATAAACCAATGAGATGATAATTTTGGGGACATCTTCGTTTATTTCTTAGCTCCTTTGACAGTATAAACTTCAGAAATAATATATTCGAGGATTGGAGGGGGGGGGAGGTGTTGGTTCGGGGAGAAATGAATAAATTGGTAATTGAAAGGAATGTATTCATCGTGTTCGTGTTTCGCTAATCAACGATTGGGCAACTTATTTGTGTAGTGGAGAGTAATAAGGGTTAAGAAACATTGTCCTTTTAAAAGGAGATTTTTGTGGACATCAGGAGGTTATTAGTCGGTCGAGGTATTGGATCGTTGCATTATTTCATTTCTACGCAGAAACCACCTTGTCCTTATGGTGTATGTGCCGAATGAAAAAAGTATCGCTGAGCAGATCACTGCCAAACTGAGTCATGGCTGTCGAGAAGCAGCCATAACTCAATCCGTCAGTACAAACTCAAGGAATAGGTGTGTGAAGAACGTTGGGTAAGGTTTGTCTTTGGAATAGTAGTGAATCAAGTATTTTAAATAATAATTGAAATAGTAATGAGAAAAAATGTTTGAGTTCTTTGCCAAATTAAGTCGTGTCTCCTGTCGACAGCCACGACCCAATTTGGCAACAAACTCAAAATATTATAGATCAAGGGAAATATGTAAAAATAGTAAAAATAGTAGTGACCAAATCTGGATCTGTGGAAACTACCTTTGAGATTATTTTTGTACATTTTTGATTACAGAGTCTATGTTATCATAAATGTCAAATTTAACTCTTGATCCATTTTCGAGCTTCCCCCAGATATAACCATTTCTGTGGTAGGCAGATTGGATGTCTTTGTGTAAATATAGCCTGTTTATTAGTCCAGCATTCAAAGCTGTTGTGTCATCCGACAACTTCACACCTGTTTTCATATCATTATTTTTCATTGTTTTTGTAAGCAAGGACTTACGTTGCATTATTATGTGATCGCGCACCTCCTTCTTAACAAATTTCACTATCACCGGCCTCGGAGTGTCTTTTCGTTTTGAGGGAAGACGGTGAATAGCTAGTATATTACTCTCGGACACATCAACATCACGGGAAACACTGCGTAGCAGTTCACAAAATATTTTTCCTAAGTTTTCGTTTTCCGGTATGGCTAACTCAGTGGTTAACACGGATTTTTGAGCTCTAAGTTTTCTCTTTAAAATTCTCTGTTTAGGATTGTGGACATTACGATCGCCAGTAATGTGGTATTGAATTAGAGCATATAGAAAAAGATGGTGAAAAGAATGTTATACTAAGGTTTGGAGTTCATATAGTGTAAGGGTTTTTTAATTTCATGTGACGCTTTTCTCCTTTTTTCACTCTCTCTTACAACAATGTAATCTAGCAGCGCGGTGAACACCGCTCACTAAATTCTTCAGTCTCCAGTCTTGCTCAACAGTAACACATAACTGTGCAACTCAACCATGAATGTGTTGGATAAAAAGGGTGCTAAGAAAAATATAAGTGAAAAAAATCCACCAAAGAGTGGACGAAAGTCTTCTTCAGCTCATGAATCAGATGACTCGTTTGTTAACCCCCACTTCGGCGATTTTAGTGGAAAAATTCAAGGCATCAGCGATCGTCTCAGTGCATTACCCACGACAGAAGATGTACGTAGTATTGTTAATGAGGCTATAGATTCGAACATCAATGTACTCAAAATTGAGCTCGAGAGTATGATGAACGCTAAAATAAATCAACTTAAGGGGGAGTTTGAGGGTAGAATAGATTCTTTGGAATTTGAGAATAAGAGTCTTCGGGAGGAGCTCGATCGTGCAAGGAAGAAGAGTAGTGATATTAGGGATAAAGTGAAGGAAATGGAAGAAAGATCAACACTGGCTCTGCGCACAGCTAATCGTAATGAACAGTACTCTAGAAAATATAACTTGAAAGTGTTGGGCATGCAGGAAACCGAAAACGAAAACTTAGGAGCCCAAATTTGAACTTGGTGCATTTCAGGCATATTTCTTTGAAAATCTTTTCCAGATCCAACAGGCAGAATCTTTTGATATTGGGTATGCACCATGCTTAGGGGGGTGAGATACAAGTTTGTTCAAGTCAAGTCCCTAGGTTCATATTTGGGCTCACTGTGGGAGCTCGAATTGTAACTTAGTTCAAAATGAGGAATTTTCTTTAAAAATCTTCTTCAGCTCCAGCAGTCGGAATTTGGCGTGCAGCATCCTTAGGGGGGTGGGATTCAAGTTTGTTGAAGCCAAGTCCCTGGGTTCATATATGGGCTTCTAATGGGAGCCCGAATTATAACTTAGTTCAATACGAGGAATATTTTTTAAAAATCTTTTTTTTTTTAGATCCACTGGTCAGAATCTTTGGATATTTGGTATAAGCTTTTCTTAGGAGGAGCAGATGCAACCTGTTAAAATCAATTCTCTGGGTTGATATTTAGGCTACCATGTCAGATGAGCACCCTCAGGCCCCCTGGGGTCTCTTGTTTAAGAGAGCATGCGGCAGCCAAAAGGACCATGCAGGTGGGCCGGAGAATCAAATTCTCAACTTTTTGGGCCTTACCTAGAGTTTTTATATCCCTACTTTCAAATAGAATGGGGTTGAACTGGTTTACATCTGTACTTCCATCCATATAAATGTATATGACAAACAATTTGACAATGGAAGGAAAAACACATTGATGCAGATGAGACAAACATAATGGTATTATGGCAATGGACATACTTCAAATTACTTGTCTCTGAGGTGTTAATTTTTTTTTCCTTCAAGAAGAGTTTTGAAGAATTTCAAATGATGTTATGAAAAAACAATTATCCTGCTGTGAGAGTGGAAGGTGGTGGTGGGGGCATCCTGTGAGAATTTTGTTTTCTTTTGCTTTAAAATTAGTTTTGAAAGATTTCAAGTAATCAAGTAATTTAATAGCAAAAAAAAAATATTCCCTAAGGATGTGTGGCTGGGTGGGGTCAGTTGGATGAGAGATATTGTTCATCCTATCCATTGACGTGACCCCATAGTGGGTAATTCAGCAAGTCTTCTGCAATCTCGTCAAGCTGACCTACTGCCATCACTTTTCATCCAAAGGCGTACGTACATAATATTGTGTACATATGTCCATCCATCCATCCATACATATATACACAATTTCGATTGCCACACCACACAGATTGCAATTATGATCGGATCGCTTTGAAACTTGGTATGCTTCTTTGGGGTGACCTCTCGATGAGAGCTATTAATTTTCTTCCAATTACATCAATACTTGTTGCCATGGCAATGACCTTTGAACTTAGTTTAGTTAGGCATACAGTATTTTATTTTGGCACTCCACACAGACCCCATTTATGAACAGACCGCTTTGAAACCGGGTATGCTTGTTTGGAGTGACCTCTATATGGGAGGTATTGATTTTCTTCCATTTCAGTAAAAAAATGTTGCTGTTGGCAACGACCTTTGAACTCAGTTTAGTCAGGCATCAGTATATTCCTTTAGCATGCCCTACAGGGCACATTTATGATCGGACCGCTTTGAAGCATGGTGTGCTTGTTGGGGTGACCTCTAAATGGAAGCTATTGATTTTCTTCCATTTCCATCAAAAAATGTTACCATTTCCATAAAAAATAGTTGCCATTGGCAACAGCCTTTGATAAACTTAGCGCAGTTTTGCATCAATATTTCCCTTCGGCACACCCGACAGAGCACATTTATGATTGGATTGCTTTAAAACCTGACATGCTTGTTTAGGGGACCTCAAGAGGGGTGATATCAATTTTCTTCCCTTTCTGTCAAAAAATGTTGATTTTAACAATGACTTGTGATGATTTTAGTGCAGGGCACATTTATGATCAGATTGCTTTGAAACTTGATGTGCATGTTTGGAGTAACCTCAAGATGTGAGCTATTGATTTTCTTCCATTTTTGTCAAAAAACATTGCCATCAGAAATGACCTTTAAAATCATTGCATTTGTGCCTTTCTATATTTCTTTGGCATACCCTACAGGACATATTTATGAATGGATTTTTAGCTGCGACTAGCAGTCTATAAGTGGAAATGTCGGTCTGTCTGTCGGTCCGTCTGTCTGTCTGTCGGTCTGTCTGTCGGTCAGGATGTCGGTCAGTCTGTCGGTTGGTCGGTCGGTCTGTCTGTGACCAACGAGTTTCAAAACTTAATAACTTTTGAAATACTTGATGGAATGACTTTATATTTGGTATGTAAGTGTATCGTATTGATGTCTAGCCACTGTTCAATGCATGTGTTGTTCCAAATATTTTTCTTGGAGTTATGGCCCTTGATGGACTTAGAATTTTGTGAGATTGCACCACCCGTCGCAAACAGAGTCAGGTTCATAAAAAAAATTGCCATAGCAATGGTCTATTTATTTGGCACGCTCTAAAGGCACATTTATGAATAGATAGATTGCTTTAAACTTGGTATGTGTGTTCGGGGTAACATCTAGATGGAAGCTATTGACTTTTTTCATTTGCATCAAAAAACGTTGTTGGTTCCAACATTTGAACTAAGTGCATTTGTGCAGCAACTTATCCCTTTTGCACTCCCTACAGGGCATATTTATGAATTTGCACAGAAAAGTAAAAAAACAAAAACATTCCCAATAGCAATGGCCTTCAAACTTAGTACATTTGTGCATTTACATCTTCCTTTCGCTCGCATCAGAAGGCGCATTCATCATCAAGTCATTTTGAAACTTGGTATGCTTATTCAGGGTGACCAAGATAGGAGCTATCAATTTACTTTTCATTTCCATAAAAAACTGTTCCTGTTAACTTTTGAATTTATTGCATTTGTGCATCAACATTCATCTTTGACATGGCCTACAGCACGCATTTATCTTCGGATTGAGGAGCGCAGTGGCACAGTGGTACACTGTTGGACATCTATGCTAGAGGTCACGAGTTTGTTCCCCGTTTGTGTCCTTGGGCAAGGCACTTTATCCCGGTTGCCCACATGGGTTCACGGTGATGCCGTGTACTAAAGCGTACTGCTCATCGATGATGCACGTCTTCAACCGCTGTAACAATGCTTGAACAGAGTTAGAATGTTGAGGAGCTGACAGTTGCTTGTCTATGCTTGGTGGTTCTCTCTGGGTACTCCAGCATCCTCCACCCCTGTAAAACTGTCACGATTGGCCATTGTGCATAAGTATGTGACCTTAAACACCAATAAAATAAATAAATAAATCTTTGGATTGTTTTTGAACTTGGTGTGCTCATAAGGCAAGACCTATTGATTTGCATTCATTTCTGTGAAAAGTTACTGTTTACAACGACCTTTAAACTTACTGCATTTGTTTATCAGCATTTTCCCTTTAGCCAGCTCTACAGTTTACATTTGAAAATGGTTGGATTGCTTGTGGACACACAATGCTGTTATGTTGAAGTTTCAACAAATCACCTTGGAATCAACGATCTTCAATTTTGCCATTTCACTTAGCTCAAGTTTGTCAAGTTGAGCTACAGTGTCATTGACACTTTAATTTTCTTTTCATAGTTAGTATTTAACTTTCAATCTGCTGAGTATTTTTTAAATATTTTTCATCAAATTGAGTCATGGCTGCTTCACAGTTCATTAAAGTTTGAATCAGGAAATTGCTGGTCAGAAAGTGGGTACAATTTGTATGTGAAAATTTGGTTAGATATGCTAAAATTTTACTTATTTTAGTGGCAAGTGATTTACTGTACTGGCTGGTTTTATCTGCCAGCAGCATGCAAGGAGTTAAAAATCTTTCTCCTCTGAATTTATTAAATAGATCCAGATTTGTATTAGCCCTTTACATCAACAAAGTAGGAAAATTCATTCAACACTACCATGCAGGGACATCACAAATTGGGGGAGGGGAGGGTCTGCATGATTTGACTTGATGATAATGGCTCAAGTCCTGACTGGTCAAATATTCCAACTACCTCATCAAGACATGCCTTCCAAGATGTAGATGGAATATTAGTCAGTGGGGATTTTCATTAAAAACTCAAGACTTCTTAATGAATAAAATATACAGGTAGTGGTCATTATGTAATATCATATTTAACTCCTGTTGAGGACACATGTTTTCTTGCCACTGAAATAAGTATATACACAGAACGACACACTCATGTGATGGGGTTAATCGATATGGCATGAGTGCTAGCACGAAAGGATAAAACAAGTAGCCACAATTGCCATGTTGATTAACCCATTCACATGCATGGCTGGTTGGTGTTTATTACATACACCTTCACATCTATAAAAGCAATTATTAGAAGGACACTTAGCAATTCATTTGACAACTTAGAACATATTGGAACTCGAGGGACATACTATCAACAAAAAGAACACATTTTATCGCCAACCAAATTTGCGAGGGGAACCTGTGTTAGGGCTAAAAAAGTTACACATCTGTGCCTCATGCCCTCCTGCATGACCCATTTGGCTGATGCATGCTCCCTTTTTATAACCAATGCAAACTTTAAAAAATGGAAATTAAATGGTTTATGTCTGATATTTTACCCAGGTTAATAAAATTGACAAAATATGTCCCTTGAGTGAAAATTAAATGGTTTATGTCTGATATTTTACCCAGGTTAATAAAATTGACAAATTTGACCCTTGAGTGCAACAAGGCTTTGCAATGCCTCAGCATTGCAAAGCCTTCATGCACTCAAGGGACGAAATACACCACAGCCCCTGCTATTCTGTTGATTATGAGGCCTAAAACAAAAAACAAACGAAGAACATGAACCAAGAAATAATTACAAAAATAAAAAATAAAATAAAAACCTGCCCACCCACATGCAGTTTTACAGAAAATGGCCTGAGAAACAGAAGATCTACTTTGTGGAGCCTTACTATTTTTTAGCTATAGCTAGTGATTCAAATTGAAATTGCGATGCACGAATTGTAGAAAATTCCAGTGAAATTCCGCTTCTATTTAAAAATAGCCCTGTCAACGATTTCTGTTCGGTACATGTGTGCGGAACAGATTTTCATTTTCCGCATGATTTAGTGTTGCTGTAGATGGGGATTTCATAGAACAGGCATATAATAAAATTTCGGCACATCTAATCAAATTAGGTTTTGTGTGTCTGGGCCATAACTTCTTAACCACTAAATATTTTTATTACAAAACTTTATAACAATATGTATTACCAAAAGACAGTGTGTTGTGAATTATAATATTGTATGCACACTTCAAGGTCAAGATAACAGGCCCTATGTTAAAGTGACAGTTAGAAAAACTTTTGACATTTCACTGTCACTTTTGTCCGGTCCATATAACTTGGTATGATTGATAGGTCACAACAAAACTTTGATATTGTTATACAGCTCTTGTCTTGTCTATATAATGAACCCTTGTCACAGTTCTTGTTCATCCTTCTCACAATTGTTACCCATAACCTAATGTTGGGTCATGACCTTAACCCCTTGTCATATCATCAAGGTCACAAGCAGTAACACATGGATTCTTGTCTTGTATTTAGTAGAGCCGGTTGGTGTAACTGAACCAAATCTGAAACTCAGACATTAAGTGGAAACTGAAACCAAACCGAAAAGTGATTAAAAATCGTTTATTTTCAGTTTTGCTTAACTTTTGAATATTCACATTTAGCTTGCCATAGATTTTGCAGAATCAACAAAATGTTAACTAAAACACATAGTAGCATATATCAATATTTTGTAAGAAGCAACTATGAAACTGCCAAATGCTAATTATACAATAAGTCAATCGTTGCCCAGTGCGGAAATACCTCCAACCTATGTCGCTGCATACAGAATTATCATGCCAAAGAGTACAAAACTCTCCTTGAAAAAAGAACGGATTGTGACACCCACAAAGTGACTTGATTTCAGGGTAAGAAAAAAGTATCAATTCATTTAATGCTCTGTTAATGTTGGAAAGTCTGTGATTCCAAGGAAAGGGTTAAATTAATATCAGTAACACACACTCCCGACTCCCATACCTTTGGGGTTTAATGACTTTTTATGAAAGCACATGCAGATTGCAGATGTAATTTTTTTTCATCAAATTTACAGGAAACAATTGCAATACAGTTTCATTTCATTTCTAGTTCACTTGTTTGTTGAACATGTTTTAGTACTATCCTGTCCCAGTTTAATGCATAAGATATGGAAAATATGTATTGTTACAAAAAACGAAACCAAAAACCAATTTTTTTTTGTGCAAAACAGAACCGAAACCAAAGCGAGGGAAAATTTAAAAACTGACCAGCTCTGATATTTAGCCTCCCCTAAAAGCAGTGACCCTGAGCGTTCTAGGCTGAGAGGCCACTTGTTTTTTTTTAAACTATTCAATTTGTAAATTATGTGGATGCATGCAGTTGATTCATTAAGTAAAGGGTTAATGCATCTTTGCTATGGGATTGACTGTCACTTAACGTTGTGTCTACTTTACATTCAAATTCTTCTGCAGGCTTGACCTCTAGAAATAAGCCCACCCATGTACTTTTGCCCTCTTTTACTTAACACACCCCTGGGCTTACTCGTGCTCCATATGATAATTCCATGGTTATTATGCTTCCAACTTGAAAAGTCGAAGGGGTATCTAGTGGAGACCTCGGTCCATCTGTTCATCTTGCCATCTGTCCATCCATTTGTCCATCCATACCAATATTTTCCCTTGTATCTCAGCCACTGGTTCTCGGATTTGAATGATATTTGTGTTGTGATAGGGGGAACGATACCTGTTTAGCGTGAGTTTCTTCCACATATTTCTTCCAGAGTTACGGAGTTTTGTCAATTTTTTATGCTTCCCGAAAAAACTTTGAGGGAGCATATAGTCGCCACCGTGTCTATCCTCCATCCATCCAGAATAAATGGTTTCCAGATGATAACTTTGGTTTGACTAAATGAAATGAAACAAAATTTTATACAGAGGTTTATAATAACCATGTAATACCGGTTGGGATAGTGGGCTTGTACAGATATTTTTTGGCTGAGTTATAGCCCTTTTCCAACTTAGAAAACATGTTGACATTGGTTAATAATAATTAATAATAATTTATTTATATAGCGCTTTTCCCAGCGAAACGCTGCTCAAAAGCGCTGAAAACATAGGTGAGGGTAACAATGGTATAATCAGCGGCCGAAGGCTGCTTGAAAGAGATGGGTTTTCAGAGCTTTCTTGAAGTGATCTGCATTAAGCGTTTTTCTAAGGTTCTGAGGGAGGGTGTTCCAGAGTGAGGGAGCTGCAAAAGTGAACGATCTCTTCCCTGCCGTTGCTCGAATTCGAGGAACAACAAGGAGACTCTCAGAAGCTGATCTGAGATTCCTGGATGGTGTGTGTACTTTGATGACCTGCTTAAGGTAGATTGGTGCTTTGTCGCTATGTAAGATGTTGTGTGTCACTGCCAAAACCTTATACTTAATGCGAGACTCAACTGGCAGCCAATGCAGAGATTTCAGGATTGGTGTAATGTGGTCATATTTTTTTGCACCGGTAATGATCTTAGCTGCTGTGTTTTGAATACGTTGAAGCAGGTACATTGATTTCAGAGGAAGGCCGAAATAGAGAGAGTTGCAATAGTCCAAACGGGACAGGACCAAAGCCTGTATAACAGTTTTCAGAGTGTTTTGGTCAAGTAGCTTTCTGATTTTGTTGATGTTTCTTATTTGGAGGAAGCAGCTTTTGCTCTTTTGTGATTTGGTTATGCAGATCAAAGCAATCATTAAAAGTGAAACCGAGGTTTTGGGCAGTTTTACTTGAGCTAACTGCGCTATCACCTATTTTCAAGCAGTTAATTGGAACTTTGTCCAGCTGATGTTTGGCGCCTAACTGTACAAATTCTGTTTTATCATCATTTAATTTCAGAAAGTTTCTCCCCATCCACTGTCGAATATCCTCAATGCATGCCTCCAGTGTTGTTAAGGAGTCATTCATATTGGAAAGATCAGCAGACAGATACAGCTGGGTATCATCTGCGTACAGGTGAAAATTTAAAGAGTGCTTCCTTATGAGATCCCCAAGTGGTAGGGTGTAAACTGTGAACAGTAAGGGTCCCAGTACTGAGCCTTGGGGACGCCATATTTTAGCTCGACGGGCTCTGATAGAGTATCGCATATTTTCACAGATTGCGTTCGGTCACTTAAGTAGGAACAGACCCACTCAAGGGCAGATCCGCGTATTTTGAGTCGTTTTTCTAACCGTGACAAAAGAGTTCGGTGGTCAATCGTATCAAATGCAGCAGACAGTTAAACTTAAACTGTAGTCATCTGGATAACATCACATGTCTGAAAGGTGTACTATTACTATCATGAAACCAATTCATATCCATTTCATGAGATATCAATACTTTCAACTAATACACTTTCATTTCCAATCCCATTCAGCTGAAATGGTTAAAGGGTGTTCTTGATCGGTTAATCATATGGATTAACCTTTGTTAATCGATTAATCACTCGCTGAATGATTGCCATATAATTGATGATTCACAGCATTAACCCCATTCAATCTCCATTCAAACTTTATTATGTTTTCTATTTTTGTCTCAAAAACATAGCTTATGACCCCTCTTTGGAACAAGCTCTTTTAGCTCGTTCCAATGATAAGTCATAAGCTATGTTTTTGAGACAAAAATTGAAAAGTTTTACTAATTCAAGAATTTATTTAGCCAGTATTTTCTGCTCCCGTCATTGTTTAAAGGGTTAAGAATGACCATTTCCAGCGACAGATATAGTATACTGATCATGCAAGTTAAAGTTAAGCACATAACTTGCATGCTTTACGCTGTCTCATATAATTGATGTGAGTCAGTGTGACAGTGTTTACCTGTTTTGGTGCAAGATTGTTCCTTTGTTTATCCATGAAATACAGAAGTTCAAAAGTAACGGTTACTCTCAGGTGCCAAATAAACGTGTGTGTACTTTTATTAATTTGTGAAAAAAATTCAACCCATCACTTTTATTCTGACCCATCACATTTATTATTTTCCCCAAGGGAGGTCAAGAAAAAAAATACCTGTGTTTGGGTAACCCGACTGACCCTAAAAGTATAATGCCGACCCTAAAAATGTTATCCAGTAAAAGTCGTTGCCCAATTAGTTCCTTGTAACCCTAAATTTCCGTATGAGTTCAATGTGAGTTTAAAACCGATTTTGGAGTTCAAGGTTTCAAAATTGCCTGTAGCAATCAGGAATCACCCAAGAAAGCAAATGGGACACTATCTTTGCATTGCATCGCTCACTTTGCCTAATTCCTAAGTTTGGGCGAAATCCAAGTCGCCATGTGATCTAGTTAACTGATTTTTTTGTATTTTTGAGAAGTTGCTGTAAGAAAAGTGGTCTGTCTTGAGACGTTTCAGTGCAAGCCTTATGTTTACTGTTTGGTGACAAAACAAGGACATCAAACTATTTCATTCTCAAACTTACATTTGTTTTAATAAAAAAACAGATTTCAAACATAAAGAAATGAAATTGAAAAAAATAATTCTGTAAAAAACGAACCTCTACCGTTGAAATTAGGGGAGATACTGGTGAAAAAATTGAATCAAGTAACTAACAAAAGTGATTGGAAAATCATGACTTACTTCAATATAAATTAACAAAATCACAATAAATATGATTTGTGTGGTGTTTCTTGTATTTCACTGGCATTAACAAGAAGCGGAAACAAAAAAATGGGCAGTGAAGCAATGTCTAATTACCGAAATAAGCACAACTGTTGTATATAATCCCCCAAACCATGGTAAGAGCTTCGTGACTTCTCAATAAATAAGGAAATGTTGTTTTTTGCCAAAATGTAACTTTTCTTGTAAATTTGCATCTTGACAAAGCACCAAATCTTGCTGACAGAACAGACAAATCCCACCAGTTATTGAGCTATGGTCTGAAATCCTGGGGGGGGGGGGGGGGGGGGGGGCACTGAGGAGGGGGTGGAAACTCAGGACTGAGGGCACCATACTTGTACTAATGGCAGGAAGTCAAAAGAAGAATTCTTTTCAAATTTAGGGGTGTGTAGGGAGCAAGTGCGATTTGGTTGGGGGATGGGGGGGGGGGGGGTGAGGAGTAGGCATTTGGCTCCCGAGAAATCCCATGGCCCCTCCACTGAATCCCACTAACTTGATTTTCAGTGTTTGTCAGGTTTATCGACAAATTATTTTGAAATATTAAATTACATTCTCCTCTCAGTATTTCTTTCTTTAGAAATTTTACTTCTCCCTGCTGACATCCCGGAGGACCATGCTTGTGAAGAGTGGAGATAAGTGGAGGTTGGGATCCAGGACTGAGGACACTGTACCTGTACTGATGGCAGGAATTCAAAACAAATCTTCTCAAATTTGTGGGTGGGAGGAGCAAGTGGGATTCCAGGTTTGGGGGGTCGGAGGGGAGGGGTGGGTACTAGAAATCTCACTATCTTCTCCACTGGATCCCGCTAACTTGTTTTTTAGAGTTTGAAAGTTCTGTTGAATTTTGAAATAGTATATTAAATTCTCTTCTCAGCATTTCTTTAGAAATTTCACTTCTCCCTGAAGAGCTCTTGCTTTTCCCTATTTTTATGAGAGGGAGAAGTCACATCTCTCTAAAATTCACTCCTATGCAGGTCCCTGATAGAAATAATATATTTGACTTTATAAATGTGGAGCAAGTGGCAAGTTCCAGTTCTGCAAAGGAAACTGTGTTTGATAAGCTGAAGAATATTTTACAATGCTTCACCCTTTGTGTTGATGAAGAAAGTGTGTCTGTTGAGGCTGTTTTAGGGTTTTTTTTCAATAAAATGTTTCAATGAAAAAATAACAAAATTTATTTTATATCGATTTCCACTGTAGTTAGCAATTACGGGTGAAATACATATTTTTATCAATGGTCATGGCGCGGTTGTCAAAGTGACTTTAGATTGTGTTTGGCAATTCCTTGGCAAGTCAGTAGCAGCAAAGGGGAGTAACATATTTTGGAACTCATGTGAAATTAGTCAAGTTTGCAAGCCAACACATTTATTGTGCACCAGCACTATTATTCTTTTCATTGTAAATTGTTAATCAGCACTCTTATTCGGCCAGCACTTTTATTCGGCACCTGAAAGTAGTCGATCAGTTACTTTTTTGATCGATCAAGATGTTGACCATTGGTTAATCAATAAGTTAACCATTTCAGCTCTACAATCCAAGCATATATGTTGTAGTATTCATCATTCATCTATTTAATTTTTTTTCCTTTCCAGACACTTTTCAGATGACCCAGAGTAGCCCTGTCAGCTGCAAAGATATTGCGATAATGCTCCGTAACTTTGTGCGAGGTGTGAGACAACCTTGGGTTGGATTGATGGAAATTCCATTTTTGAACAAAGATATTATTCTGGAACCTCTGAGATACAGAGCAATGAAAATTAAAATGCAAATTGATACTTCTTGTGCTGGACTTGGTAAGGAAAAATCATTGTAGAATTATTATATGTACAACCCTGTAAAAAATGAGAAAAATGAAACACCACCAACTATGTGACATAATGTTCCAATGAGGCTAAAATTCTTGCCCTTTGATTGGATGAGAACTGGCTATGCTTTGTCTGTTTACGGCTCCAGTAACATATGTTACTGTCTGATTTCATGCGAAATATTGTGACATATCACTCCCCCGTATGCAGACCATCTGTATACTTCTCGAATGGTTCAAGAAAACACAATATCATTCACAGTAGAATTAGAACTGGTTGTAGTGATCTGAAAAGTGATAAATTCCTCAATTGCTTCTCCGAATGTCCATATTGTCCACCTTGTATAACTGTTTTTGAGGATGCAAAACATTATTTCCTTATCTGCCCCTCTCATTCAAACGCTTGTAACGCTCTCATTGGTAATTTATCAAATCTTAATATTACTTTGAATTTGGTGGATAATCTATTGTACGGTGATCCCGTGTTAGAAACCAAAACTAACACTTTGATTTTTAAATTTGTGCAACAATTTATTTGTAGTGGTTGGAGGTTCGACGAGTTTCCCATCTAGTAATATTTGCAAAACAATGCTGACTCAAGGTATCCACTTCAATATAGAATTCTCATGGAGGGGTCACGGAATGGACGCGTCATCGGGGTGCTGTTGAGCCAGCGCCTCGGTACACAGATTGTGCAGTCACGATGATAGTCACGGTTGCGCAGTTTGTGTTTGAGTCGCTAATGCAGCATTTCCCCTACCTCTTGTGTGAACCAGCATGGATCTAATGAGACACGTCCCTAAGCTGTAGTACAGAAGGCGAAGAGATGATGATTATTATTATTATCATTATTATTATTTTATTATTACTATTATTATTTTTATTATTTTAACACATCTTAATCAGAACAGCATCCAAGCGGCCTTTGGCTTTGAATATTAATTGATTCAAAGCAAGAGAGACACAGAATGCAAAAGGGACACCAACAGCTTTTCTTTCTTCCTTTGTTTACTGCTACATCTTCATATTTATTTATACACATACACATATATATATATAAACCCTTTCAAATAGTTTATTTTAAATTTATGAATTTCAAAAACTTGTTTGTTTCACCATTGTAACATTTTCTGTATTCATGTTATGGGAGCGGAGGTGGAAAGCATTTGCTTAATAGTTATGGCAAATAAAAATATGTTTAAAGTAAAATATTTCCCATTCTGCAGTAATTCCGTCAATGGAGTGTCGTGCAAACTGCCCCATATCTTTACACAGTATACCAATGGCCCAGACATAGCTGGTGCTAACTCTAAAATATCTAGGGCCAAACACAAATTCCCCCCCCCTCCTCAATCCCCCAAATTTGCATGCAAAACCAAAAATTAAAAGTCCCATCTGGTCCTCCATACATTAGCTCTCTGCGCATGCGTAGACGCCAGGGTGACTGAAATTGGTGCCAACACCATTCTTTGTTTGGCCCTTGTCAGATAACAACAAACTGACTTTTGTACTTTTTAAATCTCTGTTTATAATGATGCCAGACACAAAATCAATGGTTAATTTGGTGGATCCAAGGGGACTCAACTGGATGAAGGAAGGAAGAAACAGTGATTTGAAATGTTCAGGGCTGTAATTTTATAATATTTATAAAAATTAATTCATGTTCCCCAATTTCGGGGCATGGGCCTGATGTCATCATTGTTGATAATAATTTTTCCACTGTTGGTTAAGTATTCCTTCCCTACCCTCCCTTGATCCTCCCCAGTTAAATGCTTTTTGGCTTGTTTTATTGAAAGTTTTTTTTTTTTTTTATAAAATTTCTTGAGAGTTCAACGTGTTACACAGAAAGCTTATTCTGTATATCCCCAGGGTTACGTCCTCACCCTTTGGGTGTTTAGGCATTTTTGGTCATTCATCATACATCCAATGTATCGTTTTTAGCTCAACTTTGGTGAAGCCAAATTTGAGGTATTGTCATGGCCCAGTGTCCGTCTGTCTGTCACGCCGTCAACTCGGCTCGGGCTAGAGGCCCTATCTATGAACCAATCTTTACAAAACTTCTTGGGGTACCTTTGTTATCACCGCGGACGAGAACAAGTGTTTTGGGGTCAGGTCCGAAATTCAAGATGGCCGCTGGCAGCCATTTTGTACAAAATTAGGTGCAATCAGATTTTTGTGCAGAACTTCCATATGAAAGCTCTGATTTGAATAATTTTTTGTATGAATGTTTAGTACCATGGGATACATCACATATAATACAGGTTTTTTTCTCGTGCATAAATTATGCAACTTAGACTAACTTTGATTTATTTAGTGTTACTTTCAGCACTGTAAGTGCAAATGCCAATACGGCTCGGGCTAGAGGCCGTATTTATGAACCGATCTTTACGAAACTACTTGGGTACCTTTGTTATCACCGTGGGACGAGAATGAGTCTTTTGGGGTCCAGTCTGAAATTCAAGATGTCCGCTGGCAGCCATTTTGTACAAAATTAAGTGCAATCAAATTTTTGCGCAGAACTTCCATATGAAAGCGCTGATTTGAATAATCTTTTGTGTGAATGTTTAGTACCATAGGATACATCACATATAATACGGGGTTTTTTCTCGTGCATAAATTATGCCAATTAGACTAACTTTGATCTATTTAGTGTTACTTTCAGCACTGTAACTGCAAATGCAAATACGGCTCGGGCTAGAGGCCGTATTTATGAACCGATCTTTACGAAACTTCTTGAGTACCTTTGTTATCACCGTGGGATGAGAATGAGTGTTTTGGGGTGCGGTCTGAAATTCAAGATGGCCAACAGCAGCCATTTTGTACTTTAGTTAGTGAAATCAGTTTATTGTACAGAACTTCTGTATGAAAGTTCTGATTTGAATAAAATTTTTGTATGCATGTTTAGTAACATGGAATACATCACATATAATACAGGTTTTTTCTCATGCAGAAATTATGCAAATTAGTTGAACTTTGGTTTATTCAGTGCTACTTATACACTTTAAGTGCACATGTCAATATGACTAGGGCTGGAGGCTGTATTTATGAACCTCCTGAAACTTCTTGGGTACCTTTGTTATCACCTTGGGATGTGAACGAGTGTTTCTGCGTGCGATCCAAAATTCAAGATGGCTGCTAGTGGCCATTTTGTACCGAAATTAGGTCCAATCAGTTTTTTGTACACAACTTCTAGATGACTCAGGCTAGAGGCCGTATTTATGAGCCGATCTTTACGGAACTTCTTGGGTACCTTTGTTATCACCGTGGGACGAGAACGAGTGTTTTTGGGTGTGGTCCAAAATTCAAGATGGCCGCCAGTAGCATTATTGTACAAAAATTAGTGCAATCAGTTTTTTGTACAGAACTTCTGTATGAAAGTTTTGATTTGAATAAAATTTTTGTATGAATGTTTAGTAACAAAGAATACATCACATATAATACAGGTTTTTTTTGTGCAGAAATTATGCAAATTAGATGAACTTGTCTGTATTTATGAACTGATCTTCATGAAACTTCTTGGGTACCTTTGTTATCACCTTGTGACAGGAACGAGTGTTTTTGGGTGCCTTTGTTATCACTGTGCTATGAGAACAAATATTTTTGGGTTCAGTCAGACCCACTCTGGGACTCATTTCCAGTTTAGCATCTAACTGTCACCCCACTTTTACAATACTTTACCTATATATTTGTTACAGGCTATGGTCAGCATTTATGTACAGACCGTTACAATACTTTACATGTACCTTTGTTATGAGGTCATTACCTGGATGTTTGTCATTGCTGTGTCACATACTATACAACATGTACATGTCTTAAATAAGTTGAGCTACAGTATCATTGACACTTTAATTCTGGATTTTTCTCTCGTACAGCAGACAGTGTTCCGGATGAAGTATTGTTTATGTTACAAACCGATTTACGATTTGAACTGAGATGGAATGAGTTTATCTGGTTTATTGATTATTTATCCAGTGCTGTCGGTGGATAGTCTGCACAAAAGGTTTATTTACTAAACCTATGAGCGTAAAAATTGCCTTGAACAAGGCAACTTTTAAAGATTACATGTTTAGTAAATAAACCTCTCGTGTTTCACGTTGTAGATTTTGGGCTATGGGTAGTGTCATTTTGGAACATATATGTTATTGTGATGAATTGATGGTAACATGGGCTGAGGTTTGCGGCTCGGAGCATATGTTCAACTACGGCGCTTGTTTTGTTTTTATTTTGAGCTTTTTTAGCTCAGCAACTTTAGTTGTGTGAGCTTATGGCATGGCTCGATCGGTCGACATCAGCGTACGTGTCCAATGATGTTAAAGCTTCTGTTTAGGTCACTTACTCGCCCTATTTCCATATCATGGCCTTTATAATACTGCTACATGATAATTATTATCATTCTACCATGATTTAAACTCCCCCCCCCCCCCCCCCCCCCCCACCACCATACTCTGCATTTTAAACATTTTTCTTGACATTTTTAGTTATGTTTAGTTTTCTGTTTAGCTCAGAATTTTATGTTTAACTAAGTGTTTAGCTCACCTGCGGTGTTCCTTCTCTTCCCATGATGCTTATATTCATCATACATCTTCTTCATTATCATTCTACCATGCTTTAACTCCTCATACTCTGCATTTTAAACATTTTTCTTGACATTTTTAGTTGCATTCAGTTTTTTGTTTAGCTCAGAATTCCATGTTTAACTCAGTGCTTAGCTCACCTGCTGTGTGCCTTCTCTTCCCATGGTGCTTATATTCATCATACATCTTCTTCATTATCTTTCTACCATGGTTTAACCCTTGTCCAGTGAATTTCTTAAAATTTTTCTTCCAATTTTGAACGTTTAGTTTTCAGTTTAGCTAACACTTTGACATTTTCAGTGGGTTAAATTTTTTGTTTACATCGACTGCTGACACCCTTTTCATCCCATGGCCTTTATAATGCTTCCACATGGTGCTTATTATCATTCTACCACTATTTAACCCTCACCCAGTGTGTTTTAAACATTTCTCTTAACATTATTTAGTTACGTTTACTTTTCTGTTTAGCTCAGAATTTCATGTTTAACTTAGTGTTTAGGTCAGCTGCTGTACTCCTTTTCTTCCCATGGCACTTATATTCATCATACATGTTCCTCAGTATCATTGCACCATGATTTAACCCCTCTCCAGTTAATTTCTTTAAATTTTTCATCAAATTTTGAATGTTAACTCTTCTTTTTACCTCACACTTACACATTTTCAGTGTGTTACAGTTATTGTTTAGGTTAGTTGTTGACACCCTTTTCATCCCATGGCCTTTATAATGCTGCTATATGATGATTATTATCATTCTACCATGATTTAACCCCTCATACTGTGCATTTTAAACATTTTTCTTGACATTTTTAGTTGCGTTTAGTTTTTCAGTGTGTTACAGGTTTTTTTTAGGTCAGCTGTCGACACCCTTTTCATCACATGACCTTTATATTGCTTCTATGTTGTGCATGTTATCATTCTACCATTATGTAACCCTCATCCATTATGTTTCAAACCTTTTTCTTACCATTTTTAGTTACGTTTACTTTTCTGTTTACCTCAGAATTTCATGTTTTAAGTTTGTGTTTAGGTCATCTGCTGTTTTTCTTCTCTTCCCATGATTCATATAATCCATCAAACATGTTCCTCATTATTATTTTACTTTACTTATGTTTAGTTTTCTATTTAGCTCAGAATTTCATGTTTAACTTAGTGTTTATGTCAGTTTCTGTATTTTACTTTTAAGAGGTTGTGTTTAGGTCAGCTTTGTTGCATGTTATGAGCCTGTTTGATACAGTTCTTGTGTTTGCCAAAGTTACTATCTAAGAGGAATGTTGGTGAGCTATAGGGTGTTGGCTTCCTTCTTGTTGAAAATGGGTTGTCCAAAATGAATAGGCTCATTGACACAAGTTTGCATCATTTTCACAAAGAATTGACCATGATGTAAAGAGAAAAATCTGACAACTCTCACACTGTCAAAACCAGTGTTCATTTTGTCGGATGCCAATTACACTAAAATTTTGATATTTGTACTAAAGCATCTCTTGACTAAAAATATGGCACCAAATATTTGCTCTCACAATGCAAAAATGTCACCACAGTGGTGGTGAGAACCATTGATAAAACAAACAAAGGAATCATTTTAGTACTCATCATAAATTAAATCATCAGCTGGCAATTAAGGCAGAGATAATGATTCTTTACCTTTTGGCTAATTCCCTTTTGACCAATTACCTTTTGGACAAATCCCTTTTGACCAATTACCTATTGACCAGTTCCCTCTTCACCAATGATTTTTAGTAAATAGGTAATAAGTAAATAAGCAAAAGCTATATAAAGACTTTTTTATTTATATAATTTCTACCTCAGCTGACTGAATGACAGGGAGAGCTTAAGTGATCACTTTTTGTCCGTCGTCCATCTGTCGCCCTGAACTTTACATTATCGACCTCTCATAAACCACTAGGCCAAATTGAACCAAATTTTATGAACATGTACCTTATTGTATGTCAATTCAACTTTGTTCAAATCAAGTTGACATTCCCACAGGGAGCACCACAAGGGGCATTATTCTGATAGCACCCAAAATTTTTTTTTTAAAATTGAAAGAAATTCTTCTCCAGAACCATGAATTAGAATCCCTGTAGGAGCCCAAATTTTAACTTAGTGCAATATGAGGAAATTTCTTTAAAAATCTTCTTTTTTAGATTCACTGGTCAGAGTCCTTTCATATTTGGTATATAACATCTCTGGGGTGGGGGTTGGTGGAGGGGGTGGTGGTGGTAAGATTCACGTTTGTTCAATCGGGTCCCTGGGTTAGTATTTGGGCTCTCTGTTTTAGCCCAAATTTTAAGTAAGTACAATATAAGGGAATTTCCTTAAAAATCTTCTTCTTCAGAATCACCAGTCAGAATCCTTTCATATTTAAAATATACAACATCTCTAGGTGGGTAGACTCAAGTTTGTCCAAATCGCATCCCTGGGTTAATTTTTGGGTTCCCTATGGGAGCCTGAATTTTAACTTAGTGCATTATCAGGAAATTTCTTTAAAAATCTTCTTCGGATCCACCAGTCAGAATGCTTTCATATTTTTTTTCTACATCTCTAGGAAGGTCCGATTCAATAATTGTTCAAATCGAGTCCCGGGGTTAATATTTGGGCTCCCAATGGAGCCCAAATTTTAACTTAGCACAATATGAGGAAATTTCACTAAAAATCTTCTTCAGATCCACCAGTCAGAATCCTTTCATATTTGGTATACAGCATGTCTAGAAGGGCCAGATTTAAGTTTGTTGAAATTGAGTCCCTGGTTTAATATTTGGGCTCCCTATGGGACCCCAAATTTTAATTTAGTGAAATATGAGGGAATTTCTTTAAAAATCTTTTCCCCAAAACCATCTTTTAGAATCTTTTGATATTTGGTATACAACATCTCTAGGGGGTTCAGATTCAAGTTTGTTCAAATTGGGGCAGGTGTTGCAGCTACTACAGTGACATAACAACCTTTGGAAGTTTGGTGCTTGTCTATAGCTAGTAGAATTGGAAGCAGTCTGGAAGACCCATGACAATCATCTGACATGTACACCAGAGTTATGAATTATTCATGACTTCATTCCTCTAGTGTTGATGAACCATGACTAACTGAATGTGACCCAAAATACTTGTTTGAACCACTTTATCAGGTGAGCGATTAAGGCCCCTTGGGGCCTCTTGTTTTTGATTATTTTTTGTGTGGTCTTGAAAATAAAATTAACATTTTCTTGTAATATCATCAAATTGAATTTTTTACACATTCTATTATTATTTTTCTAGGTCTATTGCCTATGTGTGTAGAAGCTTATCTTCAAAGTTTATGGCTTGGCGTGGCTTGTATTTTGTTGTTTGTAAAATAGACCATTTTAAGTAAATTGATGGGACACTTTTAGTTTCAGTTCTGTTGGTAAGGCACACCCAAACCGCTATGAACTTATAGATATGTTCAATAAAGAGTCCATTCTCACAAAAGTGAAAATAACTCAGTTGCAATGTGGTGTTGCTCCTCAAAAGAGAAAAAAAAAGTATATTTGAATGGATGAACGATTAAACAAATTCAAGACAGAATTGTGTGAAAGTGAAGTTTGTATCACTAAATTTATTGACAAGGCAAAATATCTGTGTGCTATATATAGAGAATAATAGTTGACTGGACTGGTTAGGTGAAATAATTCATGTGAGGTGAGGGACATTGTACAAATTTGATTGTTTTACAATATAGTCCCTCACCTCGAATGAATTATTTCACTTAACCAGTCCAGCGATTACTCTGTTTATTACTTTTCATTATTAACGATAATTATATTATTTAACTCTTTACCTAACATAATGGTCTCTAAAACATAAGTTATGACCCTTCATTGGAATGAGCTCGTCAATGTTAGGTAAAGGGTAAGAAAAAAAAAACAAAACAATTTTTAGTGAAATTTCCTCATTTTGTGCTAAGTTAAAATTTGGGCTCCATAGGGAGCCCAAATATTAAACCAAGGACTCAATTTTTTGTGTTAGGAAAAGGCTTAACCCCCCCCCCCCCCCTCCCCCCCCCCCCCCCCCCCCCCCAAAAAAACAATGAAGTCCCCATTACACCCACTGCAAAGCATCTTCGTTTGTGCGCATGGATACATGACACAATTGTTGATTGCATAATTCACTTGTTAAGTTATCGTTTATAATCAAACCCGGAAATCCCAGTAAATCACACTTTGGAAAGTAATAAAATTAAATACCAAAAAAATAAAGCCTTTGGTTACTAGACCTTCTTTAGTTTTTTTAGCTGAAAATGGACATCACATTTCCACTTCTAACACCTTACACTTTCTGTTGGTAAAATTTAAAAAACAAAATTTACCAACAGAAAGTGTATGGTGTTAGAAGTGGAAATGTGATGTCCATTTTTAATAAATTTTACCAAGCAAATTAGATGTAAAGAAGGTCTTGTAGCCAAAAGCTGTACTAATTATATATTATTTTCAAAATTTGTAAAGAAAGCTTGTTAAATAAAATCTATGATAAATTAGTTTTTGTTACTTATTGAACCTGTTGGTGAAGAGGGAATTGGCCAAGAGGTAACTGGCCAAAAGGGAATGGTTTATTCCCAACAAGATGAATCCCAACAAGATGAATGGCGAAAATGGAGATCCCAACAAGACGAATCCCAACAAGACAAATTTAATTAAAATGACTATATAACCCATTTATTTTGAGGTTTTCCATCATAAACTGCTAACATGGCTTACTTTTGGACAACGAGATTTTATTTAACTGGTCGAGTGCTGGAAGGCCATTTTGGGGCTTTATCCTGAATCCTGAAGTGTGGGTACTTGAGCTAAAAGGCTTCATATTCTGTGAATGAACTTCAATTAATTTTTGATATATTATTAAGTCTGGGTGGATTTGCAATAATTTGTGAACAAAATTTTGACAACCCCCCTACCCAAATACGCTACCAGTTAACAGAGGCGCCATGCTTTATTACAAGATGCTATTTGCTACAGTTTTTGTATCTTTTTCTTTTTTTGTCAGCAATCTCCCAAACACATGAATAAAATAAAACCCAAAAATACTTCAATAACATACATTGTAATGTTCTTTTTGAAGTAAATTTCCCCCATATTTGATGAGAAAAAACAAATTTTGTCTTGTTGGGATCGTCTTGTTGGGATATTTTACCAATTTATCTTGATGGGATTCGTCTTGTTGAGATGACACCAAAGGGAATTGGTCAAAAGGTAAGACCAGAGACAGCCTTGTATAAGCTAAACAAGCTTACTGCTGAATCCACTTCAGTTTATGTACTATTGTGTTAATATGTAATCTGTTCTTCAACATGTTTTCTGAAATAAATATTGTTTAAACTAAAAGGTAAGACCCTGATTCAGTCGTTGGATTTCATGAACCACACCAAAGCCCTGTGATTGTGCCAATAAAGCATGACTGATTTGACAACATGATTGACAGATAGAGGCTGAGGTGTCAAACTAATATTTAATCAAATGCATTAAATGGTTACTTCGTAAGTTATTTTAATTGTCATTGATTAGTAATCAAGTTTATTTTATGAAACAAGTAGACCTTCAGCTTTACAAAAGCCATCATTAAATTAGATAAATACCTTTTACCATTAGCTTGTTTAGTCTAGTAGATTAAAAGTAATTAAACAATTTAATCAATTATTATGTGAGTATATAGTAACCATATTTCAGAAAGTTCACAGTCAAATCAAATAAGATTATTGGCCCTCACTTCCGACTGTCATAGATTTATAAGAGAATAAAGTTATTCCGGTCGCAAGGGATTTCAAATCCCACATCCTCCCTGTGCACCTTTAATGTACTGAAACTTTTCATTCATTCGCAAATGACAAAATTTTTACCATAAATATCCCCATGTTTCTAAGTAAAACACAGAGCTGAATTCTTGTAGTTATGAACAAATCCCAGTAATCTTCCAGTTCGAGGTTGTTGAGGTCTGACTCCACTACCCCACTACCAGAGCGCACACTCAAATCAATAAGATTATTGGCGCACACTTCTGTCTGTCATGAATTCATAAGCAAATGCAGTTATTCGGGGTCACTAGGGATTTCAAATCCCACATCATCCTTGTGTGCTTTTGGCACACTGAAACTTTTCATTCATTCATTTTCGAAAGCTGTTCTGTTTGAGATATTAACTGAGTCAATTACGGACTTGAATTCAACTACTGATAACTCTGTTGGTGCTGGTTTAGTAAGTTGGAGAGTCTGAAACTTGCTCAAAGCTGCTACATGGATCTCTCATGGTACTCCTTCCATCCGTAAAACTGCCCCGATGCAATAGGGCCCTGGCTGTTGAATGTGGTAATAAACTCCAATAAACAAGCAAACATTATTGCCAACTGATTTTTTCTAGCTACCCAATTTTCTAGACCCCAATTTCTCTCTGGCCTCATTCATCATTTTTAAGCTTAACTGCCTGATGCGTTAACTGGTTGAGGGCTAGATTATTTTTGGTGGTCTGGATTTGTTATTCACAATTTGTTTTATTACAAATTATTGGAGAGTGCCCATAGGCACTCTCCAATAATTTGTAATAAAACAAATTTATTTTTACAAAATATTACTTGGGTTTGACTGAATATGAAACAGGAGTAGTGAAAATGTTGGCTTTTGCTCCAGTTCCCGCATTTTTCTGAAAGCCCTGATAGTGGCTTCTAGCACTCAACCAGTTAAGAAGATACTGAACTCCTTAACCACAAAGTCCTCATGTTATTGATGAGGAGTAAACAGAAGAGTATGTAAATTAGTTTGCCTACTATCTCTTTTGCAAATATTAGGAAACTTCAAGTTTTCACTTGAGGCTTTCAGTTGCTCATTTGATAATTCTGGTCCAGCGGGAAAATTTGCATCATAGGGGCTCCAATTCGGAATTTGTTTTGGAGGGGAAAAACGTACAAAGACAAAGAAATTTTACATTCGAATTGAGCAAAGAACATTAAGACCAACACCTAAGCAACTGCATGTATATTATAAGTAAGTTTTATATCAAACAGTCACATGGTATCATGTTCATGCAGTCTTTGTAGTCTCTATCAAACTGTTCTTATACTATTAAAGAAGAACTTGTCATTTGCCTTTGAATTAAGAGACTTCATGAGGCAAGCAATTTTAATTTAATATACAATTGATGTCCTGAATTGGGCAGTCATAAGGCCTCAGAAAACCAGTGGTTTTCCGAGGCCTTATGACTACCCATTTCAAGCATCAGTTGTGCATTACATTTTTGTTTGTGTGGGAACTAAGATTGGGAAGTCTGGGGTTGAAAATTGTGAATAAATGTCATTGGAATAGGGTCTCATAAATGGCCCCTATAGATGCCCAAAAAAGAACCACTGTGATATCTACTCAAAAACAGTAGGTCAGATGTTACACTAGGAAAATATATATATAATATATATATAGAACTCATTGGAAGGTAGTGTTGGAAACGATTAGTCGGCTATTTGTCAACTCTGATATAGCCCAGTGTTGACTGGATTTCCTTGTTACCTAGTCGGAACATGTAGTATTTCCTATAAAAATATTACAATGTAACAAAATTCC
Source organism: Pictodentalium vernedei (assembly GCA_031216915.1). Taxonomy (NCBI): domain Eukaryota; kingdom Metazoa; phylum Mollusca; class Scaphopoda; order Dentaliida; family Dentaliidae; genus Pictodentalium; species Pictodentalium vernedei. The sequence continues at coordinate 111,428,198 of CM062291.1, read as the reverse complement.
AATTCAAGGTCTTCTGAGGAAGAGTTGAAACAATTGTCAGTTGATCTGTTCAGAGAGTGAAATCAACAAGACTAGTTATGAGATAACTGACACAGACTGAGCTCAAAATAGATGTGAAAATTAACTGTGTTGCATTGTTTCCTTTGAACTCGGTGACAATGGTTGCACTTCACATGCCTTATACTATTAAGGGCCTAGTTATTTGTACTTGTCTCCATACAATAAAATTTCCGTTAAAGAGAGATTCCCGTGCTATTTAATTTATTACGTATGTGATCAATGCAATGGCATTCCACTATATGTTGGAAAAAATGGCTATCCACACTCAGAATATTGAAAGCATGTGGTTAATCATTCATCAGGATTGCTCTCTACATCTGCGTTTGATTGAACTTTGAACTGAATCATTAATCTTAATATATGCATGTGTCTAATGAAATGGATGCTTTGAGAACTTACCAGCACAACATAATCCAGAAATAGCCCATCATGTCTATGTATGTCACCTATGAACCGGCATCATTAAAGTGTGCAAGCAGAGAGAAAAATATTCAACTGCAGAGGTATTGCTATGTAAATCTTGGTGGCAGAAAGTGGAGTGCCAACTAGTCTACTTCCCAGTCATTTCTAAAATATTGGAAGGATACTCCTATTTGTGATAATTCATTGTTGAAGTAGGAATCCTTGTATTTTCAGAACACTGTCCAGCAAACTTAATGATGCAGGCGAGTGACTGTGTTGAAGAATGCTCGAATCATTCAACATGTCCTGGTGCAAAACTTTGCTGTCCAGACAGATGTGGTCATGTATGTGTGGACCCAGAAGGTAAGTTGCCTTATCTTTAGAATTCTAATTATAAGCATCGATGTTGCACTTTTCTTGATGTTAACTGGTAGAGAGCTAAATTATATTTTTACACAGTATACCAATAGCCCAGACATAGCTTGTGCTAACTCTAAAATATCCAGGGCCAAACACAGATTTTGTCCCCCAATCCTCAAAATTTGCATGCAAAACCGAAAATTAGAAGTCCTATCTGGTCCTCCATACATTTACTCTCTGTGCATGCGCAGACGTCAGGAAGTGACCGGAATTGGCACCAATACCATTCTTTGTTTGGCAACAAACTGACTTTTGTGCTTTTTATACCCCCTGCAAACAAAGTTTTGGGGTTGGGGGGGGGGGGGGGGGGGGTATATAGGAATCACCCTGTCCGTCCATCCGTCTGTCTATCTGTCCGTCCGTCTGTCCATCCTTATAAGCGCAACTCCTCCTAAACCGTTTGAAGAATTTTCATGAAACTTTACACAATGGAAGAACTCCATATGAAAATGTGCATGAAGCAATATAATTCTGTTCTGACATTTTCAAGGGGAGATAATCTAACTTATACATTTTAATGTACCAAAAAGGCTACAAATCCTTATAAGCGCAACTCCTCCTAAACCGTTTGAAGAATTTTCATGAAACTTTACACAATGGAAGAACTCCATATGAAGATGTGCATGAAGCAATATAATTCTGTTCTGACATTTCCAAGGGGAGATAATCTAACTTCTACATTTTAACGTACCAAAAAGGCTACAGCTGAGGCGCAGTGGGTATTACTTGGTGAGCTTGCTCACAGTACCTCTAGTTTAAATCTCAGTTTATAATGATGCCAGACACAAATCAGTGGTTAATTTGGTGGATCCAAGGACACAACTGGATGAAGGAAGGAAGAAATGGTGGTTTGAAATGTTCAGGGCTGTAATTTTATAATATTTATAAAAATTAGTTCATGTTCCCCAATTTCGGGACATGGGCCTGACGTCTTCATTGTTGATAATGATTTTTCCACTGTTGGTTAAGTATTCCTTCCCTACCCTCCCTTGATCCCCCCCCCCCCCCCCAGTTAAACTCCCAAGCTTTTTGGATTGTTTTTTGGAATTTAATAAAATTTCTTGGGAGTTTAGCGTGTTACACAGAAAGCTTATTCTGTATATCCCCAGGGTTACGTCCTCACCCTTTGGGTGTTTAGGCGTTTTTAGTCATGCATCATGCATCCAATGTATCGTTTTTTTCTTCTTATGAGGATCTTGCCTTACATCGGATAGTTAAAAAATCTGTTACTGACTTCGGGCCGTGTTGACTGGGATCCCGTTTCCGGTTTTCAGTCTGACGTTGTTTACATTAGCAATGTTCTTTATATATATGTAGTTTCCTATTTATTATATCGTAGGTTTGTTGTAAGATACATTTATCAGTCCCATAGTGTAGCAGTTAATTTTTTGGATGAAAAAATTAATTTTTGTCCACACTTGGGCTCTTTTGGAATACATTTGGGCACTTCGTTCCCTTTGGGAACTTGGGCTCTTGTCAAAATTTTTCAAAAATATTTTTTGTCTAAACTATTTTTCGATTTATATTTTGAATGTTTTTTGTTATGTATCTTTTTATATTATTTAATGTGGAGTTGGTGGGAATACGATCGTCTTAGTTTGCTTCATTATGTAAGCATATTGCTCAATAAGCAAGGCGAAGAAGTCTTTCGTCTTATTTACATGTAGGTTGCCTTGCTTGTAGTCGATGTACATCCACTAATTCTTGCTCAACATGTGTCGCATGGGATGACAAACGTTGCTGACGGGTGTCACGGTACGTTGTTAGCGAGGGGCCACTGCCGGTCCTCTCACGGTGAGAGGCTGCCGCTGGTTCTCTCGACCAAAGGTCGCACTAGTTTTTTAGTTTCTATTTACAGAGGAACAAGAACATGGTGATGTTTATGTGATGCCGTCAGAGAGTGTGCTTCTGTCGTCGCATTTAGATAGTCAATCAGAGCTAGCGGCAAAATTGCTCATGAATATTATACAGGGCAATAAACCACAGCATGGTTTCAGATCCCTGTCGCCAGCTAGCTCAACCTGTGAAGTGGTACACCGTCCGAGGGTACCGTGACACAGGGTGTGTCCATTGCAGTCGAGGAGAGTAGAAAGGGTAGAGCGAGCACTATAAAATAATATCAGGCTCACCCTGCGATGATGGAGAGGAAGAAGACAGCAAGTTCAGCAGGAAGCTCGGTGAGGTCTGAAGGACCGCGAGCGAGAGAGCCCCCCCTCTCTCTTTTGTAACAACATCTGGAGCCAGATGTTGTGGTTCGGAACTTGCGTCAGTCAGAGCATACGTCCATGCCTCCCACCCGGGATGCTCCGTTCAGTTTACAGTCGGGGTCGTCTATAGTTATACCCCCGCTTCGAAGAAGTGGGGGCTATATAGGAATCGCCCTGTACATTTGTACGTCTGTCCGTACGTCTTTCCGTCCGGACAAATTTTTGTGTGCGCAACTCCTACATTAATGAACCGATTTTGATGAAACCTTCATCTCTACTAAGTGAACATGTGCATATTCCAAAATTTTTGAGCTGTGGCAATTTTAACTAGGTTATCTCCCTTTAACTTAGATTTATTATGGGTTTCTACATGAAATTCTTGTGCGTGCAACTCCTCCTACATTTATCAATCAATTTTGACGAAACCTTTCAAACATTATCACAACTAAGTGAACATACGCATATTCCCAATTTTTGATCTGCGACAATTTTAACCAGGTTATCTCCCTTTAACTTTGATTTATTATGGGTTTTCAAATGGGATTCTTGTGTGTGCAACTCCTCCTACATTAATGAACCGATTTTGAATACATGTTGCACATTGTAAATGTGTTTTTCCAAATGTAAACCATATATGTGTGGGCTCTTTAAGTATTCAGTGCTGTTCTGTGGAAGGCCACATGCAAATACAAATTTCAAGAACAAAAAATGATCTTTAGGCCAAAAAAAAAAAATCAATTGATTCTCAGGCAATTTTTTTTTCAAATCAATGAGGGAGGGAGGATTTTATTTTTATTTTTTATTTTTATTTCTTCCAGATGGTGAGAAAGGATTGAGAGGCAAAAGTCACTTTCTGATGTCTGTTTTTACCTGAAAAGCATGGAAAGTGCATATTGTAAAATGATATACAAATAAAACTCATTTTATTGAAAACTAAAACTGTTTTTCTTTATTTTCTGATATCACCACTTTTTGTATTTAGAAACAGAACTCTGACTTCACTTTTAAACTTTTACAAAGCAGAACTATTTTATGAATACTAGATATTATTGACCACCCTCGTATTATTTTGGTATCATTGTGAGTTATTTTGATAGAAATTAACATTTTTACGATAGAAATTTTAGAAGGGAAACAAAAACAAACCAGAATGGAAGCAAGCTTCCGGTGTCAACTCGACATGGAACTTACACAGCACTTGTAACGTCATCAGCCATCTGTCAAAGAGCCCCTCCCAAAGACCACGCCTATTAAAAATAGTTTGAACCCGTATACATCCAAGCGATCAAGTTTGATATTTAAAAAAGGGAAACATCACTTTATTTTTTCACTGCGGCGAAGCCCTTTCATTCATATCATTATCCGATCTCCCGTGGGTGAAATTAATAAATGGATAGGCCCAACTCAATACAGAAAATAAGCTGGACGTGTCGGTCCGTAAAGACTTCGTTTGTTTACTTTGAATGAAGACGTCATTCGTATTGGGAAACGCACGTGTGTTTTGAGTAATCTCCCTTGATGCACAACTGCTCTGGAAAAATCTGAATTTCAGATTCCATTCAGTGTTTGCCCATTCTTTCCCGTTATGTTCATGACACGTCAGCAGAATTTGGACTTTTGTATTTCTTTAGTAAGTGATAATTCCCCACCCCGAAAATATACTTACCTGTACCGATTATTCTCACTATTTCTCATTCGTGTTTTCACAGCAAAAAAGGTTTACTTGACGCCAGTACCTGGCAAATTTAACGTTTAGTATTCGACAAGGTGGGTTATGCCTGTGTTGGACAACTCGCCCAACATCGACCGAGTCAAGTTTGCGTTTGAATTCCCCTGCCATGTGCGCCCTATCTCCTGAAAATATGGCGAAAACCTTTCCCCTCTCACCAGGGTTCAGCCTGGCAGCTGATTTTAGGGAGAAGTGACTTCTCCCTTCAGAGACTTTAGGGAGAAGTCAGGACCCAGGAGGGAGAAGTCAGTGGACATGAAGGAGAAATCAGAAAAAAAACCATAAAACGTATATGACATCGTGACAAAATAAATGAACATAGAGGACACAATTGTGGAGAAAAAAATAAATAAAAGTTATCCAAATATACAAACACACACAAAACTAAGTCAGATGGTTACATAACAGAATGTAGGTTAAAATCCCCCCCCCCCCCCCCACCCCACCCCACAAAAAACTGTGTCGTTCATGGTTTCTGAATACCCCCTAACTCTTTGCCTAACAGTGATGACTAAGGTTACTGTGCAGTTGATTTTGTATTTGCCTCAACGATGTGGATTTGAAATTTAGTATGACCCATGGTGAGAGTGTTCTTCTCTGTAACAGAAGGTATATTCTTTTTAAAAAAATATTTAAAGTGTTTAAAATAAATTTCAAGTTCATATAAGAAGCTGGGTCATTCATGGTTTCTGAATACCCTAACTGAGTTGAAAAGCGTAGTTAAAAAAGTTTTCGATATCCTTCGTAAATTAAGCGTTATTAACAATTTGAGTTAATTAATTTCTTTGGTAAATGACAAAACATTTCAGTTGTCTCCCTTCCCGGCTGCGCTGGGTAATAATGCACTGTTTAGAAAACTGACAATTTCTGCCAACCATCTTTCACTGACACGTGCGATTGGTGCTTTGAAGGTCTGCCATTCTTATCCATCCAAATACCTGTGATTTCTATTGTAGCCTTATTACATTTAACCCCCTTCCAACAAACTTCACAAGTTTTCAAAGAAAAACATTCAATGCAAATTGCGGGGCGAATTTCAATGCAGCCAATTTTTCAGTGGAACAGAGCATAACCGCAAGCAATTTCGATATGGACGAACTGTCTCCAATACATTTTTTTTGTTTTGAAACGGTGGTTAACTTTAATAAATTCTAATTAACTCGATGCGTGTCTTGTGTGATTCGTTGTTTTGTCTGGTACTTTGTTTTTAAATAGCCATTTTGTGCTGGTTGCTATCAGTTGGGGCGAATTGTTCGAACGACTACGCCATTGCAATTCTTTTCAGAAATATAAAATTGGGCTAGTTTAGGCTATTTTCATAGCCGTGTGACGGACTTTAACAGCAACCGTGTTTACTGTTTTTTGCGGAAGCGTGTGTTTTTAAAAAATAAAACATAAGAAAATACAGTAAACTGCCATGTCTCCCAAGGAAGTTTGGGAGGGCGACGCCTGTGTATATTTACCTGTTTATTCGTTGGTTTTGGGCCTTAAAACCAATAGTCCCTTTTCAATTTTCCTGTTTCCTATTTTCGTGCAATGACGGTCCAAATAAAAAGGCCCAATGTGGGCCATTTTTTTCAACGCGGCGGTGCCTGAGAATCAATTCCTTTTTTTTTTTTGGCCTTATGTATACATTTCCTTATAGCCTTCGCCTACATGATCAGAAGTGCATTCCTCTAAAAACCCAAAGCGGGGGTATTAATCACCTTCAGTGATAGTTCTAGTTACAGCTTATTCTTCAGCGTCTACCAAGCACACACGACCGCACCTTGACTATGTGACTTCTGATATCCAGCCTGCATCGCCGAGAAGGTCACTCTTCATCAGAGAAGTCACACCATACAGTAGCCAAGGAGACGATGCCTCATTCATCGGGACATCAGCAGAAAAGAGCCATCTCGGACAATCCCAGGAGCAGCCGGCGGCCATGCAGCAGAAGACCACTGCTCCTTAGGCCTCCGTAACAGACTTGCTGTCGCAGATTGCGCAGCTCATCGCAGCATCCCAGCAAGTGCAGAAGCAGATGACAGCAGTCTCAGAACTTGAGCTGTTGGAGGGTGCTGGGTCAGTCCAATCATCTGCATGTTCAGATGCTGATGACCGTGAGTATAATCTGATTCAGTCGGATGGTGAAAGGGATTTGGAGGAGAATTACCCTTCTCTTTCGGAACAACACGGTGGCGATAGAGCTTATGCATCGGTTCTTCCGTGAGTTCGTTCAGGGGATTCAGAATGCTGTGACAGCTCGAAAGTAGCACTATTCAGTAGCTAAGACGAGGCCTCATATATCGGGACATCCAGAGAAAAGAGCCATCTCGAACACACTGTCCTGGGAGCAGCCAGCAGCCAGAATAGAAGACCGCTGCTCCTCAGGTCTCCGTTACGGTTTTGCTGATGCAGATTGCTTGCAGCTCATCGCAGCATCCCAGCAAGTGCAGAAGCAGCCGACGGAAGTCTCAGAACCTGAGCTGTCGAATGGTGTTGGGTCGATTCAGTCATCTGCGCATTCAGATGCCGCTGACCATGATTTTCTACTGATTCAGATGAATGATGAAAGGGATATGGAGAGGGATTACCCTTCTCTTTCGGAACAACACATGGTTGAGATGGATTTATTCCATCAACACTACCCTGAATTTGTTCCAATGAATCAGAATGCTGCGACTACTTACAAGAAACTGCTAGCATTATTGAATGCTGACTTTATCCGGAAAAAGAGGAGGAAATGTCTTTTCCGGTTAAATATAGACAGGTGTCGCAGGCCATTGGCATTTTAGACAATGCCATATTTAACTTTCCAGTGGAAAGAAGTAAGGCAGTTTCTTGTCATCATCTTCCGTAATTTCATCGATTTCAGAAAACAGGGAAGACGTATTGAGAGTTCCTCTGCGTTTGAATGAGTAAGGACCTAGCTATGGCCTTACCTTCATCATTTATTATTCGCTCAGTCACAATTGAGACTGCATTTCTTCATTCAGAGTGAATTTAGACTCACTATTTTACTCAGATCACCTTTAAGAACTGTGACGCAATGTCTCTACGGAAAGGAATTGGAGGACGTTCGTACCTCAATTAGAGTCCTTTCCAGGGCTATTATATTTACCACATATAACTCTGTCTTAACAGTTGCTAATTCGGAGTAAAACAGACGTGACGGAGCCCTTTCATCATCATCCTTATTAGACGATAAGGTGAAAAACTCTCTGAGTCACTCCGGTTTCCGGACACTAAGTTTTTGACGATAAGCTTTCATTGGTTTATGACCAAGCTACAAAGAAAGCATCAATACTCTGCTCCTTAAGTCGGCGTCTAATCGACCCGCAATAGCAGAAAGGAGTAAGGGAGGACGTCCTAGACAGAAGGTTGCCTATAAGGACTCCTCGTGATGGTATAGTTAACCCTCCTATAATTACTCTAGGGATCGTCATACAGCGACTCGGATACGGGGCTTAGGTCTGATCGAGACTACCGGTCAGATGCCCCTAAACCGCTGGGTCGAGGCTCTTTGCAAATGAGACGCAGTTTCTCCTTCCGTAGGCCTCGCAGGTACTACAGCAGTGTCCGTACGGTCTTGAAAAGTGCTTGAATTTCAATGCCTGTCTTGAAAAGTGCTTAAATTGACTTTTCCCCTTGAATAGTGCTTGAATTACCACCACTCCCCTTGAAAAGTCCTTGAATCCAGGACCTCAACCTACTCTGCTAAAAAAATCCTCCCAAAATGCCACATTTTAGTGCCCAAAATAACAAAAAAATTTGGGAATTCGCTGTAGCATATTAAAGTTTAATAAAACACGAATAGTATAATACGCCTGTGTGCTCTGCACACTACTTTTCTTGTTCATGATAATGAGAGAAAACACAAGTACACAAATTACGATGACGTTCATCATAATGTACAGGTCAATTTTAACCAATCAGAAAATTGAAATGGCAGCATATGATCTATTTGCATACTATCATGTGGCTCACTGTACACTGTACTGGTTTTTCCAATCAATGTCTGCATCTCCGCCTGCTTCATTTATTTCATCGTGTCACACAAAAGGATAGTTACTGGAAGCGATAATATATCAAAGATTCACCTTGACTTTGTATGAAAATAACAGAGGTATTTGATAATAAATAATGAATTATTGTTTGTAAACAATCGATTTTGAATGTCTAATAACCACAAACAACCCCACAACTTTGCAAGAAGTTCCAAAACTTAACCAAAAGGACAGAAATGGGCCTGAATATTACCTGACACACACTCATTCTTGAAATATGCACTGTGCAGAGAGCAGTTATAAAAATAACATGTCACAGTTTGTTTCTTAGAATTGAAAAATAGTCCTTGAAAATGAATGACATAGCCCTTGAAAAGTGCTTGAATAGTGCTTGAATTTCATTTTGTTGAACCTGTACGAACCCTGTGCAGGTGTGGGTTAGAACCTCTATTGCTTAGCAGTTGACGATAGTTATCAGGATTCATATCAAACTGGATAACTATCACAGAAGACCAGTAGGCGAGAAGTGTGGTTTCGGATGGCCTACGGCTATCTTTCTGAGAGAACCACAACTAACTTAATGTCTGATGGACAATGCTTCCGTCAAATCCTTGCATAAGAGTCTCTCCAATCGGAGGTAACGGTTCTCTTGACAATGAAAGTAATAGAGGTCGTCGAGAATGAAGATTCTCTAGGATTCTGTAGTCACCTGTAACTCGTACTGAAGCCATAGAGCTCATTCCGACGGATAATAGATTGGAGATGGATAAAAAGTTTATCAAAGCTCTAAAAGTTTATTTATGGTTATCATTTAGTTGGTTAAAGTGAGCGTGCGAGTGAATGACTATGCTACAGGCATAGATCTATAGATAGCTTCGGTCTGAGGATAGCACCCTGCACTGTCACTCAAATATTATCTTGGTAATGTCTCATAACAGTCTGGTTCGTCTGCTATTATCTAGAACGAAATTAGTTTTATGCGACTGATGGGGTTGTGGTGAGCGGCTACACATCTTGTTTAGATGGGTCGCTTATGCACACGTCCCTTCCAGTTATTCTTACCCAGAACTAGAGTGTGATAATGCATTCGCTCAGGATCAGTATTGTTTTAACGGATATAGTAAACAAAAGGTCCATATTGGGGCAGATATTCAATGGTCAACTCAAGAGTTCCGCTGCAACTGCCAGATCTGGCTTTCACGATTATGACGGGTACGAGTCAATAGTTTGTGGCACGACCCTGAGTCCGACAGACTCAAAATGCAGGGGTCTTGGGACCCTTGGTTCACGGAGAAACACATAATCATCAAGAATGATGTCAATAGTGTTAGCGCTTCATCAATGCAGACGCGCTTGTTCAGATATTGTTGGCAACTCAATAGTGGTAGCGTACATCAGGAACCAGGGCGGCACCCATTCATTTTTGTTATGATACCTGACGCAGAAGAATTTTCATGTTCATCTCTCTATCCATCATATACTGGATCGTCTGAATGTACTAGCAGACTCGCTCCTCGGAAAGGCCGTCTGTTTCGTTTGTATGGATGGATGCTCAACATGCGATTATTTGTACAGTTTTGCTACCAGTGGGTTCACGTCATGATTGTTCAGTTTGCGACGCACCGGAACAATTAGTTACCATCATTGTGTCGCCATGCCCAGATTATTGAGCGCATGCAGTAGACACTCTGCAGAATTTATGGGGATAAATGATACGATATGCGTATCCTCCAATTCATTTGATTCAATAGGTTACGTTTAAGATTAAACAGTCTTGTTGTGAATCCTACTAGTAGCACCTCTGTTGTCACAGAAATCTTGGATCAGTATTCTCAAGTGTCTGTTATGGTATGCCCCCCAGAAGCTTTCTCCATGAGAGGGTCTTCTTTCAGGGGAAGTTTTATTCTTCACGTCTTTCTCCACCCATAGTGGCATAATGGAGTTGGTTAGACTTGAGGGAATCATCGTGGTTCCTATATTTTTTTGTTAACTGACACAAGAGAGATTAAATATGCGGGTGAGGAGATGTCGTTATGACTTCGAATTACCCCTTCCCCCCCCCCCCCCCCCCCCCCCCCCACACACACACACACACACACACTCACACACAATGCCTACGTGTTAGAGGCAATTACCGGGCAAGACGTAGTTTTCTTCTCACAAGCCTCATATGATTTAATACATGCATACTATGCATTTGGGTCGTGTTCTATGGCGACCTCATGGGCACATCCGCTTTTTAGCTGAATTAGTGTTCTGTTATTTTTGTTGATTTGTTATATACGAGCGCTTATTTATAAATCATCACAATTAAATTGCTACTCTTGAGTACCTGGCAGGCGGCATAACCAGTTAACTGATATTCAGATGATTACATGCTAAATATAAATGCTCTCGCACATTATTATTATTAGGTTATCGCTTTATTGTATTTTGTGGACCTTGAAATTATAATCTATTTCGGGGCTGGTCCATGTCAGAGCCTGTTAATCATACCTACTTTCATCTCTAGGTCAAAGTTTCTATTTTGTTTTGTACTCATCTAACACGTGTTTTTATGATCGTAGATATCGGATAGTACAGATTGGAGAGTGTTGTTACTGGAATTTATTGTACAGAGGCCGCCTGTGGATTACCGAGGAAGTGTGTTTTCTTTTCAGGGATCATTCAGTGTGGCTTGATTGGATATGTGTATGTTATATTTTTATATATCACCGTTTTTCGACGTATCTGTATACGTCATCTGCAGTGTATGTTATTTAGTGGGCAATATTAATTACCAGGATTGTTGCTATAGCCATAACTTCTGAAGTAATGTTAAGCACCATTTATTAATCATGAATTAATACCTGAGTGCCTGTTTGACTATTATTTATATTGTTTTTTGGTACAGCTCTTATTGTTTCCAGAGCTCTCCCCTTTTTTCTTTTGAAGTCTTCTTCAACAAAAGGGGGTGGGGAGGGGATTGTGATTTTTACCCCTTCCCTGGCTTAAAAAGTATGCATCTTTGAAGGAAGCTGTTTTATCCGTATTTATATCCTGCGTGCAGCTGAAGTGTTATTGTAAGGCGTATGTTTGTGGGAGATTTTCACTTATTCTCAAATATGCCATCCTAATTATTGGGGCTTAGTCCGGACTAGCCTTAAAAATTAGGAACTTGTCTTCATACTCACAAGAGAGAGAGAGAGAGAGAATACTTTATTTGCAGCACATGTATTTACATAAGACTAAGTTCTACAAGAATGTACTAATCATTTTATGAAGTATTTATAAATTATAAGAAGATATTCAGCATACATGTTCTGCAGGGAACGGCCTAGCCAGATTGGCTGTCTTCCTGTCATTCTCTGTGGTGTGTTTGTGGATTGCATGGGTGGATACAAGTAAATATAAGAAATTGGTATTGATGAACGACTTATATGCACGTTGGTGATGAGGGCGTGGCGAGGTAGAATGGACGTTTCACACCTGTGTTATTGATAATGGATGAAAAGGATGAAAAGATAATACATATATATATCGTCCTTCCAGCATCGACCACAAAAGTGTATATGAATACATACATAGACACACATATACATATATGTGTGCAATTGTACGAGTGTGCACAAGTGGGCAAGTATATATATGTAATGGGCTATGGTCTCACCTATTAAACACAGGAATATCAATTAATGGAAGATGCGTGAAGATGCAACTGCTTGAATTTAATTTATGCATACACACACATGTAACCGTGCTAACATACACACAATGCATTAGCATTGAGGTATACAGAATAAACCTATACGTGGGCCTCCACAAAGTAGGATGTGGTTTAGTAATGGCGATTACAGTCCTTGCATTTAGTATCATTACAGTTTACTTCACTGGGATATTCTTCCAACATTTGTCTTATTATAGTTTTTTTTAAATTCATTTCTGTTTGATAAATTAGTTATACGTTTGTCCGTACTGTTCCATGTTTTGGGAAAGAGGCTAACGGGGAGTAGTTCTAAAGATTTATTTCTTGTGTTCTTTACTTGGAGGCCACCAGAGTGTCTAGTGGCTAGTTCTGGCATGGCCCTTTCACTGAAATAGTGATAAAATGTTGCCGGAAGGTGCTTGTGTTTCCAGTCATGTACGAATAGCATAATATGCAAGATGTGGAGGTCCTTGAGTTTTAGAATTTTATCTTTTTGAAATAAAGGATCGGTATGGTCCCTGTATTTTTTTGTTGTTTATAATATGAAGTGCACGTTTCTGCAAGAGGAATAATTTATTGATAGCTTTTGAGTGCCCCCCATATCTGTATTTCGTATAGGAAATAACTATGTACAAGGGCATAGTATAGGGAAAGTAATGCGTGGTGGGGCAATACATTTTTAACTCTGCTAATTGCATTAAGAGATCTGGAAACTTTAGAGCAGAGTACTGAAATATGTAATTTGTAGGTCAGTTTGTCGTCGATATGTATTCCAAGAAATTTTACTGCGTTCTCATTTTCTGTAGATCCCACCCTTCCTACTAGGTCGTTATTAAGGAAAATTCTTAAGTTGATACTTTTACGTTGTGGGGGTGGGTTAATCAATATAAACTTACTTTTGTTTACGTTTGACTTTAATTTGTTTGTGGAGCACCATATGTGGACATTCTCTAGTTCGGCGTTAATTGTTTCAGACAGACCATCAATGTCATGACCTGATGAGTACACTGTCGTGTCATCTGCAAATGACAATAGATTAAGGGAAGTTGAGTTGGATATATCATTAATATATAATAAGAACAGTATTGGGCTTAAAATCGAGCCTTGTGGGATGCCACAACTAATGGAGGTTGGGTTTGATTTATATCCTGAGCATTGTACGAACTGTGTTCGCTCGCTGAGGTAGTCCCAGAACCAACTATTGCTGAGACCCCTGATGCCGTAGTGGTTCAATTTTCCCAGGAGGATTTCGTGATTGATTGTATCGAATGCTTTGGATAAGTCGAGGAAGACAGCCAAGGTACTGTCTTTAGTTGGTTTATTCTTTTCGTATGCTATGTGTTCAAGCATTTTCAGAATGGGCTGAATGGTTGTGTGACTTTTCCTAAAGCCAAATTGTTTGGAAAATAAGATCTTATTACTTTCTACAAAACATGTAAGTCTTTTTAACATAATTTTTTCCAAACTTTTTGAAAATACGGGAAGTAAACTGATGGGCCTATAATTGTTTAGTATGTGCCTGTCACCTAATTTAAAGATTGGGGTTACCTTTGCTATTTTCATTCTTTTAGGGACTATACCTGTCTGAAAGGACAGGTTGATGATATCTGAAATTAGAAGGGCTATTTCTTTAGCAACATGTTTTAGAAGAAATATCGAAATCTTGTAGCAATCCTTGCTCTTTTTGGGCTTAAAACCTTTGATTATATCTATTACTTCGTCTGGACATGTCGGGGATATGAAAAAACTATTCTCAAAATTTCATTTTAAATAATAAGGAATTACTTAAAATCGGGCTCCTTATTTAGAATATGTCTCCTTTATTACTGTATAGAGAGACATACATGTAATTCCTAATTATTCTAAGTTCCTTCATCATGGATTGCAGGATTGGAATTATTAGTCCCCTATGGGAACCGTAAGGGTACTATAGGATTGCACTCCGTCCATCCATCCGTCCGTCTGTCCATTTGTCCGTCTGTCTGTCTGTTTTTTATGTTACCACCTCTCCCTCCAACATGCTTTAAGCTACACCTTTCATATTTGGTACATGGATAAATGGTTCTGAAGGGATGATGCACGCTCAAAATTTTTTTTTCAGAATCCAAGATGGCAGAATGGTGGCCATTTTTGTTGTGTTTTTTTAAGCTTTTTTTCTCTATTTTCATGTTACCACCCCCTCCCACCAACATGGTTTAAGCTACACTTTGCATATTTGGCACATGGAAAGAGGGTTGGGAGGGGATGATGCATGTTCAATATTTTTCCTTCAGAATCTAAGATGGCGGCATGGCGGCCATTTTTGTTGTGTTTTTTTAAGCTTTTTTCTCTATTTTGTGTTACAACCCATCACTACAACATGGTTCAAGCTACACTTTTTATATCTGGGACATGGATAGAGGGTTGTAATGGGATGTTGCAAGTTCAATATTTTTTTTTTCAAAATTCAAGATGGCGCCATGGCAACCATTTCTGTTGTGTTTTTTAAGCTTTTTTCTCTATTTTATGTTACCACTGCTTAGTGTTGTACGGTTAACCGGTTTTATAAGTCGGTTTCGGTTTTGCTTGAAAACCGAAACCGTGTGACTGGTAAATGAGTACGGTTTCGTTTTTTTTCCTAAAATATCGGGAAGAGATGTTTTCTTTATTCAGTTTGCACTAA
Source organism: Pictodentalium vernedei (assembly GCA_031216915.1). Classification (NCBI taxonomy): domain Eukaryota; kingdom Metazoa; phylum Mollusca; class Scaphopoda; order Dentaliida; family Dentaliidae; genus Pictodentalium; species Pictodentalium vernedei. Next base: position 111,413,044 of record CM062291.1, on the reverse strand, counting down.
CAATGTCTGAAATGTCGAGCTTTGTCAGGAAATAACAGTGTCGTCAATGCACGCCACATTCTGGGTGTAAAGGGGTCACTCCAGCATGTCCAGATCACTCGAGAATGATGTATGACAAGTTGTCAATCACACATCGTTCACGTAAAAATAGGTTGTGTTTTCTGTGAGAATGACAAAACAGACAGCCAACACGCCTACTTTCACTGATTTCAGAAATACCTTGTGCAATTGGCTTCGTTTTTGAACAGGTTTGACATAGTCAATCAGTTTAATTAAAATTACTTATCTACAATCTGTTGGACAGTGAATAATATCATATCAGAAAAAGGTCTTGGTATTTCATTGTCGTATTCGAAAATAACATTTGTCACGAGTTTCCACACCAAGTGTTTCATATGTAGTCTGTTGCCTCCCTTGATGTGCTTATCCGGGAAGAGGCTTCACTGCAGTTCAAACTTGGGACGTTCCGACCTGAGACGACTTGTCCTGAAGGTTTCGGTCAACTAAAAACATGAAACCAAAAGTTCTTATTCTATTTAGTTCAATATATGAAGGCCAAAACGTCTTGAACCGAAACGTCCCAAGAACGAATCGTCCATATCCACGGGAAGAAGCTGTGTTCCATAATATCGCTGTCAACGTGCCACGGTTGCATTCCCACACAACTAACTTTAAGGGGGGGGGGGGGGGGGGGGGGGGGGGGGGGGGGGGGGGGCAGGCAACCAAAGGAACAAATCAGCAGTAGAAATAAAAAGTGGAATGGCAAGAGGCAAACGCAAAAAAGTTACAATATATAACAGTACACCAGTGAATTATTTGTGAAATCAATTCCGTTGAGCTAATACCGTTGCGGGGGCGAGGTGTGTGTGTGTGTGGGGGGGGGGGGGGGGGGGTGTGTAGATAGACAATAGGTATTTGGTAAAGTGGTTCGTTTTGAAGCCCACCCAGCTACAAATAATATGACTTTCCCATTCCAGGCTGACATGAAAAATAACACAAATAATTCACTGGGCAGGCAACCAAAGGAACAAATCAGCAGTAGAAATAGAAAGTGGAATGGCAAGAGGCAAACGCAAAAAAGTTACAATATATAACAGTACACCAGTGAATTATTTGTGAAATCAATTCCGTTGAGCTAATACCGTTGCAGGGGCGAGGGTGTGTGTGTGTGTGTGTGGGGGGGGTGGGGGGTGTAGATAGACAATAGGTATTTGGTAAAGTGGTTCGTTTTGAAGCCCACCCAGCTACAAATAATATGACTTTCCCATTCCAGGCTGACATGAAATGATGGATAATGTATGGAAAAGAGTCCATACATCAGTTCATTGTCAGGTATGTTAGGATGGGTGTCTAGGTGACCCACTTGGAAACGCTTGTTATTATTTGCAATGCCTGGTAGGGTCACTTTGTTAGGCTGTCCAGGGCCCCACCCAGGAGTGAGCACTGAACAGAGCCCTGGGAAATTGTGAATTAGCTGGTTTTCACACCCATGTGTTAATATCAATTCATCATAGACTCGCTTATGCCTGAACTTAAAGACCAGAGGTGAGGGGGGGGGGTGGCTGCGGGGCATGTGCCTAGAATTGGTGAGTGGTGATATTCTACGAACACTGTTACATTTTATTTTCTTTTATATTATTTTGTTTTGATAATGCCTGCCATTTATACACTTCGCACAAATGCTAGCCACTGCCAATTAAATCGTCATTGAAAAGATGACAGTATGGGCATTATATCGACACTACATAGTTTCTGTTGGAAACTGCAGATGTCTTACTATAAAAAACCGAAAATCGACCTATAAACCGAGTTTTTTTTTAAAAAACCGAACCGAAACTGAACCGAAACAAGAAAAATGAAACCGCACAACACTACCACTGCTCCCTCCAACATGGTTCTAGCTACACTTATCATATATGGTACATGGATAAACCTTTCATATTTGGTACATTGATAAATGGTTCTGAGGGGATGATGCTCAGTCAATATTTATTTTTCAAAATCCAAGATGGCAGAATGGCGGCCATTTTTGTTGTGTTTTTTAAGCTTTTTTCTCTATTTTACGTTACCACCCCTCCCTCCAAAATGGTTCAAGCTACGCCTTTCATATATGGTACATGGATAAAAGGTTGTGAGGGGATTATGCACGCTCAATATTTTTTGTTCAAAATCCAAGATGCTTTTATACTCTTCTTCTGTGACAAAAACACCTTATGTCACAAAAGCGCTGTAGGCGACTAATACCACCTCGGTGGTCAAACACTTGTTTCAGAAGTCCTAGGCCTTCCTCCTATTTACGATTAAGCTATGTCTGGGCCATTGGTATACTGTGTAAAAATATGATAAATTTATAGGAATTTCTATATTTTTATACTTACCAATGGCCCAGACAGGAAGGGCCCTCCATGGTGGGCACTCATACCTCCCCGCTGAATTATTATGTAATATTCTCTTTTGCAAAGAATGGTGTTGACGCCAATTCCGGTCACTTCCTGACGTCTGCGCATGCACAGAGAGTAAATGTATGGAAGACCAGATAGGACTTCTAATTTTCGGTTTTGCATGCAAATTTTGGAGATTGGGGGGGGGGGGGGGGGGGGGGAGGCAAAATTTGTGTTTGGCCCTAAATATTTTAGAGTTAGCACCAGCCATGTCTGGGCCATTGGTAAGTATAAAAATATAGGAATTACTATAAATTTATCATTTTTCAAAGGTGGTTTGAAAATGTACTTTTTTTCAAACCAGTAAGGAATGCCTTAGTTTAGGCAGATTTTGTTAATGAACAATTGTTGTGTCACAATTTATTGGATAGTGCCTCCTTTTGGCACTCTCCAATAAATTGTAACAAAATAATTTGATATAAAAATTTATTTTCTTCCACTAAGAAAACAGCATGCCTATGAAAACAGTGTAAAGCTACTAAAGTGGCTTTCAGCACTTTTCAATAGACCCATGATAGTGGCTTCTAGCACTCAAAACCAGTTGAACCAACTCACAGAGCTTCAAATCAAATAAACATAGCTCAACAATGACTGGTTTGTAAAGTTGTATAATGAGGCTTACACACAAAAAAAACAAAGTTGAAAAAAACATTTGAAGGTTCTTGTAGAATACCATTATAAAACAGTGTGAATTCTTTTGTAATGTTCCCTCTGATTGTATACTACTCAAAGTTTGCTAAGCACCAAGTATATCCAACTACCTGTTTTACGTTTTAGTTGAAATATTGTTATGAAAAGTGTATATATTTTTTATTTAATTATATCTTTAATGATTTTAGTACAGAAATTAAGATTTTGTTTGTGTTTGACATTATTTTTTAGCTTTTGAATACGATAACAATGGAAAATGGATGTTATTGGTAAAAGAGAAAATTTTTCAAATTTGCCAAAAAGTTGATGGAACGAACTGGTATGGGTTCAGTATCGAGTATGAGACCCATTACTGTTAATTACAGCTTGACAGCACCTTCTCATGCCCCCAACCAGGTTCCTGGTGGTCCTGTGTGGGATGTTCCATTCTTGTCCCATCATGGCACCAAGCTCCTAGACACTTCTTGGCTTGACAGGACGGGCTGAAATTGCAAGCTGCAACTTATTCCAGACATGTTCAATTGGATTGAGGTGAGGGGATCTTGCTGGGATCTTGTGGGCATCCAGAATCTCATCAATATACTGCTGTGCAGTCAATGTACCACGGTCAAGTACACCAAGCTCTGTACATCCATCCCAGCTGATGCTGCCGCAGACCATTATTGACCTTCCACCATAGCGGCCATGTCCAGCAATGTTGGCTGCATGGAATTGCTCGCTCTCCTGGACTTCGCCATACCCTAGAACGTCTATCTGTGTAGTCTAGGCAGTAACTTGACTCATCTATAAAAAGGACAGGTCGCCAATCTTCTCCTGTACATCCAACATGGTTCATGGCCCATTCATATTGTGTCTGGCAGTGGTTCTGGTACAGCGGAATGCGAATACATGGTCTTCTCGATCGGAGACCACCTTCGTGCAACCTTGCCTGGATAGTCTGCGTCGAAACATTTACCCTGGATGCATTCTGAAGGTCACTGCAAAGCTGGGTTGCTGTTGCAAATCGGTTCCTACAGGTCTGAATGATCAAAAACCGGTCTTCAGCTGCAGATGTTGCCCTGTCTCTGCCACCAACATGCCATCTTGCTGGTGTGCCATACTGCTGAAATCTTGCTCAGGCTCTGGTGATCACCATATGGTGCACACCAAGGGCTGCATCAACCTGACAATGTGTGGCCCCTTGCTCCACCATCCCAACAGCCCACCACATTTCTGCTTCAGACAAATGTCTTCTTACATTTGCATTCGCCATATTCAATCATTAAATCACAAGGGTTTGTGTTAAAATGACAGTACACAAAAACATCATGAAAATCAAGAGGTACTTGCTTTCCATGACTGTCACGAAAGTCTACCTGTCAAGAGACCTATTGTAAACACTGGGGACTATCTCAATACATTCCTCAATCATATCCACCAAGTTTTTCAATCAGTTATGACTTTTTATCCTTTGAAGATAATTCTCTGAAACCTTCAACACCATGAGCTGAGAAGGAATTTATTATTTTGGGGAGGGTGTGGAGTGGGGGTTGCAGCTGAATGTTTCTTTGTTTTGTTTCAAAATGAGTTTTGAAGGATTGCAAGTGATATCATGCCACTGACAGGTTTTCACCAAATTAATCCTAGTGGAATGGATCTGGGGCTTAGGGGGTATGATCAGTCTTTTTAAAAAAAAAATTCTGGGAGTTTCTCTGCAAGGTTAACTATTGAATTGAGTTTTTGAATTGGCTATTACTTTTTTTAACCAATGAAAATAATTTTGTGAAATGTTATGGAGATGTTCAATATCATAAGATGAGATGATATTTTTTTTTAGCTCACCTGATTGAAAGTCGGGGGAGCTTCAGTGATCACTTTCTGTCCATTGTTCGTCTGTCGGGCATGAACTTTACATTTTAATTTTAACTCGGTCTCATGTAGCAAGCAATTTTTAAAAATCTTATTCTTTGGATCTATGTGTCAGAATCTTTTGATGATTTGTATAGAACATCCTTTGTTTGGGTCATATTTGAGCTCCCTGTGAGAACATAAACTCTCACATAGTGCAATATGAGGAATAGAATTTAAAAATGTTCTTCATGAGATATACCAGTCAGAATCTTTGATATTTGATTTGCAGCATCCTTAGGAGGTTCAGATTCGTGTTTATTCACCAAGCAATTTTTTAAAATCTTCTTCTTTGGATCTATGTGTCAGAATCTTTTGATGATTTGTATAGAACATCCTTTGTTTGCTCAAATTAAGTCCCTGGGTTCATATTTGGGCTCCCTATGGGAATCCGCATTTCAACTATGGAATATGACAAAATTTATTTTAAAATCTTCATCTTCAGATCTACTGATATTTGATATACAGCAACCTTAGGATGTTCGAATTCAAGTTTGTTCAGATCAAGTACCCTGGTCATATTTGGGCTCCCTATGGGATCCCAAATTTTAACTTAGTGCAGTATAAAGACCATTCTTTAAAAAATCTTCGTATCCTCAAGTCCGATTTAGACAGAGCTGATTGTGGTAAATTTTAGATGTGAATGCGAGTATGTAAGATTATTGTTTGCTCAAATGGGAACCACAAGGACACTTGAGGCCTGATGGGGTGGGGGTGGGGGGTTCCATTGGGCAAAATTATATACATGATATTGTTTAAACCTTGCATGTGAAGGAAGCAGGAGATGGAAAGAGAGGTACAAAGAAGAGGAGCAAAGGAGAACAAAGGAAGCCAGCTTGAAAACATAGTGCATTGCCTTCACAATCAAAACACTCAAATAAGCAGCATATGCACCTTTAATTAAAAGTGAGACGGACGCAGCCTTGGTGGTGCTGGATGCAAAGAAAATGGAAATGGAAGTGGAAAATGTAGGGGAGAATAGGGGTAAATCTACCATATAGTAATAATTGTACGTGGTAATTGGATCCTCAGCAGTCAATGGAAACGCCCACTTGATAAAATGAACTCATGCACTGCTTTAAACACAAGATGGTTCTCCTGATTATTCAAGAGCTCTGACCCCAAAAGAAGTGTTGATATGTCTATAGTAAATGGGAGTAGGTTGATAGTACTATTACAAACATTTGAGTAGATTGGACAATGTAGGAGAAAATGCTTTGGTGTCTCACACATCCCACACTGACAGGAAGGGTTAGGTGACAAATGATTATCGTATAAATGAGAATTAAGGCTTCTACAATCTACAATGAAGGTGTAACCTGTAATGGTGTATTTGGGCTGCGTGTGATTTCGCACCACTGTAAAACACAGGTGGTTGTTGATTTCCAACTTTTAGGCACGTCTTGAAATTTGTCAGTGAGGAGTTCTAGCAGACAGATAAGGGCACCTTGTTCTATTGGTCTGTGACTCTGGGGATAAAAGAAGACTGGAACAATTGTGTCCAGTAGAATGGAACTCTGTGGTTATAACATGACCAGAGGTTGTGCAATAGATTCGACGATGAGATGATAGGGGTAACTTTATTGGCAATATATGTGGGTGACATGTGATAATACATTTTGAAGTACTGTAACACCTTGTGTTTGCGATGTCTTTCTTGTAGAGAATCCCATCGTGTTTCGGAATAAAGCAAAGAGTTACTAGAACTGATGGTTGTCCCCCAGTAATGATCCTTGTGGCTGCAATCTGTATTTTTTCCAGTTCATCGACTTTTGCTGCCAAACAATTATACCAAACAGCATCAGTGTAATCGAGTAAAGGCCTAACAAATGCAAAGTATTTTTTTTCTAGGACACAGCAATTGCGATTGAATTTCTGTCTCCTTAGAAAGTCTAAACGAGGCCAGGCTACAGAGCAGATGTGGTCAATGTGGTTGTTCCATGTACAGGAGCTATTTATCCATTTACCCAATGCAGACGATATCAAAATGTATTATTATACCACCCACTTGAAAAGTGGGAGGTATATAATGATCACTTGGTCTGTCCGTACTTCCACGTCCGTTCGTCCATCCGTCCGTCCATTACGCTTTAGGGGGGTACACATCTGCTATCGGCAACTAATTCTAAACCATTGAATGGATTTCATTGAAACTCTCAGACCCTCTTTTACATACATTGAAGATGTGCACCTCCTAGTTTCTTTTCACATATTTTCATTTTTACCATTTCCCATATTGAAAAATGAACTTTGTCAAATTCAGTTGACATTCTGTACTGATCTGCTATCCGCAACTCCTCTTAAACCATTGAACAGATTTCATTGAAACTTTCAGAAATTCTTTTACATACATTGCAGATGTGCACCTTCTATTTTCTTTTCAGATGTTTTCATATTTACAGTTCCCCATATTCAAAAATGGTCTTTGTCAATTCAGGTTTTAGTAGGAAGGGGTATAGATTTGCTATCTGCTACTCCTCTTAAACCATTGAACAAACACCATTGACTCTCAGACATTCTTTTACATGCACTGAAGATGTGCACCTCCTATTTTTCTTTCAGATATTTTCATATTCCGACATACGTCTGTCTGTCCGTTATGCTGTAGTGGTGTTATGCTTTGGGTGGGGGGGGGGGGGGGGGGGTGGGGGGGGGTGTACAGTACGGTACTATACACATCTGCTATCCGCAACTCCTCTTAAACCAGTGAACGGATTTCATTGAAACTCTCAGACCTTCTTTTACATACATTGAAGGTGTGCACCTCCTATTTTGTTTTCTAACATTTTCTTTTTTACAGTTTCCCATATTGAAAAATGGACTTTGTCAAATTCAGTTGACATTCTGTACAGATCTGCTATCCGCAACTCCTCTTAAACCATTGAACAGATTTCATTGAAACTTTCAGATGTTCTTTTACATATATTGAAGATGTGCACCTCCTGTTTTGTTTTCAGATATTTCCATTTTTAGGGTTTCCCATATTTAAAAATGGGCTTTGTCAATTCAAGCTTGCATGGAAGTGGGGGAGGGGGGGGGGGGGGGGGTGTTGACATTTGCTATCCACAACCTCTTTTAAACTAGTGAATGGAATGAAACCTTCAAACATTGGTGTCAGTGTTTGTGCTCTCTGCATTAAACACACTTTTGCTGTTATAAAATGTTTCTTGGTGGGAGTGGGTGGTATCATTTAGTGAGCAGTGCTCACAGTTTTTCTAGTTTTAAATATCATTTTTTCAAATTTTAAAAAAAATTTCAACATAACCATATCATGTGACCCCTCATTGGAATGAGCTCGACAAGCTTGTTCCACCGAAGGGTCACATGATATGGTTTTGTTGAAATTGTTTGAAAAATAATATTGTTTCAACTGCTGAATTTGCATATTACGCGGGTGGATGTGGCTGATTAGTTAGGTAAAGGGTTAATATGACTCCTAACTAAATCTTCATGGTTATTGACTTCGGATAACTGTGTATCACCTAAGAATAGTGATAGTTGGGCAATGGGCTGTTTTTGTGTGATATAAGCATACTTTCTGTTGATTAAACTCAACCAGCCATGTCTTGGCCCAATGTTTTATTGTGACCAAATCTTGATTTATTATGCCCTGACCTCAGTCCGTACAAATGTTTTGCATTGTAATTTCAAAGCCATAGCTCAGATTTGGATCTCCTTTGGTATACTGATAGACCTGCATGGGGAAACGGATATGCACAAGGAACGGGTTCTGCCCAATAATTTTTCCCAGAGTTATGGCCCTATTTTCGACTTAGAAAAATTTGTCTGCTTTTTTTGACTTTTTACTCATTCAACTTGGAAAATTTTTCTATCCCACAATACCTTCAAGGCTACTTCGAACTTGCATATGAGTTGAGGGCATTTTTCATGCTTTACGTTGCCTTTGTTAAGATTGAAGTATGTTCAGGATTCTCTACAATTAAATACAGGGAAGTATCATCTGCAAAGCGGCATATTCTACTGAGAAAGTCTTTGGTTATGTCGTTAATATATATCAGGAACAGTAATGGCCAAATATCGACCCTTGTAGAACACCAGCATTAATGGGTCTCCATGATGATGCATCGGTCCTATCACAACATGTGACCTATCCGAAAGATACGGTTTCCAGAACAACTGTAATTCACCTAAAACACCAATTTTCATCAGCTTGTGAATAAGACCAACATGCCAGACCTTGTCGAAATCCTTCCTGACAACACAGAAAACCACCTTGACTTCTTTGCCTTCATCAAGTGCTCGACTGAATTCATTGTACATGCCAGTCATCTGGAGGACAGTTGAATTGCCGGGAATAAATACCTGATTGGAATTGACTTAGAACATTGTTGTCAGTCAGAAATTGCCACAAGGGTTTGAAAACACATATTTTTATACTGTAAACCAATGGCCCAGACTTAGATTGTGCTAACTCCAAAATATCCAGGGCCAAACACAAATTTTGCCCCCCCCCCTTCCCCAAAATTTGCATCCAAACCTAAAAATAAATGTCCTATATATTCCTCCATACTTATGACCACTGCACATGTGCAGTGTCCAGGAAGTACCGAAATTGGCGCCAAGCCTCATTCTTTGTTTGGCCCTTCTGTCAGTAATAACAAACTGACTTCTGTGCTTGTAAATCTCAGTTTTTATGATGCCAGACACAAAGTAATGGTGATTTTGGTGGATACAAGGATGCATTAGGATGATGAGAGAAAAAACCAGTGGTTTGATGTGTTCAGAGCTGTAACTTATAATTTTTATTTAAAATTATTTCATATTTCCCAATTTCGGGACATGGGCCTGATGTTATCATTCTTACCATGAATTTGCCACTGTTTGTTAAGGGTTTCCTCCCTCTCCTTCCTTGAAACCCCCCTGTTAAACTCCCATGCTTTTTGGACCTTTATTGAAATTTTTTTCTTGTAAATTTCATTACATTATATACTCCGGAAGGTAGCATTAATTTTTAGGAATAAGAAAAAAATTTTGTCCACACTTAGGCTTTTTTGGGATCCATTTGGGCTCATCATTCCCTTTGGGAACTGGGCTCATGTCAAAATTTTTCTAAAATTTTTTTTTATGAATTTATTTTTCAAAATTTTTGCATTGGATTGTATCATTATGTATCTTTGTCAGATTGTTATAGGAATTAGTGTGAGTACTGTTGACTTGCAGTTTTTGGCAAAATGAAAGATTATTGCTCAAATTGTAAGTCGAGGAAATCTTCCTCTTACTCTCATATTCATTGTGTTTGTTGTAGTCATTGTACTTGCACTAATTCTTGTTCTGTTTGTGCCAATTGGGATGACAAATGTTGGAGACGTGTGTCATGGTATGTTGTTAGTGGTGAGAGGTCACTGCCGGTTCTCTTACCACAAACTCACTCTAGTTTTTCAGTTTCTTTTTCAGAGGAACAAGAACACGGTGATGTATCAGTGATGATGTCAGAAAGTGTGCTGCCGTCGTCGCAATCAAATATAGAGCTAGCGGCAAAAGTGCTCAATAATATAAGACAAGGAACTAGACCGCAGGATTTGGGGTTTACTACCTTTTCGCCAGCAAGCTCAACTGATGGATCTCTTACTTAGATTTTGAGTAGTGAGTATGTCTGTAGCGGTCGAGGAGAGGATAAAGGGTGTTGCAGGCACTATAAAATCAAAACATGCTCACCCTGCAGCGATGGAAAAGAGGAAGCCGGATAGTTCTGCGGTGGAATTGTCCAGGTCTACCTGGACCGCGGGAGGCCCCTCTCTCTTTCAACAACATCTGGGGCCAGATGTTGTTGTACAGAACGTGTGTCGGTCGGAGCATACTTCCATGTCTCCTGCCCGGGACGCTCCGTCAAATAGGCTGCTGGGGTCAGCTAGTCTATCGGCTTCCATATCGTCTTCTAAGCACACATGACCGCACCTTGGCTATGTGACTATGGAGATCCAGCATGCATCGCCAAAGAAGGATCCGATGTCAAAAAAGTCACGCCATCCGGTAGCCAAGGAGACGAGGCCACATGAATTGGGACATCCACATAAGAGGATTATGTCGGATACGCCATCCCAGGAGCAACCAGTGGCTAAACATAAACCGCTGCTCCACAGGCCTCTGTTACAGACTTGATGTTGCAAATAGCGCAAATCATCGCAGCATCCCAGCAGGTTCCGGAACACTCTACGACAGCTTCTGATGTCGAACTGTCGGATGAAGCTGGTCGGTTCATTCGTCTGCTCGTTCAGATAGGTATGACTGAGAATCTATTCTGATCCAATCAGATGGTGAAACGGAACTGAATGATTTGGATTATTCCCTTCTGGAACAACACAAGATAGCGATGGATTTTATTCATCAATACTTTCCAGATGTTCCATCTGATCAGAATGCTGTGACTACTGATAAAAGACTGCTAGCGTCGTTAGATACCAACTTTTTCAGCCGGGTTGAGGAAGATATTTCTGTTTATCCGGTACAGTCCGGTAATGTGTCGCAGACTTTTAATCTATTAAATGACGCTATATTTAATCTTTCCTCGGTGAAGAGGAAAGGCAGTTTTTTAATATCAAATGCTCTACAACTGCCATTTATTAGTAGTAGAAGTAAATTTATAATGGCAGGTCAGGGTATTCCCAGAGTTCCTCTGCATTTGGACGAGCAGGATGAGGACTAGATATGTCCTTACCTGCGTCCTTTTCAATACGTTCGGATACAATGGAGACAACAATTTCTTCCAGTAGAGTGAATCTAGATGCTTTGTCTTACGCAGATCACCTTACTAGAGCGATGGCGCAACGTCTCAATGGAAAAGAATTTTGAGGACGTTCGTACCTCATTAAGAGTTCTATCAAGGGCTCTTGCTTATACCACATATAACTCTTCCTTATCAGTAGCTAATTTAGAGTTAGTTAGACGTGATGCAGCCCTAGGGTCATCATCCGTAGTGGATGATAAGGTGAAAAACTCTCTTTGAGTCGCTCTTGTATCCGGTGACAATCTATTTGACGGCAAGTTTTCTTTGATCTATGATCAAATTACTAAGAAAGCATCTAATGCTCTGCTTTTGAAGTCAGTTTCCAGTAAAACTGATACAGCAGAAAAGGGTAAAGTAGGAGCTTCAGGACCAAGATCGTCCAGAGGAAACTCCTCTAGAGGGTATAAGGAACCCTCAAATAATTACCCTAGGGATCGTCAATATAGCGACTCAGGTAGGGGAAGTGGGTCTGTCCGAGACAACTGGTTAGACATCCCCAGGTCGGCAGGCCAAGGCGCTGCATGGGGAGGACAGAGTTTCTCTTCTCGTAGGCCTTGCAGGTTCAGAAGGTGATGGTCAATACCTCTATTGCGCTCCTGTTGGTGGAAGATTAACAAGATTTCTGGAAAATTTGATTACAATTACAGAGGACCAGTGGGTCAGAGGGTTTATCTCGGACGGCCTGAGGCTATCATTCCGAGAAAAGCCTCCATTAACATGAAGTCCACGCTGGACTCAGCTTCCAATCAACCCTCTAAAAAGAGATTCACTTCTATCTGAGGTAAAATCTCTTGTAGAGAAAAATGCAATAGAGGTCATAGAAAACCAGGAATCACTAGGTTTCAACAGTCACCTGCTTTTGGTACCAAAGCCAGACGGCTCGTTCCGTCCAGTAATAGATCTACGCTGGATAAACAAATTGATCGTGGCTCGAATATTTTATATGGAGACCATTCGATCAGTAAAGGCGAGCATTCGGGTGAACGACTATGCAACAAGCATAGATCTAAAGGATGCATACTTTCATGTTATGGTGAATCTAGCATTCAGAAAGTACCTACGGTTCACCATCCTGGGGGTTGTTTATCAGTTCCGAGCGATGTGCTTCGGACTCAATCTAGCACCCAGGGCATTCACTCAAATAATGAACTTGGTAATGGCGTATTTCCGGGCTCATTTGTCTGCGGTAACGTCAGCCTATTTGGACGACATTCTTCAGAGATACGGCAACAAAACGGTTCTTCAGAATGATATTCAGAGTCTGCTACTATTGCTCCGACATCTCGGTTTCATTGTAAATGAAAAGAAGTCGGATCTAGCTTCGTCCAAGTCGTTCATTCACTTGGGAATGAGCTTCGAGACTCGCAACAATCTGGTTTGTCTGCCGTTACCCAGAGCGAAATTAGTCAGTTGTTATGCTCACTTTTGTCTACACTCAGATGTATTAACAGCGAGGGAATACATGTGACTGATGGGGCTGTGTGGAGTGGCTGCAGACCTCATTCCGATGGGCCGCTTATACACATGTCCACTCCAGAAATTTTTTACTCAAACATGGAGTGTGAAAACGCATTCGCTCTAAACAAATATTGTTCTGACGGACCAAGTAAAACAAAAGATTCAGATTTGGGCAGACATTCAGTGGTTAACTCAGGGAGTTCCGCTGCAGCTGCCAGATCAAGCTTTTACAGTGATGACGGATGCGAGTCAGGTAGGCTGGGGTGCGACCCTGAGCCCAACAGACTCAAAGTGCCAGGGTTTTGGGACCCTGCATTCCGGCAAAAACACATAAACATCAAAGAAATGATGTCAATATGGCTGTAGCTACATCATTGGATGAACATAATTCAGAATTTGATGTTCAAATACTGTCGGACAACTCGACAGTAGTAGCGTATATAAGGAACCAGGGAGGCACTCATTCGATTCCGTTATTCGAACTAACGGAAAGAATTCTTCTGTATGTCTTGGAACATCAGGTTCATCTATCGGTCTGTCATATACCGGGTCGTCTGAACGTTCTAGCTGACTCGCTCTCTCGGAAAGGTCGCATGTTGACTTCGGAATGGACTCTCAACAGGCGAGTGTTCAGGCAGATTTGCTACCAATGTGATCGACCAATGATAGACTTGTTTGTGACACATCTCAACAATCAATTGCAGATGTATGCGTCACCATGCCCAGATCCTCGAGCGAACACAGTGGACACTCTCTCAATTTCATGGGAAGGAAAGATAAGGTATGCATATCCTCCAACTCTGTTAATTCAACAGATCTTGTTAAAGAGCAAGCAATCATTTACAGCTATAGTTATGTAGGTTTTTTCTGTTCAGCAGTGACTCTGTCCTGCTGCCCTCTTTGTTCTGTGATGATTTGACTCAGAGCAAGGGGAAGGGAGGGGGGGTGGAAACCGTTTTCCCTTATATCACCGGCTTTATAGTAAAAAGCAAGGGAATATCTCCTCCGATGTCAGTAATTCCGAGTCGGTGCTGGGATGGTTTTAAAGTGTAAGCAAATATATATCTCATTTATGTAATATTTTTCAAGTGTAGCTCACTGTGAAGCATTTGTATATGTCATTTGTTATATACGAGCATTAATATACAATCCTCGGACACTTTTAAATGAGCATAAAGAGTCTCATTCTCTGGACTATCTTTATTTATTGGCTTCCTTTTATTAAATTAGTATAATGGGTTATACTGGCTGTAAATAGAGAATTATATATGGTATAATGCTCAATTATATTGCTGGTGTTGTGTCTTTCTTATTTCAAGTAAATAAGAAAGACACATATAAATCCTTTCTCTCCTTTTCTCCTTGAGATATTCTTTTATATGTAATTGAGTTATTGGATTTTCTTTTATGTTCTAGGCCCTCCAGCCTTTTTACGATTCAGCTGAGTCTGGGCCATTGGTTTACAGTATAAAAATATGAAAAAATTTAAAGTAATTTATATATTTTTTATACATACCAATGGTCCAGATGGGGATGGCCCTCCCATGAGTTGGGAACTTATACCTCCCTGCTGACTATGTAACATTTAGCAGGCACTGGTTGTAAGAATGACGCTTGGTGCCAATTTCGGTACTTCCTTGACACTGCGCACGTGCAGTGGTCAAAAGTATGGAGGACCATATAGGACATTCATTTTTTGGTTTTGGATTTAAATTTTGGGGATTTGGGGGGCAAAATTTGTGTTTGGCCCTGGATATTTTGGAGTTAGCACCAGCTAAGTCTGGGCCATTGGTAAGTATAAAAAATATATAAATTACTTTAAATTTTTTCATTTTTCAAATATTTTACCTACGCAGCTAATCGGTGATATCGGTCGATAATTAGTAACTGAATTTGAGGGCTGTTTTTTTTCAAAACTGGAGAGACATTTACCTTTTTCCACAGTAAAGAAAAGTAGGAATTGTTCCATAGAACATTAAATAGTATTGTAAGAGGTTCACATTCGGAAATTTTACAGTCTTTAAGAAGACCCAGACTTTCAAGATCAGGGCTGGATGCCTTAGAAACCTTTATCAGCTTCATTGCTTCAAAAACTTCACTACAAATGCAGAGTGATAATATCAATGACTTGTGAAGCATGGGATGCGGAGTCAGGTAGGGAAGCTTTATGAGTAGTCAACTGTTGATATAGAACTGAAGGATCCGTTGACCACTTCTGCTTTCTCAACGCTTGAGGAATATACTTTATTTAAATGGATAATAGTAGGCATCCCTACTACTTTAATGCTATTGATGAAAGTTTTTAGTGTCTTCCACCACAGTGAAGTTTCGTTTCTCAGGCTGATCTGAACTTTTGATAGATATGTCGCTTTGACCTGCCTAATAGCCGAAACAACTTCATTCCTTTTGCGATTATATTTGGTCCAAGCATTCAGAAGACCAGTGCATTTGGCTCTGCGATATAACCATTTTCTCTGTCATTAGGTGTCTACTTTTCTTTTGTGAGTATCTCACAACTCACCTTAGCAGGTAATTTACAACTACTGTTATGTTACCTGCAATTTCTGCCACTGGCCCCAACTCCAACACATAAATAAAATATGACCAGGCATATTTGTGGGAAGGTATATATCATATCTTGAGTTCAACACGGTGCAATCTTTAATGCTAAAGCATTGCAGATGGCATCTTGCTGCACACAAGGAACGATATTGGCTTTGAAAAAATCATAGATTTATTTGCGCTGTGTGGGAATATATAACATGCTAAATTATAAATGTATACATGTACTTTGATTTTTGTTTATTATTAGTGACTCTCGATGAAAAACCTTGCCGAGGCCTGACACCATTACCAAATGTATCCTGCGGAACAGTTAGTTCTGGATGTCCAATGTCACATTATTGCCATGTTGCTAAAAATCTTTCATTTGCTGTTTGTTGTCCAAGAATGTCTGATAGCGGTATGTTGATATATTTCTTTTATTGTGAAATAAGTCTGCTTCAATCTTCATAGAGAATAATCGCTTGACTGGACTGGTTATGTGAAATAATTCATGAGAGATGAGGGACGTTGTACAAACATGAGTGCACAAATGCACACAAGTGTTTTACAATATAGTCCCTTGCCTCGAAAGAATTATTTCATGTAACCAGTCCAGTCAAGCGATTACTCTGTTTATTACTTTTCATTATAAACAATAATTATATTATTTAACCCTTTACCTACTAAAGTAACGGCCAAAACCGTCCAGCGCAGTTCTAAAAAATTTAGCAATTAATTTTCATTATTTTTCCTTTTTTTGTCTTTAAAACATAGGTTATAACCCCTCATTGGAACGAGCTCATCGAGCTCATTCCAATGAGGGGGTCATAACCTATGTCTTTGAGACAAAAAAATGAAAATAATAGTTATTCAAGATTTTTTTTGCAAGTGTCATCCGCTTTTCATATAGGTAAAGGGTTAAAAAACAATGAAGTCCCTATTACACCCACGACAAAGCGTCTTCGTTTGCGCGCACGGATATATGACCCAATTGTTGATTGCATAATTCACTTGTGAAGTTATCGTTTATAATCAAACCCGGAAATTCCAGTAAATCACACTTTGGAAAGTAATAAAATCTTTTAATTAATAGTGCTTTGTTAACATTTCTCTCTGTATACGTATTGTCTTCTGCTGCAATGGAATCCTAAGTGAATAACCACTTTGTCAGTGAAGAATTAAATTAACAAAAGTATTTAGTTAACAGGAATTTGATCTTTTTTCTATCTTTTAGTTATAAATTAGCATTTACTCTATTATATCATGTTTGACAATGCTCACTGAGCTCTGCCCATCAAGATATGATACATGAACTTCTTGCATGCTATTGGCAGATATTCCTGCCCAGGACTAAAAATCTCTTGTCACTAAAATAAGTTTTATTTGTGTATTTTTAACCACATATTCTCCTTTAAATTATATCAATATTTTGTCCAGTGAATCCTTGAGTTAAATTTCTTTGAATTTTCCATCAATTCTAGTCATGGCTGTTTCACAGTACCCATAGCTAGATTTGATGGAAAATATTTTTAAAATACTCCGTGGATTAATAAGAGTTAACCCTTAAAGGTCTATTTCTGACTTTTACAACCTATGAACAGGTCCCATTAACATGCAAAAAAGGTACTGCAGACTGCAGATAAATTACATAAGCAGTGGCTTCTAATTATGGCTTGGTTACAAATCACTGTTAAGCCACTGAATGTGTTAGGTGTGAATTCATGACAGTTGTCAGGGCTCTTAAGGGCTTAACCCTTTTCTCAATGTATGGAATATCAAATTTATTATTTTAATTACTATTTTTTTCAAATTTTTAAAAAAACTTAAAAACAAAACCATATCATGTGAAACCCTGATTGGAATGAGCTAGATGAGCTCATTCCTATGAAGGGTCACTTGATATGGTTTTATTGAAATATTTTGAAAAATTTATGTTTTTTCAACTGCTCAATTTGCAAATTATGTGAACAGTTTAGGTAAAGGGTTAATGCCTGTATTGGTTGTATTGAGGCCAAATGTCTATAAATGTGGGAAATTCAGTGGATATAGAGTAATCCTTCAACAGATTACAAGATTTTGTATTCAGTTAGGCTACAAGGAGTAGATGTGTTTCTCAAACCATTTTTTTTACAAAATGCATGCAGGTGGGCGTATTTTTTTATTATTGTAGTTATTTTTTTTCTTTGTTTAATTTTTTCCCATTAGTGTTACAAGGCACTTTCTGCTTGAGTGTTGCAGATGGTGCCTTGTTGCACTCGTATTAACCTGGGTAATATGACTGATATAAACCAATTAATTTTTATACCCCTGTAACGAATTGTGTGGAAGGTGGGGGTGGGGGGGGGGAGGGGGTATTCTGGAATCACCTTGCCTGTCTGTCCATCCATCCATCTACCCCTCCCATCCATCCATTCATCCATCCGTAGACATAACTTTGTCTGGAGATTTTCTCGGATGTTTATGGGCCATCTCTTTTGAAACTTGATATGGATGTTCACTATCATGGGAACCTGTGCACGTACTATTATAGTTTCGATCAGGCTTTTTTTGCCAGAGTTATGCCCCTTTTCATCTTAGAATTATGGTGGCAGGGGGTGTCGCCAGGCCCATCTGCGACAGTCACACCTCTAGTTATTTCTTGTAAGTTTGCATTGGTAATAAATAAAGCATGCTGCAGCCCAAATTACCATGTTAGAGGACCTGAAAACAGGTTTTTTCATGTCATATGATATGGTTTTGTAGAAAGTTTTTGAGAACTACATGTACTCCTATTAGCAACTGCTAATGATTATGCAGCATGTTAACCCTTCACCTTTTAAAACTGGCCAACGCTATTAAAAAAAATCACCATTCAATTTTCATTATTTTTTTCTTTTTTTTTTATCTCAAAAACATCTTATGGCCTCATTGAGCTCGTTCCAATGAAGGTTATTAAGCTATGTTTTAACGCAAAAATATAGGTATTCAAGAATTTTGTTTGCAAGTGTTGTCTGCTTTGCGTGTTAGGTAAAGGGTTAAGAAACAACAGAATTTCTTTCTTTCTGTTAAGTTACTGTACTTGATCCACAGAACAAATTAATTTTTATTTGAAGAAGGGGATACACATATCGTCCCCTGAGTTCCAATGTGTTCTATGTGCCTACTGGCACATAGAACACATTGGAACTCAGGGGACAATATGGTGGCATCAACTTGTCCCACACCATTCAGATGTGAAACCTTACAAAGTTATTTGATACTCTGCATGCTTTTGTGTTGTAAAAAAATCTCCCAGTGTGAATGCCTCAGCTGATCTCACCACTCTAGTTTAAAAACAATGTTTTTTCATTTTTTAGAAGACTGAGAGGGAGGGGGAGGGACCTAAATGGCATTTTTTTTAGCTCGCTTTACTGAAAGTCAGGTGAGCTTTAGTGATCACTATTCATTTGGCGTCCCCTGTCCGGCTTTGTCCTGCATTAAGGTAGTATTTGTGACTTATTCTCCAAAACCACAAAGGCAATGAAAGCTTTGTACTTTTCATTGATCCACTGTCATCTCATATACGATATCATATTCAGGTTTGGGGTCATTCGACCTACACCAACAGAATTTTCAAGCTGCAAAAAAGAGCCATCCGAATCATAACTAAGAAGGCATATAACTCGCACACAGACTCTCTTTTCAGAGATTGTGGCATTCTGAAATTTAAAGATCTCTACAGCCTTCACGTCTCCATCTTTATGCATGACTGGATGAACAAAAAACTTCCTATGTCATTCGATAACACCTTTCAGATCTACAGAAACCCTTCGGGGATGACTACCAGTCAGACTGGTAAAATAGAAACACACAAATCAAGAACTCAATTTTCTGCAGAATTGCTGTTCCACAATTTGGAATAGTATAGACCCTCTAACTCAACAATATAGTAGACCCAAGTTCAAAAAATCATTAACACATAAAATTTTAAGTACTTATTCCAGCCCAAACTTCAAGTGCGACAACCCAGCCTGCCCCGATTGTATCAGCCATCAAAACTCTCTGGTATCTCATCCTCCTCCCAGCATATGACCTATTGATCCCATCTAGCCACATGATTCATAAACAAACTATTAAATATTCCTGTCTTTGAAAAGAACGTTTGTTACACTGATGCCAAACCGTGTTGATATAAATTTTTTTTGTGGGAATGACAGGAAGACACCCTTTTGGGCTATGCTATTTCCATGCTGTGTACTAGGTTATGTTCTTGCAGATTGTAATGTTATGTTGTTAATGTACTAGTATACTGCAGAATAAAGATATATTATTATTATTATTATTATTATTATTATTATTATTATTATTATTATTATAAACCACTGGACCAATTTCAGTTAAATTTGAGGAAATTGCTCTGGCATCGCATTTTGATTTTGTTCAAATCAACTTGTCCCACCCCATAAAATACTCCCCATTCTTATGAATCGACGGGTTCACTGACTTGATATTTGGTACAGAGCTTTATTTTTGAGGTGTACAATCAGATTCAAACAGAGTTCGAATTGCAATATTTGCCTTTATAATGGGAGGAACAAGGTTTTTGGTCCTGCCCAAAATTTCTATTTTCTAAACCGATGAGCCAAACTCAACCAAATTTGGTATGTGGTATTACTGAGTCTTCAGTACTTGAATTCTGTGAAAAAAATGTCCCTGCACGCCCTGAAACCCCCAGGAGCTAAAAATAGAAATATTTTCAAATGCCCATGTCCCAAACCACATGGAACAGAGAACTGTTATTTGGTATGAAATATCCTTAGGACCAGTAGAATGGAATGGTAAAAAAAATGTCAGGGTGTTTTGGTTGGGAGGGGGAGGGTGATCGTAAAAATGCTGGGTCAGCTTATTTGCAAAAATTAAAAATTTTCTTATTCAGAATCATGGATCAGAATCTTTTGATATTTGTGTACAGCATCCTCAGTGCAGGGAGGGGACAGATACAAGTTTCTTTAAGGTCCCTCAGTTCAGATTTGGGTTCAGTATAGGAGTCTGAATTTTAACTTAAGGCAATATGAGAATAATCTTTAAAAATATTCTTCTCCAGAACCACCAGCCAGTATCTTTTAATCTTGTCTATGTGCAGCACATTTGGCCACAAGTTATTTTCTGGAAATATTATTGTATTAGTTCTGTTACGAACATGGTAGCAGACTTCCAGGAACCAGTGGTGCCTGCTGTCAACTCATATATTTTTTGTGTTCTATACCTCCCAATCTTCATTTTGTTGTATAATTTGTGTATATTTAATATATTCTTTAACATCTCCCCCCCCCCCCCCTTCCAGTTATAATCTATTAAAGGATGGTATACATCACCATTGGTGTGCCAGATTCAAGTTTGTTAAAGATCAAGTCCCTGAATTAATATTTGGTTCTGGTTCCCTATTGGAGCCTGAATTTTAACTTAATTTTTTCTTAGTCCAATACGAGGAAAAATCTTAAAAACCTACTTCTTGAGATACAATCAGAATCTTTTGATATTTGGTTTACAGCTTTCCTGGAGGGTTCCGATTCATCTTGTACAATTAGAGTTCTTGGATTGATAGTTGTGTTCCCTATGGGTGGTGGGTGGGGGCAGATTTTAACATAGTACAATATGGTAATATTCACCATTCAAAATCTTTTAATATTTGAAATACAACACCCTGGGTGGGGGGGGGGGGGGGGGGAGGGGCAAATTTGAGATTTTTTAAAATAAAGTCCCTGGGTTAATATTTAGGCTCCCGAGCCCTAATTTCAACTTTGTGCAAAAGAGGAATATTCTTTGAAAACTTCTTGAGAACCACCATCCAGAATGTTTTGGTACTTGGAATAGCCATGCTCAGATTCAAGTTTGTTCAAATTAAGTCCATGGATTCATATTTGGGCTCCTTATGGACACCCAAATTTTAAATTAGTGTAATATGACAAATAAGCTTTAAACAAAATCTCCTTCTTCAGAACCAGCATTCAGAATCTATTGATATTTGGTATACCACATCCTGGGGATGGGTCAGATTCAAGTTTGTTCCAAGTTAAGTTCCAAGGTTGATATTTGGACTCCCCAGATTTGTATTACTGTAAATCTAGGAATTATTTCTGTGGTAGCATCCCAATGCCCAGGCCTGGCATTCTGAAAAATGCAGGAGGGCAAAAAATCGCTCTCCTCAATCAGCTTAGGAGAGCAATTAGCTTTACACAGCATTTTAAGTATCCAGTTGAACGAACTCATTGAAACTGAAACCAACAGACTATTACATCAGTGATTTTATTAACTTTACTGAGGTAAAGCGAAATCTCTTAGACATCTAGATGTCTCACTTAACAAACGAACACACACTTGACAAGACCTGTGTGTGTACCCAGACCTGTTGTCCAAGAAAGTCATACGCCTACCACTACCACCTTCAACCCCCCAAGGGGGGTTGAAGGTGGTAGTGGTAGGCATATGACTTTCTTGGACAACAGGTCTGCTTGAATCTACAGTCACATCCTGGTGCAAGTGCTTCAAGTGACAGGATAGTAGTAATGGTAGTATATTATAATGTCAATATTCCTTGAATAATTACCCCTCAAACTGTGATGTCAGTTGTTGAACTTGAAACTGACAGAAAAAAAAATATTGCTGTGGCCCATTTTGCTTCAAATGATTGCAACTGTGTTTGGGTATGGTTGCAGCCATTACCTTTTACCACTAAACCACTTTCAAAATGAAATTACGTGATGTTATGTGACTTCGAAGTTAAATTACATTTTTGCTTTACAACAAAAATTTAATGGGAGCATAATACATGTAATCTCAATCATCCCAGACCAAAATATTTAGGAGGGCAATTTTTCGCTCTCCTTAATTCTTTCAGGAGGGCAGTAAGGAGAGCTAAAAAATCGCTCTCCTGAAATTGCCAAGCCTGAATGCCAAAAATAATCATCTGGCATGGACAGCAAAGTTACAAATAATTAAATAACTTCATTTCTCTGCAGTGTTAACTAGCCTTAGATGCTAATTATGTCTCCCCTTCACCGAAGCGAGACATATTGGTTTACCCTGAATTCTTTGTTGTTGTTGTTGTTGTTGTTGTTGTTGTTGTTGTTGTTGTTGTTGTTGTTGTTGTTGTTGTTGTTGTTGTTGTTGTTGTTGTTGTTCTTCTTCTTCTTCTTCTTCTTCTTCTTCTTCTTCTTCTTCTTCTTCTTCTTCCAGAACTTATTTACCTTTTCACCTTGGCTTATGATATTTGGCAAGGGGGTTGTCACTATGAGACAATGTGTCATGTACTGTCATGACCCACATATGACCTTGACCTTTCACCTCAAGGTCAAATTGATTGTTTTTATCTTTTGACCTAAGTTTCTGATATTTGGCATGTGGGTGTATGGCCATGAGACAATGTACCATCATGACATTGATCTTTGACCTTAAGATCAAATTATTTGATTTTTTGGCAAGTAAGTTTGTCCGGGCAGGAACTTATTTACCTTTTCACCTTAGCTTATGATATTTGACATGCGAGTGTATCACCTTAAGACAGTGTGTCGCGTACCTTCATGACCCATATATGACATTGACCTTTGATCTCAAGGACAAAATACTGATTTTTTGGCAAGTATGCTTGTCTGGGCCAGAACTTTTTTACCTTTTCACCTCTGTTTATGATATTAGGCATGTGGGTGTATTGCCATGAGACGATGTGTCAAGTACCATCATGATCTACATGACCTTGACCTTTGACCTCAGTGTCACATTATTGACTTTTTTTTAATCTTTTAACCTAGGCATATGATTTTTGTGTTATGAAATTTGGCATGTGGTTGTATCAGCATGAGACGATGTGTCACATACTATCATGACCTACATATGACCTTGCCCTTTGACATCAAGGACAAATTATTGATTTTTTTTTTTTATCTTTTGACCTAGGCTTATGATATTTGGCATGTGGTTGTATCACATGATGATGTACCATTATGACCCACCTGTGACATTGACCTTTGATCTCAAGGTCAAATTATTGAAAGCTTGTTGGGGCAAGAACTACTTTTTCACCTAGGCTTATATTTGGCATGTGGGTGTATCAACATAAGACAACATTGTATCATGTACTGTTGTGATGACAGATGACCTTGATCATTGACATCAAGGTCAAATTATTGAATTGTTCAGCTAGGTTTATGATATTTGGCATATGAATGCAACAGCCAGACTGATGTCATATTCTATCTTGAACATCCATGAGCTTGACATTTGACTTTTAGTTTGATCTTTGTTAGTCGTAAGTTGGAAGCATGGAACTAATCGAAGGAGAGACGTGTTTTAGTGTACTGTTGTGATGACAGATGACCTTGATCATTGACATCAAGGTCAAATTATTGAATTGTTCAGCTAGGTTTATGATATTTGGCATATGAATGCAACAGCTAGGCTGATGTGTCACATTCTATCTTGAACTTCCATGAGCTTGACATTTGACCTTTAGTTTGATCTTTGTTACTTGTAAGTTGGAAGCATGGAACTAATCGGAGGGGAGAGAAGTGTTTTAGTTCACTAAAACAGTTCCCTCTAGTTAAATCCTTCTTTAAACAACTCTTGTCAAATGAGTGCCTCAGGCCCCATTTGGCCTCATGTTTTTGTTATCAGTGTTCATCACCTCTTGTGAAACTTACTCCTTTCTGTACTCAAGCTAGGATGGTGTTGTTTGATTAAGTAATTTGTGAAATCATCAATGCTGATTGGTTGAATTCATAGATGTTCCACATTATGCTGTGGTAGGATTGAAAAGAAATCAGCTTGTGTCATAATGTTCCAATAAGAGTAAAATCCTCACCCTCTGACTGGATGAGAGCTGGCGACGTAGTTTCTTTTATGTTTACGGCTCCAGTAGCAAATGTTACCATCTGATGTCACCACGCAAAATATTTGAAATGATGTTGCCCGTTTCGTAAGTGCTTCATCAACGGAGTGACTAGCAAGCTGCTTCACTTCTCTGGATGTTTCACATGTGCAGACAGTGTTCCGGATAAAGTGTTGTTAGATTTACAAACCGATTTACGATTTGATCTAAGATGGAATGAGTTTATCTGGTTTATTGATTACTTATCCAGTGCCATTGTGAGTACAGGAGAGGTTTATTTACTAAACCTATCATCGTTAAAAGTTGCCTTGAACAAGGCAGCTTTTAATGATCACAAGTTTAGTAAAGAAGCTTCTCGTGTTTCGTGATGTAGGTCTTGGGCTATGGGTAGTGTCTCAGTTGAACATAAGCTCCGAGCCACATATCTCAGACCATTTTACCATCATTTCACCACAATAATTTATATTGTTAATGTAATTCATCAGTTTGACCTCATTTTTTCTGAACCCGTAATTTGATTGGCTGAGAGCTGTTCGGCTCAGTGCTCTAATTTCAGGTAAATCCACTCTGGCTGTGCTCTAACTTCCGGAAGTTGGTCAATTAGAACATATCTGTATCCATGCTATGCGACCGCAATGGTGCTAAACTGATCCTATCATAGATCGTATACACCCCAAAGTTGTTTTCAGTTAATTCGGTCATGACAAATATACCGAGAACGAAAACGGCAATTTTTTTTTATTGTTTTTCTTCAAATAAAACGGGTCTGGAAAATGTTTTCACCTCTAACGATGACAGGAATTACAGTGGTTGAAAAACAGAAGATAAACGCCTCTTGTTTCCTTAGACATTCAGGAATTCAGGGTTCGTTAACAAATGGTTTTCCATAGTCAAATTCCTGAATGTCTAACTCAACAAGAGACGTTCATCTCCTAATTGTTTTTCAACTTGTGTCATATTGTTATTGTTTTTCTTTACCAGGTCATCCAAAATATATCAGTAAAGACGGTACAGATCCATGTAAGGTAAAATAATTTCTTTGTCTAGATCTGTTTGTGTTAACTGAAGGTTAGATATGTATGGAGATTCTAAACCTTTTAGTTTTTGTTCAAGTATTTTAAAAAAAGTTTGATGAAGTCTGCTCATTAGCACGATAACTTGAAAAAATGTCAATGGATGTGGTCAATATTTGTTATGTGAGACTTTCTTAACGTCTTAAATGAGTTTGAAAACTGGTACGGTTCAGCCATACTAAAAGACAGTGTCATGCCATCATACTGAGCAGATTTATGACTCTTAATTAGTAAATTTTTGCCTGTTTCCAACTCAGTGGGATTACTTGAACAAATATCAGTGGATTTGATTTTTATACGCCCGTTTGAAAAACGGGACGTATTATAGTATGGCGTTGTCCGTCCGTCTCTGTCCGTCCGTCCGTCCGTCCGTCCGTCCATTTGGTTTCCGAACAATAACTTTAGTATTTGTTTTCTGATCGGCTCCAAATGTGATATGTGGTTTAATCACAACAAAATACAGGTCAAGTTCGAATATGGGGTCGGTCCGAACATTTTTCGCCTGAATTATGGGCCCAGTTGGACTTAGAATTTGTCAAATATTTGGTTTCCGGATGATAACTTTAGTATTTGTTTTCCGATCGGCTCCAAATGTGGTATGTGGTTTAATCACAACAAAATACAGGTCAAGTTCGAATATGCGGTCGGTCCGAACATTTTTCGCCTGAATTATGGCCCCAGTTGGACTTAGAATTCGTCAAATATTTGGTTTCCGGATGATAACTTTAGTATTTGTTTTCCGATCGGCTCCAAATTTGGTATGTTGTTTAATCACAACAAAATACAGATCAAGTTCGAATATGGGGTCGGTCCGAAATTTTTCGCCTGAATTATGGCCCCTGTTGGACTTAGAATTCGTCAAATATTTGGTTTCCGGATGATAACTTTAGTATTTGTTTTCCGATCGGCTCCAAATTTGGTATGTGGTTTAATCACAACAAAATACAGGTCAAGTTCAAATATGGGGTCGGTCTGAACAATTTTTGCCTGAATTATGGCCCCTGTTGGACTTAGAATTCGTCAAATATTTGGTTTCCGGATGATAACTTTAGTATTTGTTTTCTGATCGGCTCCAAACTTGGTATGTGGTTTAATCACAACAAAATACAGGTCAAGTTCGAATATGGGGTCGGTCTGAACAATTTTTGCTTGAATTATGGCCCCTGTTGGACTTCGAATTCGTCAAATATTTGGTTTCCGGATGATAACTTTAGTATTTGTTTTTCGATTGGCTTCAAACTTGTTAGTCTTTTTCTCAAATGACTGAAAAATTTAGTCATTTCACAAAATCACTGATTTCAAAGTCTGACCGTAACATATATATATATGCCAGTATAAATTTCTCGCACTCTAAAAAAATTGCAAATGTGTTAAAATGGTACAATTTGAACAGTTCACGGGCGTATGATGCAATGCCCAGCGGTGCTCTTGTTGTATAATGACAAGTCTTACAGATATGAAAAAAACTTGACCCCCACATCAGTGATGTAAAATCATTTTTGTATTTCCTGTTGCCACTTTGGAAGAAAATTAAATCCATTTTTAGCTTAACTTGACAAAGTCAAGATAAGCTATTGCCATCATGCGTGCAGAAATCTGTGTGCCTGTTAGTCTGTGAGTCTGTTCACATTTTCTTTTAGCACAGGCTACACCCCATAGTTCTTGTCCGATTATCACGAAATTTCATATGTAGGTTTAGGGTCATGTCTAGATGAGATAGTCCCCTTTTGGTCATGATTTGTCAACTGTGATGGCTGCCTAAGTCCAAAACCCAAAAATCTTCAGCACAGTATACAGGTCTTATTTATGAAGGGATTTTATTGTAACTTGATATAATGCCCCTGTATAATATCTAGATGGGAACGTCCCCTTTTGGTCATGATCTCTCAACCATGATGGCTTCCCAAGCCCGATACCCACAAACTTTTAGCACAGTCTGCAGGTCATATTAAATATGGAGGGATTTCATTGTAACTTGGTAGGATGACTCCGTGTGATGTCCAGATGAGAACTTCATTTCATCATGATCCGTCAACTGTGCCGGCTACTGGAGCCCAAAACCCGAAAACCTTTAGCACAGCCTACAGGTCGTATTTATAAAGGGATTTCATTGTAATTTGGTAGGTTGACTCAGTATAATGTCAAAATGAGGACCTCCCTTTTTGGTTCCGATTGGTCAACTGTGATGGCGAAACAGGCCCGAAAACCTTTAGCAGTCTACAGGCCGTATTTATAAAGGGATTTCATTGTAACTTGATAGGATGACTCGTTTTGGAATAATTTCACTGTAAATTGGCAACTTTAGTTGACGTACATTAACTGTGAGGGCTTATGAAGGGATTTCATTGTAACTTCGTAGGTTGACTTCATATAATGTTTAGATGAGAACACTCCCTTTTTAGTTGCGATTGGTCAACTGTGATGGCTACAGGTACCCGAAGGCCGAAAACCTTTAGCACAATCTACAGGTCATATTTATGAAGGGATTTCATTGTAACTTGGTAGGATGACTCCAAATAATGTCTAGATGAGAACGTCCTCTTTTGGTCGCGATCAATCAACCGTGATGGCTGCCCGAGGCCAAAACCCAAAAAACTTTAGCACAGTCTGCAGGTCGTATTTATGAAGGGATTTCATTGTAATTTGGTAGGAGGACTCAATATAATGTCGAGATGAGGACCTCCCTTTTTGGTTGTGATTGGTTAACTGTGATGGCAACACAGGCCCGAAGCCTGAAAACCTTTAGCACAGTCTACAGGCTGTATTTATGAAGGGATTTCATTGTAACTTGATAGGATGGCTCGTTTTGGAATAATTTCACTGTAACTTGGTAACTTTAGTTGCAGGGTTTCCGCTAGACCGGCTGCGGGTCCGTCGACCGCACCTATTTCCCCTGCCGATCATACTATGATCAGTCAGAAAAGCTGGT
The DNA here is from genome assembly GCA_031216915.1 of Pictodentalium vernedei. NCBI lineage: Eukaryota > Metazoa > Mollusca > Scaphopoda > Dentaliida > Dentaliidae > Pictodentalium > Pictodentalium vernedei. The sequence goes on along the minus strand of CM062291.1, from coordinate 111,384,474 downwards.
GGTTAAAATGTCGAGTACAATGCTGTATCGTAACGACACTCAGGATCCTTTGTTTCCACGTAATATAGGCATAATTATGTTGTATACTATGCCTACTATTAATGGCGACAACCTGATACTTTATAACCCCAGACGAGAGGGGGAAACAAAGTTCAAATCCTAAACGTTGCCTATTAAATTTCGGACTCAACTTGTCGTGTTTGGTCCAAAATCACTGGCTTTAATTTCGAGCGATAAATGATTTAATTGTACGTGCATGACGTCACATGTCCGCATCATGGTTCTTTTCGAATATTTCGTTCTCTCTGCATTTCCAATTATTTACGTTGGCACGTATCAGGTTGTATAAACAAAATTGAGGTCAAGCGTCGCAGTCACTGTCAGGATTCGTGGATTTTGTGTTGTTTTGGATTTGTATTTTTATGAAACCTCCGACCAGATGTAATATTGTGAGTCCCGTGGGAATTTAGAGAATTGTAGGAGGAAAAAATCCCCCTCTCATCCAAACATCTGTAAGATGTGATGGATGAGAAGGATTCTTTGAGTATAAGCCTGGAGGCTTTGAGGGTTGAACATTGCATATCAAATCGCTCGTGCAATTCGCCGCTCTTATTCAAAGTCATCAATACAAGAGAATAAAAGGCCCTGTCCCAGTGAGATTCCCGTCTTTGGAATGAGAGTGGTAAGACCAGAGCAATCATTGACCAAAACGGGAGGGCAGACAGGATTGGAAAAAATGAGTGAGTACAAGCCTGAGGGAGGGAACAACCCTCAAAGCCTCCAGGCTTATACTCAAAGAATCCTTCTCATCCATCACATCTTACAGATGTTTGGATGAGAGGGGGATTCTTTTCCATGAAGCCTTCCGGCTTCTCAGGTTGAACATTGCATAGTTCACAGCAGTCAATGATTGTGAAGCTAAATGAATAAACCAGTTACTTTATTTTACAAAATAACATGTATGTTTCAGAGGTCATTTTTTCTTTGTAGCTGTGCTCAGCACCACTGAACCAAAAGCTGACTTCTGTTCCGTAGAATGTCTGAAATAAAATTGGAAAAAGGTATCAGCAGAAGTCCAATTTGCTGTCTTCAGAATGCACTGGAGAGAAAGTCCAGAAGAAAAAGCAGCTGATGTAGAAGCACTACGAACAGAATGTGCACTAAAAGTATTGGTGTCAATGCCAGCGGCACACAGGGATTGTTTAATCCACTGAGCCACGGTGGAAGTGGAAACAGATCTTTTTGTTTTATAAGAAATTAATAAAGTTTTACAGTTTGGCTTTCTAATTGTGTTTGTTCTGTTTAAATATTCAGTCATAGTGTGAACCACACAAACCTGTTTATTCCGGAAAGAATAAAAATCAACACTGATGGGTGTCCGGCCGGCCCGTGATGTTTTCAATAAACTAGCAATGCCAAAAGAAATGTGATTGGCTGTAATTGTCATAAAGTCCAGATTGAGTGCTGTCAAGGTTTGGCACCGTTGTGCACTAGTGAGGGCCATAAGACAAACCAGTTTCTTAGTGAGAAGCTCCAAAGAAAGTGAATGGAGTGGATAAAGTGTAGCCAAATAATTCAGTAACACTGACACATCCCATGTAGAAGAGTATCGTGGAACTGGAGGATTGTGATGGAATGTGCCCTTCATGAACCTTCTAATAAGTGGTGTATTTTGGAGATCAGACCTCCCCAAAAGTAAAAGTGTTTGTATGATGGTGGACCTATGAGTGTTAACAACACTGTATGATTTCTGTGCAGTGACTAAGGAGCATAAATAATTTACAATTTGAGCCTCTTGTACTTGTATTTGATCAATGTTCCATTGACAACACCACAAACACCATTTTCTCCATGCAAGGTTGTACTGTTTGTTAGTGGAGCTCCTCCACGAGTCAGTGATAGTGCAGGCTGCCGTTTCCGAAAAGCCTTTTGTTTTGAGATAATGCTGGATACATGACAAACGATCAAATATAGGTTGTCGGCCAGAGGATGAGACGCCCCGGTTAAAGGATTGCTCAGTAGCCTGGGATGAGGGGGCACCAAGAGAGGTCGTTGAATGAGGACCTGAAGAAGCAGTGGAAACCAATGCTGTGTTGGCCATGATGGTACAATCAGGATTGCATCCTGAACATGATCGTCTTCTAGTTTCTGAAGCACCCCCCTGTCGATCAGCCTGAAAGGTGGAAACAGGTAAGGTGAAAATTGTGCCCAACACAGTGAAAAAGCATCAATAAATGAGGCCTGGGCGTCGGGAAACCAGGTACAAAAAACAGGCATTTGAGCATTCCGACGGGATGCAAACATATCAATGTCGGGGAAGAAAAAAGTTTGACAAAGTTGAGTAAAGATGGAAGGATTGAGCATCCATTCGGAGCAAGAAGTGGCCTCCCGTGAAAGAGTATCGGCCATACAATTTTGTTTACCAGGAACATGTTGTGCTGTCAGGAAAAGGTCACACTCAAAGCACCAGAGCCAAATCTGTTTAGAAATTTGGTGAAGATTTGCCAAAGGACCGCCTTTGTTATTAATGTATGCTACTGCAGTCACGTTATCGGACTTCACACAAATGTGGCCATGACTAAAATTAGAAGCCAAAGCAGTTACACCCTTATAAATTGCAGTGATCTCTAATTCATTTATATGAAGCAGGGATTCCTGTGAAGACCACAGCCCATTCTGAGACATAGATCGGTAACAGCCCCCCAACCAGTTTTTGATGCATTAGTTGCTATGATAAGCACTGGTGGTGGTTGACGAATGAGGGAACCATTCATCATATCCAAATAGGTGTACCACCAAGAAATTTCAGCTCGTGCATCTGACGATAGAGTCAAAGTACTATTATAAGAACCCAGTGTTAACTGATGACATTTGGCAACCTCCAGCTGACGGTAAAAGAGGGGTCCCAATAAGACGGCCCTAAAAGCCGAAACATATAAGCCAATAAGGTGAGCTAGCTCTCTGACTGTACAAGACTGTTGTGTAAGAAGCTTCTTTGAAGCATCTTTAATTTGGGTCACTTTGTGTGGTGGTAAGGAAATGGTGAAGGAAACTGAATTGAGAACGTGACCAAGATACTGAATCTCTCGTGCAGAAGTAAGTTCAGATTTAGCTCTGTTCACAAGGAAACCCAAGTCCTCGAGGGTAGTGCATAAATGAGATGTTTGTTCATTACATGTATGTGAATCTGAGTTAATGATAACCGAATCATCAATATAAGTACTACATTTGGTACCCAGAGAGCGTTCACCAGCAAAAATAGGTCGCATAAGTTTTGTGAACACCCGAGGCGCGGACGCCAGACCAAAAGGGAGACAAATAAATTTATATACTCGGTCTCGCCATTGAAATTTCAAAAAACGCTGAAAATCGGTATGAATAGGTACACTCAAATAGGCATCAGTCAAGTCAACGGAGCAGAAAAAATCATTTCTGTCAATCAATGAGCATACTGCATCAAGAGTTTCCATTTTAAAATGATGGTATGTAATAAACCGATTCAGAGAACGCAGATTAAAAATAAGCCGAAATTTGCCAGATTTCTTTCTACGTAAAAATATAGTGGACAAAAAATCATTTGCCGAAAAGGTAGTCAGCTGAATGGCTTGCTTGTGCAAAAGAGATTCAATTTCGGAGTCAATCAACAAAGATTCCTCAGCACTAAACTTGAAAGGTGTAGGAGGCGAACCCTGGGAGGGTGTGCCCGAGAATTCCAACTGGTACCCAGCCACAGTATTTAAGACCCAAGGGTCACAGGTAAGCTTTTTCCAAGCTGGTAAACAAAATTGTAGTTGCCCCGCAACAAAACTATGCTGACAAATATTTACCTTGGTTAATACCTGTTGCTGTTGTTGTAGTTGTTTGCCTCTTCTTCCCCAGCGGGGATTCCGGTTGGCATACCGGTCGGTACGAGGATATCTTCCTCTTGCATCTAAAAAAGACTGGTGCTGACGATTATAATGCCCTCGGCTAGAACGACCAGAAGTAGCAGAATAGGATCGTGGAGTGACTCTAGTGAAGTCTTTACAAGACTTCAAAGACTTCTCAATGTCGTCCCCAAAAAGTAATGTTGATACAGGATGATCCATGGAGCAGAGGCTCTTAAATTGATTCAGTAGAGTAGGCCTCAAGAAAAAACGTCGTCGAAGCGACATCTCAAAAGTGGCGGCGCCCAGGAGGGAGATGCCATCCACAATCAGGACACGCATGTCTGAGAACAGTTGATCCAATTCAGAGTTGACTGTGAGCATTTTCTGTTTAAGTTTTCCAACCTTCTGAGAATCTGTAGTCTGGGCAATTTTTGTTGCTAGGTGAGATTTACTGGTGTCCAAGTGCCTGATACGCTTCAAAACATCGTTGAGTTTGATGTAAGGGACCATACCCCGTCCCAATAATTTCTGCACTTCCTGAAGTTGGCTATCCTGTGTGCGGCTATGTGCATCCAGTTGGGCCCAAATTTCCTGATTCACTCTTGGAGCATCCACGAGAGTGCAATTACTAGGGATGAGATGTTTCTTCACCAACTCAAGCGAGTCTGACTTAGACGTAGAGGCCTTATTAGCATAAGAAGCAAATTTGGAGCTAACAGGTTCACCTAAGCTAGCGTCTTGTAAAAAGATTTTGGGAAAATCGTAGTCATCGCTGCTTCCAGAGAAATTCATATCTGAGCCAGAATGGGCAGATGAAGCACTGCCAGGACTAAGTTGGTCCAAAGCACATCTATCTGGAATAGTGGCCTGTGGATTGACAACAACACTGCGTATCGTTGGATTAGAGTCGGCCAAGTGACGGTGTGTAGGACGGACAGACCGGGAACGTGGTCTGGTTGATTTGGTGGATGAAGGAGAAGTCTTCCTGCGCTTTCCGGCAATATGTTCATCTTCCCGGGTCCGCTTCCTGGAACTGCATTCCGGTACCATGTTTTTAGAACTACCTTGTGCAGACGAGTTTCCATTTGCAATGGAGAATTTGGATTTATTTTTGTGCCGTCTGGATTTATCATGTGGATCCGATGTTCCTTGAATGGTGTGAGACGAATCTTTCTGACCACAGGTAAGTGAAGGAATAGCATCCCCCGCAAATAGAGACAAGGTATCTGCATCAGTCAAAGTATTAGCGGTTTCTTCTGGAGATGTGAGACTCGCCTGCGGCGACATCAAAACAGGTGTATCAGGTGTTAAAATACCTGAAGGTTGCGAAGCAGATGAATCAGATGACAGACTCTCCGAATCTGAACTGGACATAATTTGTGTGAGCGGCGAAACACTCGAAATGAAAAAGACGGGAATCTCACTGGGACAGGGCCTTTTATTCTCTTGTATTGATGACTTTGAATAAGAGCGGCGAATTGCACGAGCGATTTGATATGCAATGTTCAACCTGAGAAGCCGGAAGGCTTCATGGAAAAGAATACATATTTTCCACTTCAATTATTCAGCATTTTAGTGGCCAGAATGCCCCAGTTATTCAGCATTTTAGACCACCAGAGAGCACCTAAAAATCAAAATTCCCCCCCCCCCCAGAACCCCCTCTACACACACGTGCCTTCGGCACATGTAGCAGATGCCATCGGCGTCTGAGTTTCACTTTCTTTAAACTACCGGACCCACAAATTTTCCTCTAGAGGAAACCCTGTTCGTTGATATACATTAACTGTGATGGCCACACACATTAGCTGTGAGGTCCACATTAACCCACTCCTCAATTCTTTAGTACAGTCTACACCTCGTATTATTTTTATTGAAAACTTGGCCTACAGCAAACAGAAATTAACATATTCCCAATTATCACAATTCTTGTCTCTTTTTATAATCCATTCATAAACATTGAACTTATCCTTTTCATCAAACACATCACACAGACAAGTTGAGCTACAGTGTTATTGATACTTTCATTATGTTTCTCATTTGTATTTCACACAAACTCTGCCTCACAAGACTAAAAGATGACACAAACATGCAGAAAAAAATAACTGACAATTTTCATTTTGTCTCATCAAACACACAACTTTTGACCCCTCACATTAACATGCTCAACAAACTTGTTCCAATGAAGGGTCATAAGCTTTTTTTTAGCAAAAATTAAAACAAAATTTAAATGGCGATTTTGAACATTATGTCTGTTAAATGGTTAATGAGGCTTGGCATTTATCTCTTTGCAGAAATTATAAAGATGGTTTCAATAAAGGGAAGGTTAGCCCTCTGCACACTGAAGTCAAAATACCAATATATTCAGCAGCTATGATATTTTGGCCTCAAATGTTAACCCTTTACCCAGTGCAATATTTTTTCTGATTTTTTTCAAAAGATTTCAACAAACCCATATGTGACCATGTTCCCCCATTGGAATGAGCTCAATAAGCTTGTTTCAATGAGAGAGGGGGGAGGGGGTGTCACATGATATGGGTTTTTAAAAAATGTTTGAAAAATAATATTTTTTCAGCTTCTCAGTTCGTACATTATATGTGGGTATGGATGCTGTTGATTTATTTGGTAAAGAGTTAAGCTTTGCACAACTTTTATGTTCTTAATCGTTACCTGCTGCTACAGGCAGACTTCCCTGCCCAGGACAAAATATTTGGTGTTGCTCTGGGTCTTCTAGTGCAAGTATTTTTAGTTGAGTTGTGACGAAGTCAAACTCGACTTATAGTTTGGTGAATGGCGGGCGGGCGGGCGGGCGGGCGGGTGGGCGGGTGTTCTGGCGGGCGGGCGTAAACAATTGGTTTCCGGATGATAACTTGATAGTGGTTCAACTCACATTCATTAAACTTCATACGTAGGTTGGTCTTGGTGGGAGGAAGAACCCTATTGATTTTGGACATGCTACGTCGAAGGTCAAGGTCACAGTGACCTTGAACATAGTAAATCTTAAACAATTGGTTTCCGGATGATAACTTGATAATGGTTCAACTCACATTCATGAAACTTCATAGGTAGATTGGCCTTGGTGAGGGGAAGAACCCTATTGATTTTGGACTCGCTACGTCAAAGGTCAAGGTCACAGTGACCTTTAACATAGTATATCGCAACAATTGGTTTCCGGATGATAACTTGATAGTGGTTCAACCTAGAGTCATGAAACTTCATAGGTGTGTTGGCCTTGGTGCGAGGAAGAACCCTATTGATGTTGGACTCACCAGGTCAAAGGTCAAGGTCACAGTGACCTTGAACATAGTATATCGCAACAATTGGTTTCCGGATGATAACTTGATAGTGGTTCAACCTAGAGTCATGAAACTTCATAGGTATGTTGGCCTTGGTGCGAGGAAGAACCCTATTGATCTTGGACTCACCAGGTCAAAGGTCAAGGTCACAGTGACCTTGAACATAGTATATCGCAACAATTGGTTTCCGGATGATAACTTGATAGTGGTTCAACCTAGAGCCATGAAACTTTACAGGCGTGTTGGCCTTGGTGCGAGGAAGAACCCTATTGATGTTGGACTCACCAGGTCAAAGGTCAAGGTCACAGTGACCTTGAACATAGTATATCGCAACAATTGGTTTCCGGATGAGAACTTGATAGTGGTTCAACCTAGAGTCATGAAACTTCATAGGTGTGTTGGCCTTGGTGTGAGGAAGAACCCTATTGACCTTGGACTCGCCAGGTCAAAGGTCAAGGTCACAACTCGACATTGGATCTGTGATCCTGAGCGGCATTTTTCTTTCTCTATTCACAAAATGTACCTTTACAAATACATCTAAACATCGAAATTACAAATTGACCGGTTGAAAAAAAAAGATTTTTCAAAAAGTTTCAGCAAAACCATATCATATGATCCCTTGATCCCTTATTATACCAAAAAAAGTGTGGTATATTGGATTGCACCTGTCCATCCATCTGTCCATCCATCTGCCCCCCCCCCCCCCCCCCCCCAACCAGTTATAACTTGAACATTACTGCACAGATTTTGATGAATTTCATACAGATGTTCACTATCATGAGATCTTTCAGAAGCATCAGCTGTATTGCTGTTGGATTATTCTTTCTGCGAGATATGGCTCTTTTAATATACAAAATAGCCATTCTTATGTCTGGTCACCTCGTATCTCAGGTTTGGGTTACCAGATTTCAATGAAATTTGGAATGAAGATTGTTTATGAAAAATGCTTTCAAGTGGTCTCTAATAATATTTCTTACATTTCACTTTCTAGGCTTATCCCCCTTTTTAACTTTGAAAATTCACTGTTTGCCTCATAAAATAGTCAATTTTTTGTCTGTTCACCTCATATATCAGGTTTGGCTTATCGGATCTCAATGAAATTTGGAATGAAGATTGTTTATGGGAAAGGCTTTCAAATAAGTAAGTCTCTAATTGTGACTGAGGGATTGGCTTTCATGTCTTCATGCCCCTGCAGTAAAACAAAGAAAATACATGTGGATCATCTCCCAATGTGTGTCATTATGTCTTTGTTCAGTATCGCTTGTGGATGGTCCAATCATCACTACACTTCAGTAACTAACAGGTGTTTGTAGCCTTCACAATTACTTTGGGGGGGGGGGGGGGGAGGGGGGGTGTTGAATTAATTTCTTGTAAGACAGAGACAATAGTTTCTCAGATCCCATGTCGATGGTCTGATTAACACAAACTATTGGTAACAAGTGTATGTGGATCTCACAATTTTTAGTGTGTTGAATTGTTCCCTTCTGTAAAACAAAGGCAATAACCCCCAATGTGTGTTTGACTAGTTTTGAAAATATGTCCATCTTAGCATTTTGAGAGAAGACAGGGTGCATATGGCATGCTCTTTTAGAAATTACAACTCTTTAATAGTGTTACTTTGGGATTTTTTTGGTTTTAAAATGGGTTTGTGAAGATTTCAATGAATTTATGCAAACAACGTATTCCCCTTGAGATTGGTGGTTGAGTCGGTGGTTCATTGGGTGAGAGTTACTGTCCACCAAACTTCAGTAACAGGTGTTAGTGGCCTTCACAATTACTTCTGGGCGATGAGGTGGGGGGGGGGGATTAATTTCTTGCTGTATAACAAAGACAATAGTGTCACATCTCCCAAGTCAGTGGTCTGATTGACCCAAGCTATTGGTAGCAGGTGTACGTGAATCTCACAATTTCTACTATGTTGAATTTTTCTCTGCTGTAAAACAAGACAATAGCATCCCCCCACCCCAATGTGTGCATGACTAGTGTTGAAAATATGTCCATCTTAGCATTTTGAGAGGTGGGGGGGATGTATGTCATGCTTGGCATGATTTTCTAAAAATAACATGACTCTGTAGTGTTACTTTATTTTTTTGGTTTTGAAATAGGTTTGTGGAGATTTCAGTGAATTTACCCAAACAACGTTTCCCCCTTGTGATTGGTGGCCGGGTCAGTCCATTGGGTGTGAGATATTGTCCATCTGACATGGCCTATATCAGCACCTCTGGTGCAATCTCTTGTTAGTACCCCCTCAAATTGGGCATTGCTCTAGTGTGTTAAGGCATTTGCCTGTTTGGTTAAAATACTTAGGAAATTTATCTGGTCATTTACTAGAGCAGAATTCATGCAGATGTGGTATGTTTTCAAGTAATTTATTAATTTTCTGTGTTGTGGTACTTGGATTCGCTTTTTTATTTTTTTGTAGCCTGTATTTCAGTCTATAATTAAGATATTATCAAATAATATGAGTTTATAATATCTTCATTCCATTTTTTACAGTTCCGCAATCTACATCACTGATAAGTTTGATTTAACCATAATGCCTGATTCTTTCCGTAGTTTGACTATGGTCAGTCCATCAATTCACACCACTCCATTAAAAACTCTTTATTGCTCACAAGACTGTCATCCTCTTTTCGACATGGTTCGTTGTCACAAGAAAGAGGATTCTCTGTCATTTCCAGTACAATCTCTTCAATTACTGGATGCATCCAAGAGAAGTAATGCTCTTCTGTTCCTTTATTTCTCAAAAAGATTCAGCTTTACTGTTTATTGACTCGAAATTCTTCAAGACGATCAGTCTATCGATTCAGCCTATACTGCTACCATTGAATAGTCCACTAGGGGAAAAACATTTCTCCTATTGTAAAGCTTGAGGTGGTTCCAGGAGATACTTTAAACCTCAATTGTCTTCTTGTCATTGAAAGGCTTTTCTACATTATGAAAAACTGGAAGAAAATTACAAAAGACCCATGGGTTCTAAAAGTTATTCAAGAGGGATTAATTCTTTCTTTCAGAATAAACCTCCTCTGTCAAGAATTTCTTTATTTACAAATATTCCAGCTGACCTTATAGAAAGGAACTGTCCTCTCGAATCAGTAAACTTAATGATCGTTCACAGAGTTTCATATCTAGGTTTTTATTCAAGGATCTTTTTGGTGCCAAACCAGAACCCAGACAATTCCCTCCAACCAGTAATAGATCTCAGCCAGATGAACAAGCTCATTCTCATTTTGAAGGAAGGAAAGGAACAGCATCAGAGATAGTGACTTTGCTGCAAGCATTGATCTCAAGGACACAAACTTTCACATAATGATTCACCTTTTGTTCAGGAAAAACTTGAGGTTTGGCAAAGTTTATCAGTTTTGGGTGATTGCTTTGGACTAAACCTTGTCCCATGGGCATTCACATGGATTATGGACTCGGTCATGTCTCATTTCAAAGCTCACTCGACAGTCCTGACTTTGGCTAAACGGGATGATATCCTTCAAAGGCATATTTTTCCACTATATCCCAATGGCCCAGACTTAGCTGGTGCTAACTCGAAAATATCGAGGACCAAACACAAATTTTCCTCCAAATTTGCATGCAAAACCGAAAATTAGAAGTCCTATCTGGCCCTCCGTATGATTACTCTCCACGCATGAACAGAAAGTGACCGGAATTGGAGCCAACATCATTCTTTGTTTGGCCCTCAGTCAGATAACAACAAACTGACATCAGTGCTTTTAAATCTCAGTTTATAATGATGCCAGACACAAATCAATGCTTAATTTGGTGGATCCAAGGACACAACTGGATGAAGGAAGGAAGAAACGGTGGTTTGAAACCTTCAGGGCTGTAACTTTTTAATATTTATAAAAATTAGTTCATGTTTCCCAATTTCAGGACATGGGCCTGACGTCATCATTATTGCTAATGATTTTTCCACTGTTTGTTAAGTGTTCCTTCCCTATCCTTCCTTGAAGCCCCCAGTTAAACTCCCAAGCTTTTTGGCTTGTTTTTATTGAAATTTTTTTATAAAATTTCTTGAGAGTTTAACATGTTACACAGAATGTTTATTCTGTATATCCCCATGGTCACGTCCTCACCCTTAGGCATTTTGGTCATGCATCATACATCTGATGTATCATTTTTTCTTCTGATAAAGATCTTGCTTTACATCGGATAGTTCAGAATCTGTTACTGACTTCGGGCTGTGCTGCCTGTGGTCTTGTTTCCAGTTTTCATTCTGACTTTGTTGACAACGCTCTATTTATATATTTAGTTTCCTATTTATTATTATGGTAGAACTGTTGTAAGATACATTAAATATTCCGGTAGTGTAGCAATTAATTTTTTTTTTGTACAGTAAAATAATTTTTGTCCACACTTGGGCTTTATCAGGATACATTTGGGCACATCATTCCCTTTGGAAACTTGGGCTCTTGTCAAAATTTTTCGAAAAAATTTTTTGTATAAATTATTTTTTGATTTATATTTTGAATGTTATTTGTTATGTATCTTTTTATAATATTTAATGTGGAGTTGGTGGGAGTATGATCAACTTTATTTTGCTTCATTATGAAAGCATATTGCTCTAATGCAAGGCGAGGAAGCCTTTCCCCTGATTTACATGTTGGTTGCCATGCTTGGAGTCAATGTACTCCCACTAATTCTTGCTCAACATGTGTCGCATGGGATGACAAACTTTGGAGATGAGTGTCAGGGTATGTTGTTAGAGGTGAGATGACACTGCCGGTCCTCTTGCGGCAAGAGCCCACTGCCGGTGGGTCACTCTTGTTTTTTAGTTTCTATTTACAGAGGAACAAGAACATGGTGATGTTTACGTGACGCCGTCAGAGAGTGTGCTTCCGTTGTCGCATTTAGATAGTCAATCAGAGCTAATGTCTAAAGTTCTCATGAATATTAGGCAGGGCAATAAACCACAGAGTGGTTTCTGCTCCCTGTCGCCAGCTAGCTCGACCAGTGAAGCGGTTACACCGTGATGCCGGGTGTGTCTGTTGCTTTCGAGGAGAGTAGAAAGGGTAGAGAGAGTACTATAAAATAAAAAAAGGCTCACCCTGCGATGCAGAGAGGAAGAAGATGGCAAGTCCAACAGGAAGCTATGCGAGGTCTGAAGGACCGCGAGCGAGAGAGCCCCCCTCTCTTTCATAACAACATCTGGGGCCAGATGTTGTGGTTCGGAACTTGTGTCAGTCGGAGCATACGTTCACGCCTCCCATCCAGGATGCTCTGTTCAGTTACAGCCGGGGTCAGCTACAATTACGGCTTCTTCTTCAGCATCTACCAAGCACACGACCGCACCTTGACCTTGGCTACGTGACTTCTGATATCCAGCCTGCATCACCGAGAAAGGTCAACTCTTCGTCAATGAAGTCACACCATCCAGTAGCCAAGGAGACGAGGCCTCATTCATCGGGACGTCCGCAGAATAGAGCCATCTCAGACACACTGTCCCAGTTGCAGCCAGCGGCCAAGCAACAAAAGACCGCAGCTCCTCAGGCCCCCATAACGGACTTGCTGTCGCAGATTGCGCAGCTCATCCCAGCATCCCAGCAAGTGCAGAAGCAGCCGACGGTAGTCTCAGAGCCTGAGCTATCGGATGGTGCTGGGTCGGTCCAGTCAACTGCACGTTCAGATGCCGATGACCGTGAGTCTAATCTGATTCAGTTGGATGGTGAATTACTCTTCACTTTCATATCAACACAGGGTGGCGATGGATCTAATGCATCAACACTTCCCTGAGTTTGTTCCTGAGAATCTGAATGCTGCGACCACTTGAAAGTACCACTATCCTGTAGCTCTAAGGAGATGAGGTCTCATTTATCAGGACGTCCGGTGAAATGAGCGTCTCGGACACACTGTTCCGGGAGCATCCAACGGTCAGGAACTGAAGACCGCTGCTCCTCAGGCCTCGATAACGGACTTGCTGTCGCAGATTGCACAGCTCATCGCAGCATCCCAGCAAGTGCAGAAGCAGCCGATGGTAGTCTCAGAACCTGAGCTGTCGGATGGTGCTGGATCGGTCCAGTCATCTGCAAGTTCAGATGCCACTAACTGTGATTTTCTACTGATTCAGATGAATGATGAAAGAGATACAGAAGGGGATTACCCTTCCCTTTTGGAACAACACATGGTTGCGATGGATTTAATCCATCAACACTACCCAGAATTTGTTCCAGCAAATCAGAATGTTGCGACTACTTGCAAGAAACTGCTAGCATTGTTGGACGCTGACTTCATCCGGAAAAAGAGGAGGTCATGTCTTTCCCAGTTAAGTCTAGTCAGGTGTCGCAGGCCTTAGGCCATTTAGACGATGACATATTCAACTTTCCAGTGGGAAGAAGTAAGGTGGTTTCTTGTGATAATCTTCCGTGATTTTACCGATTGTTGAACTACGTTCATTTATAACGGTCGGGGAAGCTGTATAGAGAGTTCCTCTACATTTGAATGAGCAGGCTAAGGACCTACTTATGGCCTTACCTTCTTCATTCACTATTTGCTTGGACACAATTGAGACGGCAATTTCTTCATTCAGAAAGAATTTAGACTCACTGTCTTATGCAGATCACCTTTAAGAACTGTGATGCAACGTCTCTACGAAAGAAATTTGAGGACGTTTGTTCCTCTTTTAAAGTCCTTTCCAGGGCTATTATACTTATCACGTATAACTCTGTCTTAACAGTTACTAATTTGGAGTTAATCAGACGTGACGGAGACCTTACGTCGTCATCTTTAATAGATGACAAGGTGAAAAACTCTATACTGGTCCCTCCAGTAGCCAGACACCAAGTTTTTTTACGATAAGCTTTCATTGGTTTATGACCAAGCTACAAAGAAAGCATAAATACTCTGCTTCTTAAGTCGGCATCTAATCGACCCGCAATAGCAGAAAAGAGGGTCCTAGACAGAAAATCTTCTAAAAAGCACTCCGTGCGAGGGTATAGGTAACCCTCCTATAATTACTCTAGGGATCGTCATACAGCGACTCGAATAGGGTGGCATAGGTCTGATCGAGATTACCGGTCAGACGCCCCTAAGCTGTTGGCTCAAGGCTCTTTGCTAAGGAGATGTAGTTTCTCCTTCTGTAGGGCTCACAGGTACTACAGGTGCAGGTTAGGATCTCTATTGCTTAGCAGTTGGTGGATGGCTGCCAAGATTCACATCAAACTGGATAACAGTAGGCGAGAAGTGTGGTCTCGGACGGCCTATGGCTATTTTTTCGAGAGATACCACCAACTTAATGTCCGTGATGGACAATGCTTTTGTCAAATCCTTGCATAAGAGTCTCTCCAATCGGAGGTAAAGGTTCTCTTGACAATGAAAGTAATAGAGGTCGTCGAGAATCAAGATTCTCTAGGATTCTACAGTCACCTGTCTTTCGAACCGAAGCCAGAGAGCTCTTTCCGACCGATAATAGACTGGAACTGGATAACAAGTTTATCATAGCTCTAAAAGTTTATTTATGGTAATCATTTAGTCTGTAAAAGCGAGCATTCGAGTGATCGACTATGCGGCAAGCATATATCTAAGGATCTGTTCTTTCATGTCCTGGTATATCCGGCATTCAGAAAGTACCTACGGTTCATCGTCCAAGGGATAGTATTTCAGTTCCGAGTGATGTGCTTCAGTCTGAATCTAGCGCCCTGGGCTTTCACTTGAATAATGGACTCGGTCATGTCTCACAACAATCTGGTTCGTCTGCCATTACCCAGAGTGAAATAAGTCAGTTGTTATGCTCGCTTTTGTCTACTCTCAGACGCATTAACAGCGAGGAATTTTATGCGACTGATGGGGTTGTGTGGAGTGGCTACGGATCTTATTCCGATGGGTCGCTTATGCACACGTCCCCTCCAGTTATTCTTTACCCAGAACTGGAGTGTGAAGACGCATTCGCTCAAGACCAGTATTGTTTTAACGGAGCTAGTAAACAAAAGGTCCAGATTTGGGCAGATATTCAGTGGTCAACTCAAAAGAGTTCCACTGCAACCTCCAGATCTGGCTTTCATGATTATGATGGATGTGAGTCAATAGTTTGGGACACGACTCTTAGTCCCACAGGCTCAAAATGCAGGGGTCTTGGGACCCTCGGTTCCAGGAGAAACACATAAACATCAAAGAATGATGTCAAAATTGTTAGAGCTACATCAATGGATTCACATTATTTGTGGACATGCATGTTCAGATATTGTTCGACAACTCGATAGTGGTAGCACACATCAGGAACCAGGGCGGCACCCATTCATTTCCGTTATGACAACTAACAGAGAAGATTTTTCTATTTCGTCATGTATCATCATGTTTACCTCTCTATCCATCATATACCGGGTCGTCTGAACATACTAGCCGACTCGCTCCTCAGGAAGGTCACCTGTTACATTTGCATTGGACGCTCAACAAGCGAGCATTTGGACAGTTTTGCTATCAGTGAGATCACCTCATGATAGTTCAGTTTGCGATGCACTGGAACAATTAGTTACCATCATTTGTGTCTCCATGCCCAGACCATTGAGCGCATGCAGTAGACGCTCTGCAGAATTCATGGGGATGAATGATAGGATACACTTATCCTCCAATTCATTTGATTCAGTGGATTACGTTTAAGATGAAACACTCTCGTTGTGAATCCTAGAAGCACCTCTGTCGTCACAGAAACCTTGGATCAGTATTCTCAAGTGTCTGTTATGGGATGCTCCCCAGAAGCTTCCTCCAAGAGAGGGCCTTCTTTCGGGGGAAGTTTTGTTCTTCACGTCTTTCTCCGCCCACAGTGGCATAATGGAGTCGGTTAGATGTGCGGTTCCTATATTATATGATGACTGGCACAATAACGATTAAATTATGTGGTTGAGGAGATTTTGAATTCCCCCCTCCCCCCCCCCCACACACACACACACACACACACACAGTCTTGTCTTCCCTACATATCGAGGTACCCCATTGTTTGTCCTTTGTGTGGACTAACGGTTTCTACCTCGTTTTGCCGGTACAGTTCTGGGAAAACAACCGAGGTAAAGGGTTTCTTTTGTCTTTTGTACCTCGGTAAGGCAAAACACGCAAACTCTTTTGTCTAGTTACCTCGTCAAGTTGGTAAGACAAACCCACACACACACACACACACACACACACACACACACACACACACACACACACACACACACACACACACACACACACACACACACACACACACACACACACACACACAGAGTCTTGTCTACCCTACATACCGAGGTACCCCATTGTTTGTCCTTTGTGTGGACTAACGGTTTCTACCTCGTTTTGCCGGTACAGTTCTGGGAAAATAACCGAGGTAAAGGGTTTCTTTTGTCTTTTGTACCTCGGTAAGGCGAAACACGCAAACTCTTTTGTCTAGTTACCTCGTCAAGTTGGTAAGACAAACCCACACACACACACAAACACACACACACAGAGTCTTGTCTACCCTACATACCGAAGTACCCCATTGTTTGTCCTTTGTGTGGACTAACGGTTTCTACCTCGTTTTGCCGGTACAGTTCTGGGAAAACAACCGAGGTAAAGGGTTTCTTTTGTCTTTTGTACCTCGGTAAGGTGAAACACGCAAACTCTTTTGTCTAGTTACCTCGTCAAGTTGGTAAGACAAACCCACACACACACACACACACACACACACACAGTCTTGTTTTCCCTACATACCGAGGTACCCCATTGTTTGTCCTTTGTGTGGACTAACGGTTTCAACCTCGTTTTGCCGGTACAGTTCTGGGAAAACAACCGAGGTAAAGGGTTTCTTTTGTCTTTTGTACCTCGGTAAGGCGAAACACGCAAACTCTTTTGTCTAGTTACCTCGTCAAGTTGGTAAGACAAACACACACACACACACACACACACACACACACACACACACACACACACACACACACACAGTCTTGTCTTCCCTACATACCGAGGTACCCCATTGTTTGTCCTTTGTGTGGACTAATGGTTTCTACCTCGTTTTGCCGGTACAGTTCTGGGAAAACAACCGAGGTAAAGGGTTTCTTTTGTCTTTTGTACCTCGGTAAGGCGAAACACGCAAACTCTTTTGTCTAGTTACCTCGTCAAGTTGGTAAGACAAACCCACACACACACACACACACACACACAGTCTTGTTTTCCATACTGAGGTACCCCATTGTTTGTCCTTTGTGTGGACTAACGGTTTCTACCTCGTTTTGCCGGTACAGTTCTGGGAAAACAACCGAGGTAAAGGGTTTCTTTTGTCTTTTGTACCTCGGTAAGGCGAAACACGCAAACTCTTTTGTCTAGTTACCTCGTCAAGTTGGTAAGACAAACCCACACACACACACACACACACACACACACCAGCTAAGTCTGGGCCATTGGTAAGTATGAAAAATATACAAATTACTTTGAATTTATAATTTTCTCAAGGAAACTCTTCTTCAGGATGTTCAGAAGCTCATAAATCTCTTACAGTTACTGGGCTTTCTCGTCAATAAACAGAAGTCGGATCTAACCCCTTCAACCACTTTCCAGCATTTGGGAATGAAATTTCAGACTCATCTGAATTTAGTGCGTCTTCCCTTATCCAGAACTTACATCAAAGAACATTCTACTTCTATTCTATTCAAGCAGTGACAGTGACTGCGAGGGAATTTATACTGGCTATTCCCCAAAGTTTTTCTTACTCGAAAAGTCTTTTTTTGAATTCGCATGTTCAGATTCTTTTAGACAAGTCAACAGTGTACCTTTTCTATGGAAGCAAGGTGGGATTTGTTAGGATCAGAGCATCTGTCTTTCAATTCATGATATTGTGGGCCAGATCAATGTGATCGCAGTTTCTCTGTCCAGGCATGGATATATTCTGTGAACAGAATGGACTCTCAACAGGAACATCTTTTTAGCTATCAGCAACCTGTGGGAATGTCTTGTGATAAATCTTTTTGTCACAAGATGGAACAAAGAACTGCACATGTTCATCTCTCTGTGCCGCTGTAGTAGGCACCCTGTCCATTTCATGGAACGGAATAATCGGTTATGACTTTTCTCCGACTCCCTTAATACTTTAGGTGTTTCAGAAAATCAAAACAATTAGCATGCACAATCTACTCAGACCTCAGTCACTCGACACTCTGCATCGTTTACCTCAACATTTACATCTTTCTGTTGTCAGGTCCTTCCTCAGACGTAAAAATTTTTCCAAAAGATCAATGGACTGCATTTCTGCATCAAAGAAGACTTCCTCGTCTCTAAATTATGAGGCAAAGTGGAGAGTTTTCTTTGACTGGTGCCAAGTCCAACAGTGTAAATTATTTGCATCCAACAATTCCCAACATCGCAGATTTTCTGGTGTTTCTTTTTATGTTAAAAACTACAAACTGTTAACATATAAAGATACCACTCTGTGTTGTCAGACACTTATGCTCATGAAGGCTGTATTAATATTGGTTCAGATCAATCCTTGTAAAATTCCAATAGGATTTTTCTATTAAAATACATAGGTCTTCAACTGGTTGAGTGCTAGATTATTTTTGGAAGTTGGAATTTGTTCATATAGATTTGCATTATTAAAAATTATTGGAGAGTGCCTTAAGGCACTCTCCAATAATTTTTAATAATGCAAATCTATATGAACACAATTGTATTTGCTTATGACTGAATAGGAAATTTGTGTAAAGAATATGAAGACTTTAGTATGGTACCCTCATGTTTCTTGAAAGCCATGATAGTGGCTTCCAGCACTCAACCAGTTAAGACTAATTCCTCAGTAGAATCTTGCTTGGGTCGTCTTGAAACTCCAAGAAGCTCATTTTGAACCTCTTGAATCTGTGGTGATTAAGTTTCTGACCTTCAAGACTGTTTTCTTGCTTGCTTTCGCTATTGCTAAAAGAGTTAGTGAGCTCATGCTCTTTTTTTTGAAGATTCACATTATCATAGTTTGGGTAATTCTATTACCATTACTACTCAAGTAGGTTTTCTAGCCTGCTCCTGTAGTTATTCATGTCTTACTGCCTGTCAATAATTCATGTCCTTTGCTCTGTCCAGTAAGGGAAATTAAAAAAGAAGGAAAAGGCTCTTACTCTCTCTCATCCCAGGCAAAAAAGATATCTCAGTTCATTCCATTTCTAGATGCATTCAGTCTACTATCAGTATCTCTTACAATAATTATCTGATAGATAATTACCTTGAGGTAAGAGGATTGATTATCTTCCTCCTGGTCATATGCTAATTCTATTGCTCTATCAGATATGAAGGCTGCTTACTGGATACGGCTTTCTACATTTACTAATTTCCACCTGTGGAATTTAGAATCTTTAGCAGGTGATCTAATATTTCTAGGTTGCCTGTCTGCTGCTCAAAAGGTTATTTAATTTACAATCTCAGACTTTTGTATTGCGATGCTTGACATTTATTGTGGCCTGTTTATCTCTTGCAAACCTAAGGGGGTGGGGGGATATTCTTGCTTACAGTTTCATAGCTTTATAATGAAAAGCCTGCAAGTCTTTTTTGGGCTGTAGGTGGACCACAATAAATGCTAATGTGTTGTATATTGTATATTTGTATTTAGTTTTAGAAAGTCATGAGCTCATTCCATGCCATAATTCAGGATTCATAATCTTGATATAAATTGTCTCATGTTACCTCTGGATGCATTTATATTTTAGTTTCCTTAACCCAAAATATAGCATTTGGGATATGTAAAAGTCTTATAAGAGATACCTAGTCTTACTCCAAGTCTGGATTCTTGTATCCAATAAGTATGGCATCCAATGATATTTCTCTATCATTCTTGGATGTGAATAAATCCTTATATTGTCCTTAACAAGTTGTTAACGATTCCTGCTGTTTGGCATAAGTAATTACCTGCTTGTATGCCTCCAACCTCTGAAGAAGGATTCGGGGATATCCACTGAATCCATCTGTCCATCATTCTCTTCATCCACCTGTCGGTACAAACATTTGGCATTGTAATTTGAAAGCCGTCACTCCATATGGATCTCCTTTGGTATGCTGATAGACCTGCATGGGGGAATGGATATGCATAAGGAACAGATTCTGTCTAATAATTTTTATACACGTGTTTTGAAAAAATGGTCGTATTATGGTATACTTCTGTCTGTTCATCAGCCCACACGTCGTACAATAACTCGAAAAACGCTTCAAGCAATTTTGGGGATTTTTTGGTGGAAAGTATATATTGATGGAAGGAAGCTCCCTTTCGTTTCGTGTCACTGTCCGATTTGTCATTCCAGAGTTATTGGACTTTATTTGTCAAAATATAGGCAATTTTCTACATGTCAGACAATAACTTGAAAATATATATGTTGATGGATGGAATCTCCCTTTCTATTTATGTCGCCGTCCGATTTGCCATTCCAGAGTCATGGGTCTTTATACTTCAAAATATAAGCAATTTTCTACATGTCGAACAATAACTTGAAAATGCTTAGAGCAATTTTCATGATTTTTTGGTTGCAAGTATATGTTGATAGAAGAAATCTCCCTCCTTTCGATTTGTGTCACTGTCTGATTTGTCATTCCAGAGTTATGGGACTTTATTCATAAAAATAAAGGCAATTTTCCACATGTCAGACTTTGAGCAATTTTCTTGATTGTTTTGGTGGCAAGTATATGTTGATGGAAGGACTCTCCCTTTCTATTTATGTCGCTGTCCGATATGTCATTCCAGAGTTATGAGTCTTTATTCCTCAAAATACAAGCAGTTTTCCACATGTCGAACAATAACTTGGAAATGCTTAGAGCAATTTTCATGATTTTTTAGTTGTATGTATATGTTGGTAGAAGGAATTTCCTCCCTTTCGATTTGTGTCGCTGTCTGATTTGTCATTCCAGAGTTATGGGACTTGATTCATCAAAATATAGGCAATTTTCCACATGTCAGACAGTAACTTGAGAATGCTTAGAGCAGTTGTCATGATTTTTTAGTTGCAAGTATATATTGATAGAAGGATCTCCCTTTTGATTTGTGTTGCAATTGGAATTGTCATTCCAGAGTTATGGGACTTTATTCGTCAAAATATAGGCAATTTTCCACATGTCGGACAATAACTTGAAAATGCTTTGAGCAGTTTTCATGATTTTTTAATTGCAAGTATATGTTGATAACTGGAATCTCCCTTCCGATTTGTGTCACTGTCCGATTTGTCATTCCAGAGTTATGGGGGCATGGTGGCGTCACGGTAACCGGTTCTCGTCAGATCACCGAAGTTCAGCTACATCGAGCATGGTTATTAGTTGGATGGGTGACCATTTCTGCAACTGATTCGTGTTCGAGACTGTGTTGTGCCCTTGGGCAAGGACACTTAACCCTGATTGCCTAAATGGGGGCACGATGACACGATGTACTAAGGCGTACTGCACATCAATGGAGCACATGTCTTCAACCAATCTAACCATGCCTCTCTCGCAGCACAGAGTTCTGACGTTGTGGAGCTGGCAGCTTCTCATTGTTGCCTGGTGGTTCTCTCTGAGTACTTCGGCTTCCTCCAACCATAAAACTATCACCGACACGATGTGACCCTGTATGTTAAAGTGTCATTAAACCCTAATAATTAAATAATTCCAGAGTTATAGGACTTTATTCGTCTTAATATAGGCTTTTTTCCACATGTCATGCAATAACTTCGAAATGCTTTGAGTAATTTTCATGATTGTTTTGTGGCATGTATGAGTCGATGGAAGGAAGCCCCCTTTCGATTTGTGACACTTCCCTCTTGTAATTTATAACAGGCATATCATGCACTCATGGCACAGCTGTTTATTACCAAAGGTATGGCCCTTTTTCAGCTTAGAAATTTTTCTGTTTTCACTCTTTCAATTTAAAACATTTTTTCTGTCCCACAATATCTTCAAGACTACTTTGAACTTGCATATTAGTCAGCGGCAGTGGCCCACGCTTTGTATTTCCCTTGTTTATTGTTTATTCCTTTCAGTCCTGTGTTGACCCTACATCTCATTTTATATTCAGCATGCCTGGGCAAGTGGTATGATGGATTCTCCTATTTTCTGTTTTTATAATACCTACTACTGGCCCAGACAGGAAATGTCCTCCTGTGAGCTATTCACTTGCACCTCCCTGCATAGAACTAGTACACTCAGCAGGCATCAGAAAATAATGGTTATGGATGAGAATTGAGAACACTTCCTTGCCTCTGCACAAGTGCAAAAGCTATGTGTAGAAGACTGAACAGGACTCTAGTTTTTTTTATTGTATCGGTTTAAATTTTTCTATTTTTTTTTTTTTGGGGGGGGGGTGGGGGTGGGGGTTGGGAGGGGGTCTAAATTAAGTGTTTCGCCTGAATTCTCGCGAATAGAGTACCAAAATGTCTAGGCCAGTGGTAGGTATGATAAATACAGAAATCATTAGAAATTTCCATTTTTTTTCAAATTTGTTTTAATAAAACCATATCATCATATGACCCTCTCATTTCAATGAACTTGATGAGATCTTTCCAATTAGGTATCACATGGTATGGTTTTGTTGAAATTGTTTGAAACAGTTTGTAAATTACAAAGACCGTTATGGCCTTTTGTTAGGTAAAAGGCTAATTGGTTGTCGCTTGATTAAATAACCCTGTTAATTGCATATAATTAGCCAACTCAGTACCATTATCATGCTTTCAGTACAAATTTGACATGTTATTTGCATATAACCTTTAAAGAAAACTGTTTTACTGAGTAAAAAAAATCATGCGATAAATCAAGGTATTATCTGGAAAAGTACTCAATTTTCTGTTCAGTGAATTCTTCAGTTAACCCTTTAGCCATTGTACCAGCCTAAACCGACAAAAGTTATTCACAAAAAACACCATGCAGTTTATATTATTTTTTTCATTTTTTTTTATCTCAAACACATAGCTTATGACCTCACATTGGAACATGCTCATTGGGCTCTTTCCAATGAGGAGTCATAAGTTATGTGGTTGACGCCAAAAATGAAAAAAAATTACTCATTGAAGAATTTTGTTTGCAAGTGGTGTTTGTCTTTCGTATAAGGTAAAGGGTTTATTGAATATTTTTTAATGGTAAAGTAACTGTGCACTTAACCTGTTAACTCTGGTACTATCTCCAATGTCTGTTCAATGACAGCAATTGGGGCTGCACTTTAAAAATATTGATTGGTCTTCCCCACACATCCACATAACAATCATCCTACTTCATGAAGGGGTGTGCGGAGGCTCAGTAGGTAGAGATGCAGGCTGCAAGCCAAAAGGTCCTCAGTTCGAATCCCACTTGCGGCAACCATGTTGTGTCCTTGGGCAAGACACTTCATCCTAAATGCCCACGCATTGTGTACTAAGGCACACTGCACATCAATGGTGCACTTGTCTCCAACCAATTCTGACCCTGTTTGTGTTTAGTTAGTACGATGGGGAGTCTGACATTTGCTCATCGTTTTTCTGTGGTTCTCTCCAGGTAATCCAGCTTCCTCCACCCATAAAACTGTCTGACATGAGGTTACCCTGACTGTCAAAAGTGTCGTTAAACCCCAGTAAGTAAATAAATAAATAATGAAATGGGAGCATGTCATGTTCCTGGATTAGAAAATGGCCTCTCACGTTCAAAGGGTTAACAGGGTTCCACAGACATGTGAATGTGTTAACTGATATGACAGAAGTGCCAGTGTGGAAGGATAAAAAAAGAGGCCACAGGCCTCGAGTTTTATCCTTCTGTGATGGCACAAGTGCCATATCAATTAACCCATTCACACACGTGTATTGTTATGTGTTTATTATATGCCTTCACATCTATAAAAGTAATTATTTGGACACTCAGCAATTCATTTGACAACTCTTCCCCTGAGTTCCAATGTGTTCTATATGCCAGTAAGCCCATAGAACACATTGGAACTCAGTGGAGGACGAACTATCAACAAAAAGAATACATTTTATCATAAACCAAATCTGTGACTTTTGTTACTATTTTTAGCTATCACTAACAACTCAAATTGTAATTGCAGTGCACGATTTATTGAAAATTCAGTGAAATTCTGCTTCTATTTAAAAATAGTCTGTCAACTATTTCATATGTGCAGAACAGATTATCATTTTCTGCTTGGTTTCTGCATGGTTTAATGTTGCTGTAGATGGGGATTTCATAGAACAGGTGTGTAATAAAATCAATAAGAGTTGTTTGTATCTGAACTATAGAATGGTTTCTGTGATTACTGTTTATAAATCTGAACTGTTTCTTTCTAATGGTGTAAAAATGGCTGTGGATAACTAGTTTCTGTTAACATATTTTATGAAGATTTTGTATTTTTTCTTTGGTTTTCAGAAATTACTATGCCCTGCAGACACAGGCTGTAACAAGAAAACTTATCCCTGTGTTGTACCACCTTGCCCAATTGAAGGATCTTGTCCAGGTAAATTTTCTTTCATTTATGTTTCACCATTGATAAAACAACAAAATGCTGATCTTTCCCCCAAATTACTTTTCAGAATCATAAAATATCATGAAGCCTGGAAATAAGCAATCGGTCATTTGCAGAATGGGGTACCCAGAGGCTGAATGTGCTGATGCTATCTTACACTTCGGGCTAAAATCCTCCAATTTATCCTCTGGGTTCCTCTTTCAGTTTAGGCCAGAGACGTTGCTTCAGATTTAGGTTCACAGAGGATGAATTTAGTAATTCATGCTACTCTGCTATGCAAGGTTGCATCACAAAATTCACAATATGGAAACCGCATTCTCCAGATTACAGTCTGCTTATTTCCAGGCTTGATTACTACTGAACTAGGCCTAATTTGATTTTTCTTTCAAAATCAATGCTTCTCAACTGGAGTGCCATGAGCTTGATGAGTTTCAAACTAATGTTTCATATAAAGGCTTTTCCTAAGTGGTATGTAGGAAGAAAAGGCACACTTTTGGAAAATGTGGCAGACATTATTCCTAGAATACCCTTCTGGGATCATTTTGTGATTTTCATATGAAAGCCACTTTTGTTAATAGCTCCAGCTTTTATACAGTCAAATGTTTTCCCTTAATGTTTAAGGACAGCAGGTAAACTTTTTAAGCTCACCTGATTGAAAGTTAGGCGAGTTGTAGCTTTCAATCTTTTTCTGTCATCTGCCTTGAAGGTGGTGTTTGTTCACCAAATTCATGATTCCATTACATTTCATGCAATGGATGATTGGAGAGGGGCATTTCAGTTTTGTTAAATTCAATGTACTGCCTTCCCCCCTGGAGAGTGGGTGGGGGAAGAACCTTTCCAATTTTTAGCTCACCGTCCTTCGTCCATCGTCTGTCGTCCGTCATCCATCTGGCATCGTGAACATTTTTCAAACAACTTCTCCTCTGAAATCACTAGTCCGATTTGCTCGAAACTTGGTATGGATGTTCACTACCATATATCAATTCAAGTTTGTTGAAATGAAATGGACATGCCCATTTGGGGCTCCATAGGGGGCATAAATCCGATAACACCCTATGTATATTAGAGAAATTACTGAAAAATCTTCTTCTCCAGCACAAGTGGGCAGAATCATTTGATATTTGGTATACAGCATTATGGGGTGGATCTGTTTCAAGTTTGTTCAAATCAGCCCCTGGATTCATATTTGGGCTCACTATAGGAGCACGAATTCGAACTCAATGCATTTCAGGCAAATTTCTTAAAAAATCTTCTTCTCCAGATCCAGCAGGCAGAATCTTTTGATATTTGGTATGCAACATTGTGGGGTGGATCTGATTTAAGTTTGTTCAAATCAGCCCCCTGGGTTCTTACTTAAGCTCAGTATAGGAGCCTGAATTTGAACTTAGTGCATTTCAGGAAAATTTCTTTAAAAATCTTCTTCTCAAGATCAAGTAGGCACAATCTTTTGATATTGGGTATGCAGCATTCTTGGGGGGGGGGGGGGGGGGATTCAAGTTTGTTCAAGCCAAGTACCTGGGTTCATATTTGGGCTCACTGTAGGAGCCCGAATTATAACTTAGTTCAAAATGGGGAATTTTCTTTAAAAATCATCTTCTCCAGATCCAGCAGTCGGAATGTCTTGATATTTGGTATACAACAGCATCCTTAGGGGGGTGAGATTCAAGTTTGTTCAAGCCATGTCCCAAGGTCCATATTTGGACTCACTGCCGGAGCTCGAATTGTAACTTAGTTAAAAATGAGGGATTTTCTTAAAAAATCTTCTTTTTCAGATCCAGCAGTCAGAATGTTTTGATATTTGGTATGCAGCATCCTTAGGGGGGGGGAGGGGGGGTGAGATTCAAGTTTGTTAAAGCCAAGTCCCTGGGTTCATATTTGGGCTCCCTGTGGGAGCCCGAATTATAACTTAGTTCAAAATGAGGAATTTTTTTCAAAAATCTTCTTCAGATCCAGCAGATGAATGCTTTTGATATTTGGTATGCAGCATCCTTATGGGGGTAAGATTCAAGTTTGTTCAAGTCATGGCCCTAGTTCCATAAAATTTGTGTCTCATCACTTCATTCCTTTGTAGTGTTGATGAATCATGTCTAACTGAATGTGACCCCAAATACTTCTTTGAACCACTTTGGCCGGTGAGCGATAAAGGCTCCTTAGGGCCTCTTGTTTTAAATGAATTGATTGGTGCATTGACTTGGTATTTAGTATTCAGATTTCTATTTATGTGTGGATTGAAATTTGTTCAAAGTTCACAGGGCAATATTTGCCATTGTAAAAGGAAGGGCATAATTTTTTGCCCCGCCAAACAATTTTATTTTCGTAACTGATGACCCGATTTTAACCAAATATGGTATATGGTATATTTGGGTCATAAGTACTTAATTCATGACAAAACAAATTTTCCCAAATCCCTGTTGAAAACCTAGGGGCTAAAAATAGAAAATTTTTCAAACTCCCACATTTCCAAAACTGATAAAAGCAGAAAATTGTTATTTGGTATTATGAAACATACTTATTATGACCTGTAGAATTCATTGGGTAAAAGAAAAATTGCAGTCAGTTGTGTCATAGGGTACTATATGGGGATGCCCATTTTGGGAACCCGAATTGTAGATCTGTGTAATATGAAGAAAATTCTTTAAACTTCCTCTTCAGGTTCACCAGTCAAAATCTTTTGATAATTGCTCTACAGCATCTTAAGAGGGGGAGGGGTGAGGCATTTTCAGGTTTGTTCTCAACAAGACTCTTGGTTTATATTTGGGCTCCCTGAATTTTCACCTCAAGCAGTATGATGAATATTTTTAAAAAATGATCTTCTTCAGAACCTTTGATATTTGGAAATATCATTGCTATGACTTCTAGATTAAAATTTGTTCAAGGTGCTATGACTTCTAGATTAAAATTTGTTCAAGGTGTTAGACTCGACTGCCTTTGGAGGCCACCTGAGGAGTTTGAAATTGGACATAAAGCCATATGGAGATTTAATTATTCCTTTGAGTGAAATCCTTCTATGAGTGATGGGGCTGAGAGTGATAAAAAAAAGTTGGATGAACATGTGGATGGTTATTTATTAGTCGAGTTGTAATGAAGTCAAACTCGACTTATAGTTTGGTGAATGGCGGTTGGGTGGGCGGAAGGGCATAAACAGTTGGTTTCCGGATGATAACTTGATAATGGTGCGACCCACGTTCATAAAACCTCATAGGTAGGTTTGTCTCGGTGAGAGGAAGAACCCTATTTATTTTGGATTCACTAGGTCAGTGGTGAAGGTCACAGTGACCTTGAACATACTGAATCATGAACAGTTGGTTTCCGGATGATAACTTGACTATGGTTGAACCTACATTCATGAAACTTCATATGTAGGTTGGCCATTGTGAGAGGAAGAACCCGATGTATTTTGGACTCGCTAATTCAAAGGTCAAGGTCACAGTGACCCTGAACATAATAAATCAAAACAATTTGTTTCCGGATGATAACTTGATAATGGTTCGGCCCACGTTCATGAAACTTCATAGGTAGGTTGACATCAATGAGAGGAAGAAACCTATTTATGTAGGACTCGCTAGGTGAAAGGTCAAGATCATAGTAAATCTGTAAACAATTGGTTTCCGGATGTTAACTTGATAATGGTTCAACCCACAGTCATGAAACTTTGTAGGTAGGTTGGCATTGGTGAGAGGAAGAACCCTATTTATTTTAGACTTGCTAGGTCAAAGGCGAAGGTCATAGTGACCTTGAACATAGTAAATCATAAACAATTGTTTTCGGGTGATAACTTGACTATGGTTAAACCCACATTGAAACTTCATCTGTAGGTTGGCTTTCTTGAGAGAAAGAACCCTATTTATTTTGGACTCACTAGGTCAAAGTTCAAGGTCACAGTGACCCCAAACATAGTAAATCAAAATAATTGGTTTCTGGATGATAACTTTTTAATGGTTTGACCCACTTTCATGAAACTTGATAGGTAGGTTGGCATCAGTGAGAGGAAGAACCCTATTTGTTTTGGAATCGCTTGGTGAAAGGTCAAGGTCACAGTGGCCTTCAACATAGTGAATCCGTAAGCAGTGGTTTCTGGAAGATAACTTGATAATGGTTTGACCCACATTCATGAAACTTCATAGGTAGGTTGGCCTAGGTGAGTGGAAGACCCCTAATCATTGTGGACTCGCTAGGTTAAAGTCACAGTGACCTTGAACATAATAAATCACAAACAATTGGTTTCCAGATGATAATTTGACAGTGGTTCCACCCATGTTCATGAAACTTCATAGGTAGGTTGGCATTGATGCAAGAAAGAGCCCTATTTATTTTGGAATAACTAGGTCAACGATCAAGGTCACAGTGACCCTTCACATAGTAATTTGTAAACAACTGGTTTCCAGACAATAAGTTGATAATGATTAAACCCTCTTTTGTGCTGTCATAACTTGACGTTGGATCGGTAATCCTATCGGCATTTTTTATTAATTTATTGGGTGATTTAAGGGGGAGGGTTTTTTCTTTAATCACTTGTAATATTTTAAAACTCACTTTGAACCAAAAAGTAAAACAATCCACCAATGGATTCTCATGGAAATACCCACCATCACCACCCATTAACTGGTAGAGTGCTGAATTATTTTTGGTCATCAAAATTTGTTCACATACCTTCGCCTTGTTACAATTTATGGGAGAGTGCCAATAGGCACTCTCCATAAATTATAACAAGTCAAATCTCAACAGACTAAATAATTAGTCTCCTACCGGCATTGCCGGAGGGGACTATAGGTTTGCACTCTGTCCATCTGTCAGTCTGTCAGTCACACTTTAGTTTTCCGGAGTTTTTTTGGAAACGCTTCAACAGAATGATTTCATTTTTGGTAAACTACTATAGAACGATGACTTACAGATCAGGTTTGAGTTTCATGCTGATTGCATTATTCTTGTGTGAGTTACAGCCCTTGGAAATATGGGAAAAAGCACCAAAATATCAGTTTTCCGGAGTTATTTTGGAAACGCTTCAACGGAATGATTTCGTTTTTGGTAAACTACTATAGAACGATGACTTACAGATCAGGTTTGAGTTTCATGCTGATTGCATTATTCTTGTGTGAGTTACAGCCCGTGAAAATATGGAAAAGCACCAAAATATCAGTATTTTTATACTGTACCAATGACCCAAACTTAGCTGGTGCTAACTCTAAAATATCTAGGGCCAAACGCAAATTTTACCCCCTCCAATCCCCAAAATTTGCATCTCAAACCGAAAATTACATGTCCTATATGGTCCTCCATACTTTTACTCCACTGCACATGCAGGGAGGTCTCAAAATGGGCACAATTATCATTCTTTGTTTGGCCCTCAATACAGTTACACTTCACTGTTATTTGTGCTTGTAAATCTCAGTTTTAAGGATGCCAGACATAATTATGAGAGAAATGGTGGATATAAGGAGGAAATAGAAGGAGGAGAGGAAAAAATAGTGGAAACAAATGTTCAGGGCTGTAACTTATAATTATTTTACGAAATTATTCATGTTACCTATTTTCGAGGCATGACCTTGTTGTGGTCTTTCTTGCTATGAAAGTTCCATTGTTTAATCAGTGTTTCCTCTCTCCCTTTCCTTTATTCCCCCCTAGCTATTCTCCCATGCTTTTGGTTTATTTTTTGTAATGTTTATTACTTAAATTTCTTGGGAGTTTTGGCTTGGAAACAGAATTATTTTCTATTGTTTTCCCCATGTTTATGTCCTCACCCTTGGGTGGTTAGGTGTTTCGGTCTGCATCTACCATCTGATGTTCTGCAGTTTCTTCTCTGGAAGTCTCTGTTTTGCATCAGATAGTGTTTAAACTGTTAACTGATTTTGGGCCAGGTTTATCAGTGCCTGGAGTCATGTTTCCGGTTTGTTTACACTTTTTGTCTGTATAGACAACGGTTACTTCTTATAGTGATTACTTGTCCTCTGCTTAGTTCAGTTCATAGCAAGATACATTAATATTGTCCGTAAATATTACATTAATGTTTTGAAATGATTTAAAATTTTTGTACACAATTAGGCTTTTTTGGGATCCATTTGGGCTTATGGTTCCCATTGGGAACTTGGGCTCTTCTGAAAATTTTTATTTTCTTTTGAAATGTTATAATGGATTATAATATATTATGTATATTTATTTCAAGGGTTAGTGCGAGTAATATGACTGTGTATATTATTTCATGTTGAAAAAATATTCTTCAATTGTAATGCGAGGATATCTTCTTCTAATTCACAGGTTCATTGTGTTTCTTATAGTCAATGTAGTCGCACTAATTCTTGCTCTGCGTGTGTTGGTTGATATGACAACGTTGGAGACGTATGTCATGGTATTTTGTTAGCGGTGAGGGGTCCATTACGGTCCTCTATCTGTAGGGTCACTCTATAGTATCAGTTTCTTTTTCAGAATTCAGAGTGATGTTTCCGTGATGTCTTCAAGAAGTGTGTCTCTGTCATTGCAATATTAGGGCTAGCGGAAAGTGCTCAAGGTATTACGACAATTGCCAAAGAGTTCCCTAGTTGGATCGAAGGCATTGATCATCCGCTAGTCCGCCAGGTGTCGAATGGATCGGCATCCGGGTTTGTCTGTTGCGGTCCAGGGAAGCAGATTGGGTGATGCGAGCACTATAAAACATCGAATGTGCACACCCAGCAACGACGGATCCGAGGATAGTATGGAGGAAGCCTGTCATTCCGGTAGCTAGCTCGTCCAGGTCCACCCGGACCATGAGCGAGAGAGGCCCCCTCTCTGTTACATCAACATCTGCGCCGCGATGTTGTTGTATGTTTGTTCGTTGGAGCTTACGTCCACTCCTCCTGCTCGGGACGCTGTGTTGCATAGACAGTCCGACGCGGCTGTTATATTGGCTTCCTCATCCTCACGGCAACACACACGACCGCACCTTGGCTATGTGACCACAGATTTCCAGGGGACGTTCGCATATTATATAAATACAGGATTGAACGGCCCTGGAGCTCCTGCTTTGCCGACCACGGAATACACATCGACCAGGTCACTCCATCTGCTAGCCAAGGACACAAGGCCTTTCCAGTTGGGACGTTCGCATATTATATATATGCAGGAATGAACGTCTCTGGAGCTTCCAGCAGATAATTACGTAAGGGCCGTGGCTCTACAGGTCTCATTGAGTAACATGAACAAGGTGATGTTACCGTGATGTCTTTGTAAAGTGTGCTTCCGTCGTCACAGTCAAATGAAGAGCTAGCGGTAAAAGTGCTCATGCAGATATGTCAATTGCCTAAGAGGTCCCAAGTAGGATCGACGGCATTGGCGTCCGATAGCACGCCCGCTGTAGTGACCATTCATCGAATGGCTCAGCAGCCAGGTTCGTCTGTTGCGGTCCAGGAAGGAGATTTGGGTGATACGAGCACTATAAAATACAATGTGCACACCCAGTGATGACGGATTCAAGGATGGTATGGAGGAAGCCTATTAGTCCGGTTCCTAGCTCGTCCAGGTCCATCCGGGCTGTGAGCGAGAGAGGTCCGTCTCTCGTACTACAACATCTGGGCCCAGATGTTGTGGTACAAAACGTTCCTCAGTCGGAGGATTCGTCCACTGCTCGAGACGCTTCATTATATAGACAGTCCGGAGACACTGCTCTTTCGGATTCCTCATCCTCAGGGCAGCACACATGACCGCACCTTGGCTACGTGACCAGTGATATTCAACCAACATCGCCAACCAGGGATTCTACGGCGACCAGTTCATGCCATCCGGTAGCCAAGGATACGAGGCCTTCATACTCTGGACGCTCGCATATAAGAAGTATGCAGGAGTTAACGTCCAAGGAGTTTCCAGCGGCTAAACCCTGTAAGACCGCAGCTCGACAGGCCTCCATTACGGACATGCTATCACAGATATCACAAATCATCGCAGCATCCCAGCAACCGACAGTAACTCGGTCGGATCAGGAATTATCCGAAGAAGCTGGGTTGGTACCTTCCACTGTAGGTTCAGACACGGATGACCAAGAATTGCAAGTGGTCTGACAGGATGGCGAAAGGGATACAGATGAGTTGTATTTTCCCTTTCGGAACAACTTAATTGCCATAGAGTGCATCCGGCATTATCATCTGACGTTGTTCCTCCGGACCAAAATGCTGCGTTGCCGGATAAGAGACTGATAGCGCCTCTGTACACAGAATCCTCAATCGGTTTAAGGGCATCATCCCTCAGTTTCCGACATAGTCCAGATATGTCTCACGGACGTTTGATCTGTTGAATGACGCTATATTTATATAACTTGCTACCTAAATGGGCAGGTCAGGTTTCTTATCGGCAAATGCTCTACATCTGCCTTTCATCAATTCAAGGAATATTTTGAAACGGCAGGACAGAGCATTCTGAGAGTTCTCTGCGTCTAGACGACCAGGTCAGGACCTAGTATTGTTTATATTGTCGTCTGTGTCAATTCCAACCATGATATTGGAAACGACAATATCGTCTAGCAGGGTCAGCTTAGACACATCATCGTATGCAGATCACCTTACCAGAACGTTATCATTACGTCTCAAAGGAAAAAGAATTCTAGGATGTACAACTTCCTTAAGAGTTCTTTCAAGGGCCTCGCGTAAAACTCCGTCATTTTAGTGGCAATATGGAGTTGGTTAGACGTGACGCGGCCCTGGCTACATCCACGCGTGTGGATAGTAAAGTGAAAAACTCTCTCAGAGTCGCTCCGGTCTCCGGAGAGTTTTCTTCGACGGCAAGCTTTCCGCAGTCTATGATCAGATAACTAAGAAAGCTTCAGACTCTCTGCTATTCAAATCCGCTTCCATATAGTCGGATTCAGCAGAGAAGAGTTGGACAGGCACTTCTGGGATGAATACGTCCAAGGGAAGTTCCTATAGAGGTTCCTATGCATCCTCTAGGTCTTACTCTAGAGACCGTCAGGGTAGCGACTCAGGTAGGGGTCGTAATTCTGGCCGAGACATCTGGTCAGACGCCCCTAGGTCGACGGGGCAAGGTGCGGGCCGTGGAGGACATGGCTTCTCCTTCTGCATGCCTCGCAGGACCAGGAGGTAATGGTATTAACCTCTATCATGTACTAGTGAGCGGAAGACTGTCGAGTTTCGAGCGGAAGACTGTTCAATTTTATTCTGATGGGGCGGTTACGCACTTGTCCTCTCCAATTTCTTCTGATCCAGAATTGGAGGGTGAAGATTTTTTCGCTCGATACGGACATCTTGTCAATCAAGTGAATAAGAGATTCAGACTTGGGCAGGTTTTCAGTGGTTAACTCAGAGAGTTCCACTGCAATTGCCGGATCCGAGTTTTACAGTCTTGACGGATGCCATTCAAACAGGTTGGGTCATATCATTGAGCCCAACGGATTTGAAGGGTCAGCGTCTTTGGGATCCATAGTTCCTAATTAAGCACATTAACATCACGAATGATGACATTTTGGCTTGCGCTACGTTATTGGATAAACGTTATTCAGTATGCTCATGTGCTAATTCTGTCCGACAATTCGACGGTATTAGCATATTTTCGGAACTAGGGAGACAGTCATTCCATTCTGTTTTTCATGTTAACGGAAAGAATCTTTCTGTTTGTACTAGAACATCAAGTTCTATCAGTCCATCATATTCCGGGTCGTCTGAACGTATTAGTGGACTCCCTTCACGGAGGGGCTGCTTGTTGATGGCAGAATGGACTTTCAAAAAATGAGTATTCAATCGGATTTGCTACCAAGGAGAGTGGCATATAATCGACTTTTTCGTGACGCATCTCAACAATCAGTTGCATAAGTATGTGTCACAATGTTGGATCTTCAAGCATTTGCAGTAGACGCTCTATCGATCTCGTGGGAAGGAATAATAGGATATGCGTATCTTCCAGCGCCGTTGATTCAGCATATATTGCTCAAGTTATATATCTCAATGCAAAATTCTGTTGGTAGCATTTCTATCTTCACAAAGACCGTGGTTTAATCTACTCAGACGTCTGTTGTGGGACATGACATGGAAGCTTCCTCCACATTTCGGTCCATTCTATGGTCAGATGGATTCAATTTACTATCAGTACTGCTTATGATAATATCTTCAATCAGCAGTCTGTGCTTTAGTTTTAAGCTCATGAAGTAAGAGCTCTTCTACATTATGGGCTTATGCTAATAATGTTGCTATTACAGATCTAGTGAGGGCTGCATATTGTTCTTAGCCCTCCACTTTCTCTAATTTGTATCTGAGAAATATTGAGTCCTTTTCTGCAGATATGCATTGTTTTGGTCCGTTATTTTTCACTTAGAATGTCGTCCACTAACAGTGGCAACTACATATGTAGGCTTTCGGTTCTGGCAGTGACTCTGTCCTGCTGCCCTCTTTGCTCTGGAGTATTTGATCCAGGGCAAGGGAAGGGGGGGGGGGGGGGCAGGGGGCGTGTGTTCCCTTAGGTCACCTGCTTTATAGTGTAAAGCAAGGGAATTCCTCCCTTGGAGTCAGTAATTCCGAGTCGGTACTGGGATGGTTTTAAAGTAAAGCTAATGTTTACTCATCTATGTAATATTTTTTAAGTGTTGCTCGGTGTGAGACATTTGTATATATCACGTATTAATCGGGCATTAATATACAATCCTCGGACACTTTTATATGAGTATATAGAGTCTCATTTTGCTGGACTTCCTTATTTATTGGCTTTCCTTTAAAAATATTAGTATAAAGGGTCATACTGAATGTTAATAGAGATCATTGATGTTATTACGCTCAATTACAGAATGGTGTTGTGTCTTTCTTTTTGATACAAATAAGAAAGATACATGTAAAGCCTATCTCTCATTTTCTCCTTCAGGGGTTAGTTCTGTTATATGTAATTGAGTTTATTAGATTTTCATTTATGTCCTAGGCCCTCCGAGTCGTTGGTACAGTATAAAAATGGTAAAAAATTTATATTAATTTATATATTTTTTATACTTACCAATGACCCAGACGGGGATGGCCCTCCCTTGAGTTGGGAACTCATACCTCCCCGCTGAGTACATAACGCTTACCAGGCACTGGTTGTAAGAATGATAATTGTGCCAATTTCGAGACCTCCTTGACACTGCGCATGCGCAGTGGAGTAAAAGTATGGAGGACCATATAGGACATGTAATTTTCGGTTTTAGATGCAAATTTTGGGGATTAGGGGGTAAAATTTGCGTTTGGCCCTAGATATTTTAGAGTTAGCACCAGCTAAGTCTGGGTCATTGGTAAGTATAAAAAATATATAAATTACTATAAATTTTTTAACTTTCCTGAGTTTTTTGGGAAAAGCTTCAACGGAATGATTTCATTTTTGTTAAACTACTATAGAATGATGACTTACAGATCAAATTTGGGTTTCATGTTGATTGCATTATTTTTGTGTGAGTTATGGCCCTTGGAAAAATGGAAAAGTGCCAAAATATCAGTTTTCCTGACTTTTTTTGGAAACGCTTCAACAGAATGATTTCATTTTTGGTAACCTACTATAGAACGATGACTTACAGATCAAGTTTGAGTTTCATGCTGATTGCCTTATTCTTGTGTGAGTTATGGCCCTTGGAAATATGGAAAAGTGCCAAAATATCAGTTTTTCAGACTTTTTCTGGAAATCATTTCATTTTTGGTAATGTAATATAGAACGATGACTTACAGATCAAGTTTCATTTACACTCTGCCCATCCATCCATCAGTCTGTCAGGCAGTCTGTCGTTCATACTTATTTAGTCCGGTAGGGGACATTGTATTGCTTCAGCGATACGTACGCTCTTGTTTCTCTTCAAAGGTGATATGGAGAACATCCACTGAATATGAAGCCTTTAAGTTGTGGTACCGACTTTTCAGAATAAAGCCCAAATATGGGCTTCCAGCACTCTACCAGTTAAGAATATTACTTTGACACAACTCTGGAGTTTCTTCAGACTAGGGTTCAATGTATGTCTATCCTGGAAAACAGAGATTGAGAATTCTAGGTGCTGTGAAAATTGCCCTTTTTGTATTACTGGAAATATGGGCATCATTATGCCCCTGATCTCCGAAATAGGATTCGTGGGTATCTAGTGAAGCCCTCAATTCGTCGGTCCATTGGTCCATCTGTCTGTCCATCTGATCCGTTTGTCTATCCAGCCATCTGTCCATCCATCTGTCCCTCTGACTGGGCAATAATATGGGACTTATGAGTTGTTTTTTTTTGCCTGGACAGGCATTATGAGCTTACTTCCAGATTATGAGCTTACGTACAAATAATATGAGGGTAATGTCTAAAATGTGAGACTTATGAGGCAAGAATCGATTTGTAGTGATTTTCCAGGCTTTATGTTAAGGTTTATGGTCAATTAATAGCTGGGGATAGTGTTGCCCCCTGTTCAGGTTTATCTTGAGGGATCTAACCATGTCTGTTCCCCCCACAAAACTTCTGAAGAAACGAGTTTTTAGCGGTTGTCTGAACTTTTTAAAATGATCAATTTTTCTGCAAAAAATTAAGCCCACAACTCCCATTTTTAAGAATGCCAGTCCATCCATCCATCCATCCATCCATCCATCCATCCATCCATCCATCCATCCATCCATCCATCCATCCATCCATCCATCCATCCATATCCATCCATCCATCCATCCATCCATCCATCCATCCATCCATCCATCCATCCATCCATCCATCCATCCATCCATCCATCCATCCATCCATCCATCCATCCATCCATCCATCCATCCAAACAGTTTGCATTTTAAATTCAAATCCATTGGTCAGATTTGGCTCTCCTTTGATATGTTGATGGACCCATGTAGGGGAATGGATATACGCAAGGAACGGGTTCTGTCCAAAAAGTTTTATGACAGAGTTATGGCCCTTAAATTTTTCTGTTTTCATGTAATTTTTTATTGCCATCACACATGCGGAAGTCTGTGAGTCTGTTCACATTTTCCTTTAGCACAGGCTAGAGTAGTTCTTATCTGATCATCACGAAACTTCACATGCAGGTTCGAGGTCATGTCTAGATGAGAATGTCCCCTTTTGGTCATGATCAGTCAACTGTGATGGCTACCCGAGCATTAAACCCCAAAACCTTTAGCTCAGTTTACAGATTGTATTTGTGAAGGGATTTCATTGTCACTTGGTGGGATGACTCTGTATAATGTCTAGATGAGAACGTCCCCTTTTGGTCACGGTCAGTCAACCATGACAGCAGCGAGAACCCGAAACCCCAAAATCTTTATTGCAGTCTACAGGTTGTTGTATTTATGATGGGATTTTATTGTAACTTGGTGGGATGACTTCATATAATGTCTAGATGAGAACGTCCCCTTTGGTTGCAATCGGTCAACCGTGATGGCTGTGAGAGCCCAAAAACTGAAAATCTTTAGCTCAGTCTGAAGGTCATATTGATGAAGGAATTTCATTGTAACTTGGTAGGATAACTCCATATAATATCTAGATGAGAACGTCCCCTTTTGGTCGAGACCTGTCAACTGTGATGGCTGCGCGAGCCTGAAACCCCAAAACCATTTGCACAGTCTTCAGGTCATATTAGGGAAGAGATTTCATTGTAACTGACTCCACAAAATATCTAGATGGGACCGTCCCCTTTTGATTGCAATCAGTCAACCATGACGGCCACGCTGGCCCAAAGCCCGAAAGACTTTAGCACAGTCTACAGGTTGTATTTATGAAGGGATTTTATTGTACTTTGGTAGGATGACTGTGTATAATGTCTAGATGAGAACATCTTATTTTGGACGTGATTGGGCAACCGTGGCAGCCACACAGGCATGCTACCTAGATTTGTTTAGCACAGTCTACAGTTCATATTTCATTGTCACTTGGAATGATAGATTGGTATGACATCGTATGTTGTTGACGATTGGTCAGCCATTACCACCGCTTGGGTACGTGACCTAGATTCCTTTAGCACTGTCTAGAGGTTGTTTTTATGAAAGCATTTAATTGTAACTTGGTATGATATAAAGATATTACTGTCCTATATTTGGTCACGATCGGTCACCCATGACTGCCAGACCATCACATGACCTAGATTTCTTGAGCAAAGTCCACAAGTCATATTAGTGAAGGGATTTCATTGTAACTTGTAGTATGACTTGTTTTGGATTGATTTTACTGTAACTTGGTAACCTTGGTTGACAAACTTTAACTGTGAGGGCCACAACAACACAGACCTCAATTCTTTAGTACAGTCTACACCTCAAATTATGCTTATTGAAAACACAGCATGTAGAGAAGAGAAATTAACATATTCTCCATTATCACAATTCTGGTCTTATTTCATAATCCTTTCATAAATATTGAACATTATCCTTTTCATCAAACACTACACACAGTCAAGTTAAGCTACAATGTCATTGACACTTTCATTTAGAAATATTATTATTAAACAGGGACCTAGAAACCATAGGTGGGGTTCAGGAGTGAAATAATTGAAAGAAATAGGGGAAAGAGATTACCTCAACATTATATTTTTATACTATAACCCAATGGCCCAGACTAGCCGGTGCTAACTCAAAAATATCTAGGGCCAAACACAAATTTTGCCCCCCAATCCCCAAAATTTGCATGCAAAACCGAAAATTAAAAGCCCTATCTGGCCCTCCATACATTTATTCTCTGCGCACGCATGTGCAGATGTCGCATGCGCAGATGTCGGGAAGTGACCAGAATTGGTGCCAACATCATTCTTTGTTTGGCCCTCAGTCAGAAAACAACAAACTGACATCTGTGCTTTTAAATCTCAGTTTTAATGATGCCAGACACAACTCAATGGTTAACTTGGTGGATCCAAGGACACAACTGGATGAAGGAAGAAAGAAACAGTGGTTTGAAACATTCAGGGCTGTAACTTTATAATTTTTATAAAAATGATTTCATGTTCCCCATTTTCGGGACATGGGCCTGACGTCATCATTCTTGATAATGATTTTACCACTCTTTGTTAAGTGTTCCTTCCCTATCCTTCCTTGAAGCCTTGAAGTTAAACTTCCAAGCTTTTTGGCTTGTTTTATTGAGTTTTTTTTCATAAATTTTTGGGAGTATAACGTGTTACACAGAATGTTTATTCTGTATATCCCTATGGCTACGTCGTCACCCTAGGGGTGTTTAGGTGTTTTGGTCATGCATCATACATCCGATGTATCATTTTTTCTTCTGATGAAGATCTTGCTTTACATAGGATAGTTCAAAATCTGTTACTGACTTCGGGCCGTGTTGCCTGGGGTCTTGTTTCCAGTTTTCATTCTGACGTTGTTTCCATTGACAATGCTCTATTTATGTATGTAGTACCCTATTTATTATCTTGATAGGACTGTTGTAAGATATATTAAATATTCCAGTAGGGTAGCAATTAATTTTTTGGATAAT
The DNA here is from genome assembly GCA_031216915.1 of Pictodentalium vernedei. Classification (NCBI taxonomy): domain Eukaryota; kingdom Metazoa; phylum Mollusca; class Scaphopoda; order Dentaliida; family Dentaliidae; genus Pictodentalium; species Pictodentalium vernedei. The sequence continues at coordinate 111,344,566 of CM062291.1, read as the reverse complement.
AAAAAAAATTTTGTCCCCACTTAGGCTCTATTGGGATACATTTGGGCTCATCGTTCCCTTTGGTGACTTGGGCTCTTGTGAACATTTTTCAAAAAAATTTTTTGTATAAATTATTTTTCGCTTTATATTTTGAATGTTAATTGTTATGTATCTTTTTATAATATTTAATGTGGAGTTGGTGGGAGTATGATCAACTTTATTTTGCTTCATTATGAAAGCATATTGCTCTATGCAAGGCTAGGAAGCCTTTCCCCTGATTTACATGTTGGTTGCCTTGCTTGTAGTCGATGTTCTCCCACTAATTCTTACTCAACATGTGTCAGATGGGATGACAAAAGTTGGAGACGGGTGTCACAGTACGTTGTTATTGGTGGGAGGCCACTGCCGGTTCACTCGCCATAGAGTCATTCTCATTTCTTAATTTCTATTTCAGAGGAACAAGGACATGGTGATGTTTATATGATGCCTAGACAGAGTTTGCTCCCATCATCGCATTCAGATGATCAAACAGAGCTACCGGCAAGGTGCTCATGAACATTGGGCAGGGCTATAAACCACAAACCAGTGGTTTCAGTTCCCTGTCGCCAGCTAGCTCCACTCCGTCCATGGGTACTGTGATACTGGGTGTGTCCGTTGTGGTCTAAGAGGTGGATTGGGTAGAGCGAGCACCTTATAATGTAAACAGGCTCACCCAGCGCTGACGGAACAGAAGAAGAAGCCGGCGAGTTCATTGGGAAGCTCGGCGAGGTCTGAAAGGACTGCGAGCGAGAGAGCCCTCTCTCTTTCCCAACAACATCTGGGGTCAGATGTGGTGATCGGAACTTGTGTCAGTCGGAGCATGCATCCGCGCCTCCCATCCAGGATGCTCCGTTCAGTTCACAGCTGGCCTCGGCTACAGTTTTGGCTTCTGCAGCGGCATCTTCCAAGCACATGTGGCCTCACCTTAGCTACACGACTTCAGATATCCAGCCTACATCGCCGAGAAGGGACCACTCATCGTCAGGAAGTCGGACCATCCGGTAGCTAAGGAGATGAGGCCTCATTTATCGTGACGCCCAGAGAAAAGAGCCGTCTCGGACACACCGTCCCGGGAGCAGCCGGCAGTCAGGAAACAGAAGACCGCTGCCCATCGCAGCATCCCAGCAAGTGCAGAAGCAGCCGACGGCAGTCTTAGAACCTGAGCTGTTGGATGGTGCTGGGTCGGTCCAGTCATCTGCAAGTTCAGATGCCGCTGACCGTGAATTTCAACTTATTCAGACTGATGGTGAAAGGGATATGGAGGAGGATTACCCTTCCCTTTCGGAATAACACATAGTTGCGATGGATTTAATCCATCAACACTACCCTGAATTTGTTCCAGCGAATCAGAATGCAGCGACTACTAGGAAGAAACTGCTGACATCGTTGGACACTGACTTTATCCAGACAAAGGAGAAGGTCATGTCTTTTCCGGTTCAGTCTAGACAGGTGTTGCAGGCCTTCGGCCATTTAGACAACGCCATATTCAACTTTCCAGTGGGAAGAAGAAAGGCGGTTTCTTGTCATCATCTTCCATAAATTTACCGTTTGTTGGATTACGTTCATTTAAAACGGTCGGGGAAGATGTATAGATAGTTCCTCTGCGTTTGGATGAGCAGGCTGAGGACCTAGTCATGGCCTTACCTTCGTCATTCACTATTCGCTCGGACACAATTGAGACGGCAATTTCTTCATTCAGAGCGAATTTAGACGCAGTGTCTTACGCAGATCACCTTCAACAGCTGTGGCACGTTACGTCTCAAGGGAAAGGAATTTGAGGATGTTCATACCTCTTTAAGAGTCCTTTCCTTAACAGTGGTTAATTTGGAGTTAATCAGACGTGATGGAGCCCTTGTGTCGTCATCTTTAATTGATGACAAAGTGAAAAACTCTCTACGGGTCGCTCCGGTATCCGGACACTAAGTTTTTGATGATCGGCTTTCATTGGTTTATGACCAAGCTACAAAGAAAGCATTAATACTCTACTCCTTAAGTCGGCGTCTAATCGACCTGCAGCAGCAAAAAAGAGTAAGGGAGGACATCTTCACGAGGGTATAGGAAACCCTCCTATAATTACTCTAGGGATCAAAAGTACAGCGACCCGGAAATGGGGCGTAGGTCTGATCCAGACTACCGGTCAGATGCCCCTAAGCCGGCGGGTCGAGGCTCTTCACGAGGGGGACTGGATAACTATTACGAAAGACTAATAGGCGAGAAGTGTGGGCTTGGACGGCCTACGGCTATCTTTCTGAGAGAAACTACCACTAACATGATGTTCGTGATGGACAAAACTTCCGTCTAATCCTTGCGTAAGAGTCTCTCCAATTGGAGGTAAAGGCTCTCTTGGCAATGGAAGCAATAGAGGTCGTCGAGAACCAAGATTCTCTAGGAGTCTACGGTCACCAGTTCCTCGTACCGAAACCAGACAGCTCGTTCCGTCCGGTAATAGACTGGAGCTGGATAACAAGTTTATCAGGGCACTAAAAGTTTATTTATGGTAATCATACAGTCGGTAAAAACGAGCGTTCGAGTGATCGACTATGCGGCAAGCATAGATCTAAGAATCCGTACTTCATGTCCTGGTATATCCGGCATTCAGAAAGTACCTACGGTTCGTCGTTCAAGGAATAGTATTTCAGTTCCGAGCGATGTCTGAATCCAGTGCCCTGAGCATTCACTCGAATAATGAACTTGGTAATGTCTCACTTCCGAGCTCATTCATCTGCGGTAAAATCGACTTACTTGGACGACATTCTTCAGAGATACGGCATCAACTACTCTTCAGAAGGGAATGAGCTTCTAGACTCCCAACAATCTGGTTCGTCTGCCATTACCCAGAGCGAAAGGGCTATTATATTTATCACGTATAATTCTGTCTTAACAGTTGCTAATTTGGAGTCAATCGGACGTGATGGAGCCCTTGCGTCATCATCCTTAATAGATGACAAGGTGAAAAACTCTCTTCGGGTCGCTCCAGTTTCTGGACACTAAGAAGTTTTTGACGATAAGCTTTCATTGGTTTATGACCAAGCTACAAAGAAAGCATCAATACTCTGCTCCTTAAGTCGGCGTCTAATCGACCCGCAGTAGCAGAAAGGAGTAAGGGAGGACGTCCTAGACAGAAAGTCATCTAAAAGGACTCCTCGCGAGGATATAGGTAACCCTCCTATAATTACTCTAGGGTTCGTCATGCAGTGACTCTGATAGAGGGCTTAGATCTGATCGAGGCTACCGGCCAGATGCCCCTAAGCCATTGGCTCGAGGATCTTCGCGAAGGAGACATAGTTTCTCTTTCCGAGGGTCTCGCAGGTACTACAGGTGAGGGTTAGGACCTCTATTGCTTGATGGATGGTATTACTCGTACTGCAGCCATAGAGCTTGTCCAACCGATAATAGACTGGAGCTGGATAACAAGTTTATCAAAGCTCTAAAAGGTTATTTATGGTTATCATTTAGTCTGCAAAAGTGAGCATTTGACTGATCAACTCTGCTACAAGCGTAGATCTAAGGATCCATTTTTTCATGTCCTGGTATATCCGGCATTCAGAAGGTACCTACGGTTCGTCGTCCAAGGGATAGTATTTCAGTTCCACGTGATGTGCTTCGGTCTGAAGATAGCGCCCTGGGCTGTCACTCGAAAGATGAACTCTGTAATGTTTCACAACAATCTGGTTCGTCTGCCGTTATCCAGAGCGAAATTAGTCAGTTGTTATGCTTGCTTTTGTCTACATTCAGACGCATTAACAGCGAGGGAATTTATGCGACTGATGGGGTTGTGCAGGGTGGCTGTGGATCTTATTCCGATGGGTCGCTTACGCACATGTCCCTTCCAGATATTCTTTACCCAGAACTGGAGTGTGAAAACACATTCGCTCGAAACCAGTATTGTTTTAACGGATCTAGTAGACAAAAGGTCCAGATTTGTGCAGGTATTCAGTGGTTAACTCAGGGAGTTCTGCTGCAGATGTCAGATTCGGCTTTCACGATTATGACGGATGCGAGTTTGGGACGCGACCCTGAGCCCGACAGACTCAAAATGCCAGGGTCTTTGGGACCCTCGGTTCCTGGAGACACACAAAAACATCAAAGAAATGATGTCAATTTGGTTAGCGCTACAAAAGAGGTTTCATTATAGCGGATGTGCATGTTCAGATATTGTCGTACAACTCTACAGTGGTAACGTACATCAGGAACCAGTTTGGCACCCATTCATTTCCGTTATGCCAACTAACGGAGAAGATTTTTCTATTACGTCATGTATCATCATGTTCATCTTTCTATCCATCATATACCGGGTCATCTGAATGTACTAGCAGACTCGCTCCTCAAAAAGGTCGCCTGTTGCAAATGGAATGGACGCTCAACAAGCGAGTATTTGGACAGTTTGCTACCAGTGGGATCGCCCCATGATAGATCAATTTGCAACGCACTGGAACAATTAGTTACTGTCGCCATGCCCAGACCATTGAGCGCATACAGTAGACGCTCTGCCGATCTCATGGGGTTAGATGATAGGATAAGCGTATCCTCCAATTCATTTGATTCAGTAGATTATGTTTAAGATCAAACAGTCTCATTGTGAATCTTATTAGTAGCACCTCTGTCATCACAGAAACCTTGGATCAGTTTTCTCAAGTGTCTGTTATGGGACGCTCCCCAGAAGCTTCCTCCACGAGAGGACCTTCTTCTTCAGGGGAAGTTTTTGTTCTTCTTGTCCTTCTCTGCCCATAATGGTGTCATAGTGGCATAATGGTGTCAGTTAGATGTGAGGGAACCATTGCGGTCCCTATATTATTTGATGACTAACACAGGAATGATTTACTAATGCGGGTGAGGAGATTTCGATAGGACTTCAAATCCCCCCCCCCCCCCCCCACACACACACACACACACTGCCAATGTGTTTAGAGGCATTTACTGGGCAAGACGTAGTTTTCTTCCCACATGCCTCGTATAGTTTAATGCATACATGCTATGCGTTTGAGTTGTGTTCTATGGTGACCTCAGGGGCACATCTGCTTTTTAGTTGGATTAGTTTCCTGTGATTATTTGTTGATTTGTTAATATACGAGTGCATATTTCATCATAGTTAATTTGCTACTCTTTGGATACCTCGGAGACTGCATAACCAGTTTACTGGTATTCAGATGATTACATGCTGAATTTTAATGCTCTCGCGCATTATAATTATTAGGCTGATGCTTTACTGTATTTTATGGACCTTGAAATTATGAACTATTTGTAGGCGGTGGGTGTTGGAACCTGTTAATCATACCTACTTCCATTTCTAGAAGGTTTCTATTATTCAGTACTCAAATCGCATATTCACACGTGTATACGGTAACCGATATCGGATAGTACATGTTGGAGAGTGTTACTGGAATTTATTGTACACCTAAATGAGGTCGCTTGTGGGTTATCTCAGAAGTGTGTTTTCTCTCCAGAGATTGTTCAGTATGGCTCGATTGGACATATGTATGTTATATTTTATTTCACCGGTTTTCAACGCATATGTGTACGCCGTCTGCGGTGTTATATAGCGGGCAATATTAATAACTAGGATCGTCGCTGTAGCCTTAACTTCTGAAGTGGCATTGAGCACCATTTATTAATCAAGGATTAATACCTGAGTGCCTGTTCGACGAGTATTTATATTGTTTTTAGGCGCCCGTTTTGAAAAAACGGGTCGTATTATGGTATACCGCTGTCCGTCTGTCCGTCCGGTCATATGTCGTACGATAACTCAAGAATGCTTTAAGAGATTTTCATGATTTTGGGGTAGGTGTTGTATATCGATGGAGGGAAGCTCCCTTTCGTTTAGTGTCGCCGTTCGATTAGTCATTCCAGAGTTATGGGACTTTATTACTTAGAAAATTGTTGATTTTTTACACGTCGTATGATAACTCGAGAACGCTTTGAAAGATTTTCGTGATTTTTGGGTAGGTGGTGTATATCGATGGAGGGAAGCTCCCTTTCGTTTAGTGTCTCCGTTCGATTAGTCATTCATGAGTTATGGGACTTTATTACTTAGAAAATTGTTGATTTTTTTTACACGTCATACGATAACTCGAGAATGCTTCGAGAGATTTTCACGATTTTTTGGTAGGTGGTTTATGTTGATGGAAGGAAGCTCCCTTTCGGTTGGTGTCGCCGCTTGATTAGTCATTCCAGAGTTATGGGACTTTATTTTTCACATGTCGAACAATAACTTGAAAATGCTTAGAGCAATTATCATGATTTTTTGGTTGCAAGTATATGTTGATAGAAGGAATTTGTGTCGCTGTCCGATTTGTCATTCCAGAGTTATGGGACTTTATTCATCAAAATATAGACAATTTTCCACATGTTGGACTTTGAGCAATTTTCATGATTTTTTGGTGGCAAGTATATGTAACCTGACAAGTACGCATGTATACTCATATTGTTTGGTTCCCTCTTATAATTAATAACGGGCGTATCATGCACTCATGGCGCAGCTGTTTATTTGGTACTGCTCTTACTGATTCCAGAGCTCTCCCCTCTTTCTTTTGAAGATTCCTTCAGAAGAAAGGGGGGGGGGGAGGATTTTTACCTCTTCTCAGGCTTGCTAGGTATGTAACTATGAAGGAAACTGTTTTGTCCGTATTTATATCCTGCATACAGCTGGAGTGTTATTGTGTGGCATATGCTTGTGGGGGATTTTATCTCATTCTCAGATATGTCATCCTAATTTTTGGGACTTAGTCTGGACTAGCCTTAAATCCTCCATACTTTTGTGATCTGCGCATGCACAGTGCCCACGAAGGTATCGAAATTGGCACAAACCATCATTCTTTATTTGGCCCTAAAGTAACAATGATCTGACATCTGTGCTTTGAAATCTCCTTTTTAGCTCAACTTTGACGTAAGTCAAATTTGAGGTTATGCCATTGCCAGTCGTCCGTCTTTCCGTCTGGCCATCAACAATTCAATAAGGCTTGGGCTAGAGGCCGTATTTATGAACCGATCTTTACGAAACTTCTTGAGTACCTTTGTTATCACCGTGGGACGTGAACGAGTGTTTTTGAGTGCGGTCCGAAATTCAAGGTGGCCACCAGCAGCCATTTTGTACTTTAGTCAGTGCAATCATTTTTTTGTACAGAACTTCTGTATGAAAGTTCTGATTTGAATAAAGTTTTGTATGAATGTTTAGTAACATGGAATACATCACAAATAATACAAGTTTTTTTCTCGTGCAGAAATTATGCAAATTAGATGAACTTTGATTTATTCAGTGCTACTTATACACAGTAAGTGCACATGTCAATACGGCTCAGGCTAGGGGCTGTATTTATGAACCGACTTTCACAAAACTTCATGGGTACCTTTGTTATCACCTTGGGACGAGACCGTGTGTTTCTGGGTACGATCCAAAATTCAAGATGGCTGCCAGTGGCCATTTTGTACCGAAATTAGGTCCAATCAGTTTTTTGTACTCAACTTCTAAACAGCTCCGGCTAGAGGCTATACTTATAAACCGATCTTTACGAAACTTCTTCCGTACCTTTGCTATCACCGTGGGACGAGAACAAGTGTTTTTGCATGCAGTCTGAAATTCAAGACAGCCATCAGCAGCCATTTTGTACCAAAATTAGTGCAATCAGTTTTTTGTACAAAACTTCTGTATGAAAGTTCTGATTTGAATAAATTTTTGTATGAATGTTTAGTAACATGGAATATATCACATATAATACAGGGTTTTTTCTTGTGCAGAAATTATGCAAATAAGATGAACTTTGATTTATTCAGTGCTACTTATACACTTTAAGTGCACATGTCAATACGGCTAGGGCTGGAGGCTGTATTTGTGAAACGATCTTCATGAAACTTCTTGGGTCCCTTTGTTATCACCTTGGGACGAGCACGAGTGTTTTATGGTGCGGCCCGAAATTTAAGTTGGCTGCCGGCAGCCATTTTGTACCAAAATTAGGTACAATCACTTTTTGGTACAGAACTTCTATACGAAGGTTCTGATTTGAATAAATTTTTTAATGAATGTTTACGAACATGGAATACATCAAATATAATACGAGGTTTTTTCTTGTGCAGAAATTATGCAAATTAGATGACCTTTAATTTATTCAGTGCTACTTATACACAGTAAGTGCACATGACAATATGGCTCAGGCTAGAGGCTGTATTTATGAACCGATCTTCATGAAACTTCTTGGGCACCTTTGTTATCACCTTGGGACAAGAACGAGTGTTTCTGGGTGTGGTCCAAAATTCAAGATGGCTGCCAGTGGCCATTTTGTACCAAAATTAGGTCCAATCAGTTTTTTGTACACAACTTCTATACAGCTCAGGCTAGAGGCTGTATTTATGAACCGATCTTCACAAAACTTCTTGGGCACCTTTGTTATCACCTTGGGACAGGAACAAGTGTTTTTGGGTGCCTTTGTTATCACTGTGCTATGAGAACAAATATTTTCGGGTTCAGTCAGACCCACTCTGGGACTCAAAGATTTCTTTTCTAGTTTAGCATCTGTCTGTCACCCACCTTTACAATACTTTACCTATACATTTGTTACAGGCTACGGTCAGTATTGTTTATTGATTGATGTTTAAGGTCACATATTTATGCACAATGGCTAATCATGACCGTGACAGTTTTACGGATGGAGGAAGCTGGAGTACCCGGAGAGAACCACCGAGCAACGACGAGCAGCTGCCAGCTCCCCAACATCGTAACTCCGCACTGCAGCACAGGCAGGGTTAGATTGGTTGAAGACATGCGTACCATTGACGTGCAGTACGCCTTAGTACACGGCATCATTGTGCCCCCACGCGGGCAATGGAGATGAAGTGTCTTGCCCAAGGACACAATGCGGTTGCCGCAGGTGGGATTCGAACCGAGGACCTCTCGGCTTGCAGCCTGCATCTCTACCTACTGAGCCACCGCGCTCCCTCTATGGTCAGTATTTATGTACAGACCATTATAATACTTAATATGTACCTTTGTTATTTGGTCATTACCTAGATGTTTGTCATTGCTGTGTCACATACTATACATGTACATGTCTTAACAAGTTGAGCTACAGTGTCATTGACACTTTCATTTGAGGATACCAGACACAAATCAGTGAAAGAATTGGTGGATCCAAAGCTGTAAATGGATGATGGAAGTGAAAAACTGTGGTTTCAAATGTTCAGGGCTGTAACTTTATAATAATTATAAAAATTATTACATGTTTCCCAATTTCGGGACATATGCCTGACGTCATCATCCTTGCTAATGATTAATCTACTGTTTGTTAAGTATTCCTTCCCTATCCTTCCATGAACCCTTCCTGTTAAACTCCTAAGCTGTTTGGCTATTTTTTATTGAAATTTTTTATCAAATTTCTTGGGAGTTTAACGTATATTACAGAATGTGTATTCTGTTTATCCCCATGGTTACATCCTCACCCAAGGGGTGTTAGGTTGTTTTGGTCTTTCATCTTCTATCCGATGTATCATATTTTCTTCGTATGAAGATCTAGCTTTACATCTGGTAGCATTTTCATCGGTTTTGGGCCTCAAATATATGTAGTATTTAGTATTATATTACTGTAGGATTACTGTAGGATACATTGATTATGATTCCGGTAGTGTAGCTAAAAAAATTTTTAGATTTTGTCCTCACTTAGGTTCTATCGGGATGCCCTTGGGCTCATCATGTTCTCTTTGGGAACTTAGGCATTTTTCAAAATTTTTCTGAAAAATGTTTTGGTTTAATTTTTTGAATTAAAATTATGATTGCTATTATTCATGTATTTTATTATATATTTTATAATCGAGTTTGTAGGAGCGCTATCGACTTTGTATTTTGATTGTAATTATGAAAGATTACTGCTCTAAATGCAAGACGAAGTCGACCTCAGATTTACATGCTTGTTGCCTTGCCTGTAGTCGATGCACTCCTACGGATTCTTGTCCTACATGTGTGAATTGGGATGACAAACGTTTGAGATGGGTGTCACGGTTCGTTGTTGGCGGTCAGATTCCTATGCCGGAACTCTCACCGCAAGATAATTTGATTTTTAGCTCAACTTTGACGAAGTCAAATTTGAGCTATTGTCATGGCCCGTCGTCCGTCCGTCCGTCTGTCCATCTGTCCGTACGTCAACAATTGGCTATGGCTCGGGCTAGAGGTCGTATTTATGAACCGATCTTTACGAAACTTCTTGTGTACCTTTGTTATGACCCTGGGACGGGAACGAGTGTTTTTAGGTGTGGTCCGAAATTCAAGATGGCTGCCAGCGGCCATTTTGTACCGATGATGCAAAAATAAGTTTTTTGTACAGAACTTCTGTATGAAGTTCTGATTTGAATAAAGTTTTGTATAAATGTTTAGTACCATGGGATACATCACATATAATACGGGTTTTTTTCTCGTGCGTAAATTATGCAAATTAGACTGACTTTGATTTATTTAGTGTTACTTTCAGAGCTGTAAGTGCCAAGCTGCTATGGCTCAGACTAGAGGCCGTATTTATGAACCAATCTTTACGAAACTTCTTGGGTACCTTTGTTATGACCCTGGGACGGGAACGAGTGTTTTTGGGTGTGGTCTGAAATTCAAGATGGCTGCCAGTGGCCATTTTGTACCGATGATGCAAAAATCAGTTTTTTGTACAGAACTTCTGTATGAAAGTTCTGATTTGAATAAAGTTTTGTATAAATGTATAGTACAATGGGATACATCACATATAATACGGGTTTTTTTCTCGTGCGTAAATTATGCAAATTAGACTAACTTTGATTTATTTAGTGTTACTTTCAGAGCTGTAAGTGCCAAGCTGCTATGGCTCGGGCTAGAGGCCGTATTTATGAACCAATCTTTACGAAACTTCTTGGGTACCTTTGTTATGACCGTGGGACGAGAACGAGTGTTTTTGGGTGCAGTCCCAAATTCCAGATGGCTGCCAGCAGCCATTTTGTACCGACGATGCCGAAATCTGTTTTTTGTACAGAACTTCCATATGAAAGCTCTGATTTGAATAATTTTTTGTATGAATGTTTAGTACCATGGGATACATTACATATATTACAGGTTTTTTTCTTGTGCGTAAATTATGCAAATTAGGCTAACTTTGATTTATTTAGTGTTACTTTCAGCACTGTGAGTGCAAATCCCAATACGGCTCGGGCTAGAGGCTGTATTTATGAACCGATCTTCACGAAACTTCTTGGGTACCTTTGTTATCACTGTGGGACGAGAAGGAGTGTTTTTGGGTCCAGTGTGAAATTCAAGATGGCTGCTAGCAGCCATTTTGTTCAAAATTAAGTGCAATCAGATTTTTGCGCAGAACTTCCAAATGAAAGATCTGATTTGAATAAATTTTTGTATGAATGTTTAGTACCATGGGATACATTACATATAATACAGAGTTTTTCTCGTGAATAAATTATGCAAATTAGGGGTCCGGGTGGGACTTAGAAAATTTTGGATCAAAATCCGGAAATTAGTTTTTTGTGTTTTGATGCATTTTGGTCAATTTTAAGAAGAAGAAGAAAAAATTTTAGTGTGAAAATATTTTGTTTGGGACTGAAAATTTCCACACAAAAATAATAATCTACAATGATTGGTCTTAATCTGTAGTCCATTACAGTCACCTTGTAATTCTTTTATTATTGTTGACTGGGCCAAAACAAATACTAATTCCTGTCATATTCATTATTCAGTTGTCTTGGTCACAGCAAGTACTAATTCCTGTCATATCCAAGTTGAGCTACAGAGTCATTGACTCTTTCATTTCAGTTTCTTTTTCAGAGGAACAAGAACATGGTGATAGTATTGTGACACCCATCAAAAGTGTGTTACCATCGTCGCGTTCTGATGAGCAAACAGAGCAAGATGGAAAGGTGCTCATGAATATTAAGCAAGGGATAAGGCCTCTAGTTTGTGTTCTTAATCCCTTGCAAGCAGCTAGCTCGACCGGTGAAGCGGTTACTCTGTCCGTGGGAGCCGTGACACCAGGTAAGTCTGTTGCGTTCGAAGGAAGTGTAGATTTGGGTAGAGCGAGCACCTCAAAATCAAAATCTCACCTAGCGATGACGGAAATAGGTCTGACAAGGCCACGAGCAGGAAAAGTCCCTCTCTAACCCAACAACATTTTGGGGCAAATGTTGTTTTGAGAAACTTGCACCAGCCAGAGCATACGTCCACACCCGCCGCTCGGGACGCTCTGTCTAGACTGCTGTCGGGTTCGGCTACAGTCACAACTTCCTCCGCTACGTTACAAAAGCACACACAACTGCATGCTAGCTACCTGACTTTGGATATCCAGCCAGCTGCGCGAAAATGGAGCCAGTCTTCGCCGTGAAGTCGGACCATCCGGTAGCTAGTGATCCAAGGCTTCGATCGTTGGGACATTCAGAGAAGAGATCCATCTCCGGGTGCAGCAAGCAGCAAAAAAACAGAAGACCGCTGCTCCTCAAGTCTCAATAATGGACTTGCTGTCGCAAATTGCACAGCTGATCGCAGCATCCAGCAAGTGTAAGAGCAGCCTGCCGCAGACTCCGGTGGTGAGCTGTCGGATGGTGCTGGGTCGGTCCAGTCATCTGCACATGCAGATGTGATGGACCGAATGTCACAGCTGAATCAGTCGGATGGTGAAAGGGACAAGGAAGAGGATTATCCTTCCCTTTTGGAACAGCGTATGGTAGCGATGGATTTTATTCATCAATACTATTCTGAATTTGGTCCACCTGATCAACAAAGCTCTGACTACTAGAGCGAATCTGCTATCATCTTTAGACGCAGACTTTGTGCAGAAGAAAGAGGATGTTCTTTCCTTCCTGATACAGTCTAGACAGGTGTCGCAGGCCTTTGGCCATATTCAACCTCTCCAGTGCTAAGAGGAAAGGCGGTTTCTTATCGACATCTTCCATAAATGTACCGTTCCTTGGACCACGTTCATTTAAAACGGTTGGAGAAGATGTCCAGAGAGTTCCTCTGCGTTTAGATGAGCAGGCCGGGGTTTTAGATATGTCTCTACCTACTTCATTCAATATATGCTCAGATGTGATGGAATGTGCTATTTCATCGAATAGAGCGAATCTGGACGCGATGTCCTATGCATATCACCTTTCCAGAGCTATTGCGCAACGTTTTAATGGGAAGGAATTTGAGGATGTTTGTTCCTCGCTTAGAGTTCTTTCCAGGGCAATTATGTATGCCACGTACAACTCTGCCCTGACAGTGGCAAATTGGGAGTTGATCAGACATGATGCTGTCCTTGTGTCATCTTCACTTGTAGATGACAAGGAGAAAAGCTCTCTCTGGACATACTCTGTTTGACGATAAGCTTTCGTTAGTCTGTGAGCAGGTTTCAAAGACAGCTTCCAGTGCACTGCTATTGAAGTTTGTGTCTCAACAACACACTTCAGCAGACTGGGGTAAGCGAGGCCATTCTGCATCCAACTCATCTAAAGGGAACTCCTCGCGAGGGTACAAGAAATTAATCCAGGGGTTGTCAGTACAGAGACTCGGGAAAGGGGCGTAGGTCTTATCATGACTATAGGTCAGACGCCCCTAAGCCGATGGAACAAGGTTCTTCGCAGGGAGGACGTAGTTTCTCCTCCCGTAAGCCTCGTAATTTGTACAGGTGATGCACAAGACCTCTATTGCTTGCCAGTTGGTGGAAGGTTATCAAAGAAACTGGATTGAAGTCACGGAAGATCAGTATGTGAGAAATTTAGTCTCGGAAGGCCTACTGCTATCATTCTGAGCAAAACCTCCACTTTCAAGGTGTCCGCGTTGGACAAATCTTCCGGCGGATCCTTTGAAAAGAGAGTCTCTCCTAGCGGAGGTATATGCTTTCTTATTAAAGGAAGCAATAGAGTTCGTTGAGAATAAAAATTCTCAAGGTTTTTACAGTCACCTGAAAATGTCGGATCTAGCTCCGTCCAAGTTGTTCATTCACTTGGGAATGAGCTTCGAGACTCGCAACAATCTGGTTCCTCTGCCATTACCCAGAGCGAAATTATTCAGTTGTTATGCTCGCTTTTGTCTGAACTCTCTTGCAGTAACAGCGAGGGAGTTTATACCTCTGCACACATCCCCTCCAGATATTCTTTACTCAGAACTGGAGTGTGAAGACGCATTCGCTTGAAACCAGTATTGTTTTAACGGACCTAGTAAAACAAAAAGTTCAGATTTGGGCAGATCTTCAGTGGTTAACTCAGGGAGTTCCACTTCAACTGCCGGATCTGGCGTTCACGATTATGATGGATGCGAGTCAGACGGGCTGGACGGTGTCTCTAAGCCCTGCAGACTTGAAGTGTCAGTGTCTTTGGGACTCTCGGTTCCTAGAAAAGCACATAAACATCAAGGAGATGATGTCATTCTGGCTAGCACTACAACATTGGATTCATCAAATAGCGAACGTCCATGGTGTCTGTTATGGGACATTCCCCCGAAGCTTCCTCCTCAAAGGGATCTTCTGTTACAGGGGAAGTCATCACAACTCGGAAGGTCTCAACCTTCACGTATTTCCATAGTGCGGTCCTTCTTGCATGGAAAACATTTTACAGGACGAGCAGTGGATACAATTTCTAACTTTAGGAGGGCCTCCTCTTCATTGAATTATGCAGCAAAGTGGAGGGTTTTTTTTCCGTTGGTGTATGGATCAGTTGATAGACATATATGATCCATCCATTCCACAGATTACCAATTTCCTGGTCTACCTGTTTGATGAACTCAAACTGCAGCCCGTCACTATTAAGGGCTATCAGTCCATGTTATCAGACACTTACACTCACCATGATAACTTGGTTATTGGATCAGATACTTCTTGATCCAGGCAAGTTAGAAATTTCTCTATTAATAGACCTAGAACCCTCATTAAATCCTAAGTGGTATTTGGCTTGGGTTCTGTTGAAGCTTCAAGAAGCTCCTTTTGAGCTGTTAGACAATGTAGAGTTCTAATTCTTGACCTATAAAACAGTGTTTCTCTTAGCCTTTGAGTCTGCTAGAAGAGTTAGTGAACTTCATGCATTATCTGTTGTTGATTCCCATTATTGTAGTGTGGGTAATACTATTACCCTCACTACGGAAGTGGAATTTTTGGCTAAGAATCAGATTCCGGATAAGTGGCAGGAGCCTATTGTCATTAAGGTTTTACCATCCTCGAATAACCGTAGACCCTTGCTGTGTCCAGTTAGAGCAATGCGCATTTATAAACATTGATCGGATTTTATTAGAAAGGGAAGAAAACGTGTCTTTCTCTTATTCGTAACAGAAAAGATATTTCTTTCTATTCATTCTGTCGCTAGATGGATTCAGTTGGCAATACGTATTGTCTACGAAAATCTGTCTTCAGATCAAAGTTCTGTCAACAAGATTTCGGCAAACGAGGTTAGAGCACTGTCCACTTCTTGGGCTTATTCTAACAGTATAGCCATTACTGATCTTATGGAGGCTGCGTGCTGGACACAGCCCTCTTCATTTACCAAGTGTTACCTTAGAAATTTAGAGTCATCTCTGGTGACCTTAGATCTTTGGATCCTTTTTCTGTTGCTCAGAATGTCGTCCATTAATGTTACATCTATAAGGTCTTTAGGCAGTCTGCTTGAGCACTGACGCTGTTCCGCTGCCCTCTTTGTTCTGGGGAATTTTACCTCAGATCAAGGGGAAGGGTGGGGGGGATGGGGGTTCCCTTATGATTATCTGGTTTTATAGTGAAAAGCAATGGAATACCTCCTCCAAAGTCAGTAGTCCAGCATCAGTGCTGGGTAGTTTTAATATGTAGCTCAGTGTGAAGCAATAACTATTCACTGTGAAGCATTTGTATATGTTACGTATCATACGAGCGTTAATATACAATCCTCAGACACTTTTAAATGAGTATAAAGCATATCATTCTCTGGACTAGCTTTATTGGTTTCCTTCACCAAATTAACATAATGGGTTATGCTGGCATTAAATGGAGAAATTATGTAAGTCTCAATTACATTGTTGGTGTTGTGCCATTCTCTTTTCTTGTAAAAGAGAAGGACATATGTAATTCCTATGTCTTCTCCTATTCTCCTGTAGAAGCTATCCTTTATGAAGTAATTGCGAGATTGGATTTTCCTTTAAGTCCTAGGCCCTCCAGCCTTTTTACGATTCAGCTATTCTGGTCCATTGGTTGTGGTATAAAAATCTGATAAATTTCAAGTAATTTGTAAATTTTTTATACTTAGCAATGGTCCAGATGGGTATGGCTCTCCCATGAGCGGGCTCTCATTCCTCCCCGCTGATTATAACATTTAGCAAAGTAGAAAGAATGATGGTTGGCACCAGTTTTGTTACCTTCCTGGATACTGCTCATGCGCAGATCACAAAAGTAAGGAGGACCAGATAGGACTTATTTTTTTCGGTTTTGTATGCAAATTTGGGGAATTTGGGGGGAAAATTTGTGTTTGGCCCTGAATTAAATTGAGTTAGCACCAGCTCTAGTCTGGGCTATTGGTAAGTATAAAAAATATACAAATTACTTAAAATCTTTCATTTTTTCGACTAGTCGATGCCGACACGATTAGTACTAAACAAATCTATTAACCAAATAGTGAATCACTCGTTGATTAGTCACCTGAGTGTATTCTCTAAAGCCTTGAAGTTTCCACTTTGTTTAACTTTAAGAAATTGAATTCAGCTTTATTAAAATTAAGTGCTTTCGATTTGAGGTGCGCTATCGCACTTGCTCTTCTACATTGGAAACAAAAGCTCTCTACAGATGTTCATTCTTTTCAACACATTCTTGTTTTGGCTAAATGTTGCTGTAATAAGATTGGTCAGAAAACAAAACATCACAATGATATTTGCTACTGAATGAAGTTTTACAATTCGCATTATGTAGTGCACATACTGACCAAACAAATCGTACTGTTTGGTTAGATGATGTATTTAATATTCATTGAGGCTATTGTTTATAGTTTGTCTAGCTTTTCATTGGGGGTTGATTAAGTTATGCAGGTCATGGAACAATCACGTCATCAGTGTACACTTCTTCAGTGGCCTATTTTCTGCTTTCTGAGTTTTTTAGCACAATAACAAAGTGCAGGAATTTCTTATTAGACCGCAATATACAAGGGAATTTTGGGGAAAAAGTTCAATTTTGCTTAAAAATATTTGACAGAACCGAATATTGGAACATCAAAGATTTATTATTAGACCAATTTATTGTTTGCATCACAGGTTGTTTGGTTGTAAGGACATGGAGATATCAGCTTGGTAATGAACATAATGATGCGCAGTTAGACCCATTGATTGTATCATAATTTGGAAGCCACTTCAGCCAATGAATTCAGTTAAAACCTCAGTTTTGTAGAATTTATTGCTTAGTTTAGCATTTGATATTGCATAACCGACTAGTTGATTAATCGTTGACAACTACCTGGCAATTAGTCGATTAGTAAAAATCCAAATGGCATTAATCGTTTCAACACTACTGACCACGTTTTGTCTGTCATCTGTCATCCAGCCATCATAAAAGTTGTTTGAGTCTTCTCTCAAACCAACTACTGGTCTGCTTCCATTATTATCCCACCCACAGGGAAGGAATATAGTGAAGAACTCCATCCATCCATCCATCCATCCATCCATCCATCCATCCATCCATCCATCCATCCATCCATCCATCCATCCATCCATCCATCCATCCATCCATCCATCCATCCACCATCCACCTGCCTGTCTGTCACTCTGTCAATCCAAAAGTTTGTTTATTTGATAACTTGAACAATAATTATCAGATCTTGATTAATTTTGGTGTTCTGACCATGTCTTGGACAAGTACAATAACCAGTACCATTCCAGTGCTTCGTGTGAGACGGGTGCGAACGCGCCCGTTCGCACTTGTATTTTAAATTTGTTGGGTGCCATTAATCGCGCTCGTAACAGACACAGTGTCACTGAAATTCTGGTTTGAAAATCAGGCGAGTAATTTGTGCGTGCCTCAATTTTTTAATAATCTCTCGAATCAAATCAATAGTTTACCCACGAAAACAATTTTGTTATAGTAATACACATGTGGCATCATTCCAGCATCATTCTGGCATGCGCAGTTGTGACTGTTACTATATATTGACTGTGATTTTCCAAAACGTGCGCACGTTCTGGAAAATCACTGGCTAAATTTCGTAACAGGCACTCTGCGCATGTGATGTGTACAGTGCAGTTGGTTCCTAGAGGGGTCTGGCCAATCGAACGACATTATTTATTGACAATTTGTTCCAGAAAGTGTGACCATCTCAGTTTTGTTAACTTGCACATGAAGAGTCAGAAAGTGTGATGTTGGTCATACGTTCATCTACTTCTATTTCCTCAGCTGCCCTCGTGGGTATCAATTTTTTTTATACCAAACCAACAGCGAAACTTACCCATATATAAATTGTTATTAAACTCCCACGCACCTGTTTTCCCTGATGCGTCTTTTTCAAACAGCAATTTAAAATAAGCCATTGCGATTCTGACATATTTTGAATGGGAACGGGGAAGATACGGAATTACAGACAACTTGAACCAAAGACAACTCGGACCAAGGCCAGTCGGCCCACTTTTGAAGACAACTCGGCCCACTTTAACCTGGTCTCGAACTGGTCCGACTTGTCTTGGTCCGAGTTGTCCTGATACTGAAGGTACGACCCCAGGAAGATTCAGCCCGGGAAGATTTCGACCTCAGACTTCGAAATTACGGAATTTACGCGAGTTAAAAAAAATACTTAGTATGAGTAACACAGATTTATCATAAAATAATATGATGTTTCGACCTGATATCATTTTTAGATAATCTGTGATACAAAATATTTTAAGATCAGATAATGACATTGTTCCCCTGTGGGAACCCCAGGAAGTGAGGCAGTGCTTGTTTACTATGGTCAGCAAGTTCTGTTGTACTGGTAAAATAGGACCCAGTCACCATTGACCAATGCTTGGGGTGGAAGTCCTCTAAAATGGGCAACATGGGTATAAACGATTGACTACCCTTGACTTTATCTCCATGTTGTGGTCACGATTAGCCATTGTGCATAAACAGGTGACCTTAAACACCAATAAATAAATAAATAATGGCATTGTTGGAATAAAAAACAACACACACTGTAGAGATCATTAACTTTTATTTATTTCCTGCCAGTGCTATATTAAAATATGGTTTCATTTGAAAATACTATCTGTGAAATACTGATTCAGGTTATTTGTATACACAGAATAAATGTGTGTCGATCCCCATGATTTTGATTTCCCCCTCATACTCACACCTGACTCTCTTTCAATGACTGATGTGTAGTGTGTGTGGGGGAGGGGAGGGAGGGGGGGTGGGTAACTTCACTGGGAAGAAAGTGTTGCAAAAAGTTCTGGTAAAATGGGTTTCCTGGACAATTGGCAGATTGGTGATTTATGGCTCGTCTGATGTCAAATGATGTCTGCAGTGTGCGCTCTCCTGCTGTTTTCCATATGGCAATCCTCTTTAATTCTTTTTTTCCAAGCTTATGTACATGTATAGATATCAATACTCCAAATAATTAACCCTTTACCTAACATGAAAAGCAGACGACACTTGCAAAAAAATTCTTGAATAACTAATTTTTTTCATTTTTTGTCTCAAAAACATAGGTTATGACCCCTCGTTGGAACGAGCTCGACGAGCTCGTTCCAACGAGGGGTCATAACCTATGTTTTTGAGACAAAAAATAATAAAAATTCATTGGCGATTTTTGAGAATCGCGCTGGCCGGTTTTGGCCGTTACGTTGGGTAAAGGGTTAAAACTGCAGTTCACAAGTGTGAATAGCACCCGTCTCATATTCTGCGAGAGCTAAAAGTAGCACCCGGCAAATTTGCTCATACGAAGCACTGCATTCACTGCAAATTAAAGGAATTATTGTCCTTTGTTTGTTGTATTTTGCCTGAAATTTCAATGTTTATGCAGTTTCTTGAAGGATAACCCTCAGATTTCAATTTAATATGATAGACTAGTAGTTCTTTATATTAACATTTTCATGTAGAAGTTTAAAAACCACAAAAATGTCTCAGAAAGGTACCTCTTAAGAGCCGGAGGATTTTTAGCTCACCTGACTCACCGTCTGTCGTCTGTGAATATTGTGTTTGCATCTTCTCCTCCCAAACCGCTGAACCAATTTAATTGATATATGAGATAATAGTTTGTTATGACATCGCAATTTGATTTTGTCCAAATCAAGTTGCCTCGCCCCTTGGTAGGCCCACGCCCAAAAAGTGTGCTTAAATCTTAAAAAATCATCTCATGAACCAGCAGTAGCAGAGACTTAATATTTGGTGTGCAGCTTCCTTTTGAGGTGTAGACTTGTTCAAGAGAAGTTTGTAGGGTTATATTTGCCGTCGTTATGGGAGGGGCAAGAATTCTGTTTTCCAAACCAAGAGGCAGATTTGGACCAAATTTGATATGAGGGCTTATTGGGCCATAAGTACTTAATTTATGCCCCAATTTTTTTCCCATCGCCCCATGGGAACCACAGGAGCTAAAAATAGAAAAAATTAAAATACCCATACCTCCAAAACTACATGGCACTGAGAATTCTTATTTGGTGTTAAGCTTCCTTAGGACCAACAGAATGGAATGGTAAAAAACAATTGCTATCGGTTTTATCATGGGGTAATTTTCTGGGACTTTGAAAAAGTGGTCAGTCAGCATTTTTTGACACTGTTGGTAATGGGAAAAACATTTAAGACTACTTTTCTCCCAAACCACTGCTCCAAAAGCTTTCAAATTTCACATATAACATCTTTGGAAGATTGTTTCACATGTTTATTGAAATGAATTCCCTGGGTCTATATTTGGGCTCTCTGTGGGAGCCCAAATGTTTAAATTAGTGCAATATGAGGAATATTCTTTAAAAATCTTCTTCTTCAGATCTACCAATAAGAATCTTTTGACATTTGGTATGCAGCATCCTCAGGGGAGTGAGATTCAAGTTTGTTCAAGCCAAGTCTCTGGGTTCATATTTAGGCTGAAAATTAGGGGTCCGGTTACGGACTTAGAAATTTTGGACTAAAATCTGGAAATTTGTTTTTTGTTTTTTTATGCGTTTCGGTCAATTTTAAGACAAACTTTTTCTTTTTTTTTTTTTACACTGAAAATTTGAGGGCAGGGTGGGATTTGGAAGATTTTGGACCAAAATCCGGAAATTAGTTTTTTGTTTTTTTATGCGTTTTGGTCAATTTTAAGACAAAATTTTTTTTTTTTTTTACACTGAAAATTTGGGATCCGGGTGGGACTTGGAAAATTTTGGACCAAAATCCGGAAATTAGTTTTTTGTTTTTTTATGCGTTTTGGTCAGTTTTAAGAAGAAAAAAAGTTTTAGGCTGAAAATATTTTGTTCAGGACTTCGAAAATATACGAGCAAAAATGAAAAAAAAATCTGTTTTTTATGCGTTTATCTCAATTTTGGGACGTAAAAGTGCAGGAACTGAAAATAGAAGGAAAATCTTGTGTATTGTGTTGGCACAACTGCTTCATATAGTTGGTATATGCTTTTCTTAGGTGGGGCATATGCAGCTTATTCAAGTCAAGTCCCTGGTTTGTTATTGAGACTACCATGTCAGGTGAGTGCCCTAAAGCCCCCTGGGCCTCTTGTAAAATATTTTTGCGACACTTTGACATTCTACAACCCGTGGCACTGCAGTTGTTTTTAGGCAAGTCTTGGCTGCATACTTAGGCAGCCAAGACTTGCCTAAAAACAACTTCCAAGTTAGAAGGTACCCTGTGATTCAAGCCCGAGACTACATGTTGGGACACCTGCTCTGTTGCAGTAAAAGGAATCATAGTTGGAATTTGGCCCTAAGGGTTAAAAACATTCTTGCCCCTTATTGAATTTGGCTCGAAATTCCATTGTTTATGTTATAACTTCAACAGTAAATATCAAATTTCAAACTATTTGATACAGTAGAACCTGTCTTGAGAGACCGCCCTTTGGGCCACACAAAAGTGGTCTCTCAAGACAGGTGGTCTCTCATAACAGGTTTCAGGTTTTCTCAAGTTAGTGAATAACCAACCACAAAATTCAGAATCCCCGAATGGAATGGTTTCGCGCGATGAAGGCACGCAGGGACGGTATGGGGAACAGGCCCCTTTCGACCCTCAGTAACTGTGTGAGAATTTGGCTTGTCTGGCAGTGGCAAAGGAGGAAAGCGTTTTGAGATCTAATTGAGTTCTTTCAGGAATTCCTGGAATTCCGGGGTGCGAATTTTCATGGCCTCAAGTTGTCGGTATGTGCGTTGCTCCAGAGCTATCTTTTGGCATTCCTTGTCCAATTTTGTTAGGACGAATTGCATGTACTGGTCCATGGTTCCTGTGAAATCAAGTTTGAGGCTGCCGTGGGCTGCGATGCATCTTTGATCCATGTCGTCGATGAAGTCACCCCATTCCGAGTCGCTATCAGGGTCCGA
The DNA here is from genome assembly GCA_031216915.1 of Pictodentalium vernedei. Lineage (NCBI taxonomy): Eukaryota > Metazoa > Mollusca > Scaphopoda > Dentaliida > Dentaliidae > Pictodentalium > Pictodentalium vernedei. Next base: position 111,322,139 of record CM062291.1, on the reverse strand, counting down.
GTCGTTATCCGTGGTGTTGAGAGAGGAGCTGAGGCTGGATAGATCCGAGCGGATGGGAGATCCAGGTTCGGATTGAGCGACTACCTTCTCCTCTTCCACCTCCATGTCCACCTCCCTGCCTTCCGACCTCTTAGGTGAAGAGGTACAGGTTGGCAAGGGAGACGAATGTGGTGATGGTGGTTTGACAGTAGCCACTTGATCCTTCTCCTGGTTCTTCTCCGTTTCAGCCAAGCTTCCATACGCCTGGCATCCCGGCATCTGGTTGATGGAGTCTTCTTCCTCTTCTTCTTCTGGCCATTTTCAGTTCCACTTTCCTTGTTGGACGTGGCGGTGTGTCTCAGTTCCTTCCCCAGATGTGGACCAGTGCGGGAAGCCCCGCGAAAGGTACTACCACTACCTGAGGAGGGTTCTTGGTTAAATTTGATGGAGATTTGAACGTGGTCCCCATTAACTTGGACAGACCAGTTAATTTGAGAGCTGGCGTTCAATCCCATCAATGTTTCTTTGATTTGCAAAGTCAGGAAGTCCATCTCCACTAATTAGTGTGGTTGCTAATTAGGAGCTTTCGAGTATGCGTCTGTACACCTGGATTACCAAGTGTGAAAATGTAATGTGGCGGATGACACTTTGACATTCTACAACTCGTGGCACTGCAGTTGTTTTTAGGCAAGTCTTGGCTGCATACTTAGGCAGCCAAGACTTGCCTAAAAACAACATCCAAGTTAGAAGGTACCCTGTGATTCAAGCCCGAGACTACATGTTGGGACACCTGCTCTGTTGCAGTAAAAGGAATCATAGTTGGAATTTGGCCCTAAGGGTTAAAAACAGTCTTGCCCCTTATTGAATTTGGCTCGAAATTCCATTGTTTATGTTATAACTTCAACAGTAAATATCAAATTTCAAACTATTTGATACAGTAGAACCTGTCTTGAGAGACCGCCCTTTGGGCCACACAAAAGTGGTCTCTCAAGACAGGTGGTCTCTCATAACAGGTTTCAGGTTTTCTCAAGTTAGTGAATAACCAACCACAAAATTCAGAATCCCCGAATGGAATGGTTTCGCGCGATGAAGGCACGCAGGGACGGTATGGGGAACAGGCCCCTTTCGACCCTCAGTAACTGTGTGAGAATTTGGCTTGTCTGGCAGTGGCAAAGGAGGAAAGCGTTTTGAGATCTAATTGAGTTCTTTCAGGAATTCCTGGAATTCCGGGGTGCGAATTTTCATGGCCTCAAGTTGTCGGTATGTGCGTTGCTCCAGAGCTATCTTTTGGCATTCCTTGTCCAATTTTGTTAGGACGAATTGCATGTACTGGTCCATGGTTCCTGTGAAATCAAGTTTGAGGCTGCCGTGGGCTGCGATGCATCTTTGATCCATGTCGTCGATGAAGTCACCCCATTCCGAGTCGCTATCAGGGTCCGAGTCGTTATCCGTGGTGTTGAGAGAGGAGCTGAGGCTGGATAGATCCGAGCGGATGGGAGATCCAGGTTCGGATTGAGCGACTACCTTCTCCTCTTCCACCTCCATGTCCACCTCCCTGCCTTCCGACCTCTTAGGTGAAGAGGTACAGGTTGGCAAGGGAGACGAATGTGGTGATGGTGGTTTGACAGTAGCCACTTGATCCTTCTCCTGGTTCTTCTCCGTTTCAGCCAAGCTTCCATACGCCTGGCATCCCGGCATCTGGTTGATGGAGTCTTCTTCCTCTTCTTCTTCTGGCCATTTTCAGTTCCACTTTCCTTGTTGGACGTGGCGGTGTGTCTCAGTTCCTTCCCCAGATGTGGACCAGTGCGGGAAGCCCCGCGAAAGGTACTACCACTACCTGAGGAGGGTTCTTGGTTAAATTTGATGGAGATTTGAACGTGGTCCCCATTAACTTGGACAGACCAGTTAATTTGAGAGCTGGCGTTCAATCCCATCAATGTTTCTTTGATTTGCAAAGTCAGGAAGTCCATCTCCACTAATTAGTGTGGTTGCTAATTAGGAGCTTTCGAGTATGCGTCTGTACACCTGGATTACCAAGTGTGAAAATGTAATGTGGCGGATGACACTTTGACATTCTACAACTCGTGGCACTGCAGTTGTTTTTAGGCAAGTCTTGGCTGCATACTTAGGCAGCCAAGACTTGCCTAAAAACAACATCCAAGTTAGAAGGTACCCTGTGATTCAAGCCCGAGACTACATGTTGGGACACCTGCTCTGTTGCAGTAAAAGGAATCATAGTTGGAATTTGGCCCTAAGGGTTAAAAACAGTCTTGCCCCTTATTGAATTTGGCCCGAAATTCCATTGTTTATGTTATAGCTTCAACAGTAAATATCAAATTTCAAACTATTTGATACAGTAGAACCTGTCTTGAGAGACCGCCCTTTGGGCCACACAAAAGTGGTCTCTCAAGACAGGTGGTCTCTCATAACAGGTTTCAGGTTTTCTCAAGTCAGTGAATAACCAACCACAAAATTCAGAAATGGAGAAGAATGGATTTTTGTAATTACTTTGTAGTTGTTCTATTTTATGAAGTTTTTGTAACAAATTGTAATGGACTGTTATAAAAATTATAAAAATAAATTAGTGTTGAAAATCTTCATTGAAGATTTTCAACACTAATTTATTTTTATAATTTTTATAACAGTCCATTCAATTTGTTACAAAAAGATTTTCAAGACAAATTTATTGTATGTATGAAATTGTTTATTCAGCAATAATCCTAATCTTTTCACGGGGGTCTTATAAAAACATCTCAATCTGTAATGAGTTAGCAATTGAAATCCAATTAAGAGCTTTTAATACTTTTAATTATGTTAGTATAACCACAATGGATTTTCCTATTCTAGAACAGGTAAAAAATTTTTGTCATGGTTTGAGTCTTCAAAGGGGTGGTCTCTCAAGACAGGTCCATTATAGCATAAAAATACAAGTTGGTACCAGGTCACATTCATTTTCATTGATTCACACTTCTGAATCCAGAGCGTGAAGACCCGATTGAAGAATCATGGAAAAGCTGGAGCTTCCAGAAAGATTAATCAAGACCATATCAGCTCTGGGCATCTCTTGCCCTGTCACCTGGACTGTCCAGGAGACAGGCAAGAGAGTCCACCTGAACTTGGAGTTCGAGATTGAGACAACCAAGACACCACCCTCTTCGGGGAGAGGTAGTACCTTTGGAGAGAGGATCCCCTCTCCCACTGGTCCTCACCCGAAGAGGCATGGAGGCCCTGAGGAGAGGAAGAAGAAAAAGAAGAAGAGTCCATCGACCAAGCGCAGGGACGCCCGGCGCTTGGAGGCCTTCCGGAATAGGAAGAAAGAGTTGAGTGAGGGGGTGGAGGCTCTGGAGGCAGCCGCCAGTTCCCCTCCCAGTCCCACTGGTACACCCAATCAACTGCCGGCTCCTGAGCCGGTACAGTTGGATGAGGAACGTCCAGTGGAGACTGAGGAGGAACTGGAAGTTGCTTTTTCACCGCCTCCCACCCCTCACTCCCCTCTTCCTTCACTACCGGAAAGCCCGGGAGCCACAGCAGAACAGCCACCTCAGTCCTCACTCGCCATCATGATAGAGATGGCCAAGAAATCATTAGAGGAGGGAAGAAAAACATTAGAGCGAACTCGATATCTGGATCCAACACCGCCACCTAAATCACCATCTCAACCATCACCATCTCAAACACCTCCCAAGAAAAAGAGCCGAAAGAAACACAGACGGGGATAAGCCACCTCCTTCCTACCTTTTCCTCCTTCAACACGCCTAGACATGTGACAGCCATCATATACAGCCACCGAGGGTCGAAAGGGGCTTGTCCCCCATATCGTCCCTGCTCGCCTTCGGCGTGCGAAATCATTTCGTTTCGATTGTCAGGTCACAGTGGTCTCTCAAGACAGGTGGTCTCTCAAGACAGGTGGCCTCCCATAGCAGGTCCATTATAGAGTAAAACCAATCGGTGCCTGGTAGATGTGGTCTCTCAAGACAGGTGGTCTCTCAAGACAGTGGTCTCTCAAGACAGGTTTTACTGTATCGTACTTTGTATTAATAATCTCTTGCACAAGGTAAAAGAAATATGATTGCCTGAAAATTGAGGGAGTTATTGCTCTTTTTGTCGGTATTGTGTTTATGGGATTACCTGAACAGTAAACTTCCGATTTTAATAAAAAAATTTATTCCACTTTGCATTAACATTGTCTTTGATGAGATTGAAAATCAATGATTTGTTAAAAATTGAGAGAGTTTTTGCTCTTTGTGTATTCTGTTTTACTTCAATTGTTTATGTTTATGTGATAACTTAAAAATGAATTATCAGATTTCAATAACATTTGGCATGCTGCTTTATTATTAGCCCAACTGTTTACAGGCAGGGCTATAGTCATGACTTTCATCTCTCCATCTCCCCGTGGGAACCCCGGGAAGTAAGCAGCACTTGTTTACTGTGGTAAACCAGTTCCACTTTACTAGTAAAATAGGACCCAGTCACCAATGCTTGCAGTGAAAGTCCTCTAAAATGGGCAACATGTAGATCAACGATTGACTAAACTTGACTTCATCTCCATGTTGTGTCACGATTAGCCATGGTGCATAAATATGTGACGTTAACCACCAGCAAACAAACATCTCTCCATCTGTCTGTCTGTTAACATTTAGAGTTTTGGTTAAAGTTTGTGATTAAAGTTTTTTAGTGAAGGTTAATGTTTTTTTTTTCTTTTTAATTAATATTAATTACTATTGATTGTATCATTCTCAATATGTATTATGTTATTTTGGGAAATATTTAACCCTTTTTTCAGTCTATTTTACTTAGAACTTCCAGGTTAAAGTTTTTGGTTAAAGTTTATTGTTTACAAAGCTACACTTTTAATTCTTCAAACAATTTAGTGGAATGTCACTGTTTTTTTTTATTTCGGACAATGTCTACTGAATCTTTCTGCAATGATTTTGCGACAGACAATTTACAGTCAGGGCTGTAATCATGACTTTCGTCCATGTGTTAACATTTCGAGGTATGGTTAAAGTTTTTTAGTGAAGGTTAAAGTTTTTTTTTCTTTTTAATTAATATTAATTACTATTGATTGTATCATTTTCATTATATTTTATATTATTTTGGGAAATATGTAACCCTTTTTTGCAATCAATTTAACTTAGAACTTCCAGGTTAGGTGTTCGATTAAAGTTTTTTTGTTTACAAAGTTACACCTTTAATTCTTCAAACAGTTTAGTGGTATGTCACTGGTTCTCATTTGGGACAATGTCTGCTGTCTTCTCAAGCTTTGTACAGTGATTTTAATTAATATTGGCATGACTTTAACCCCTTTTAAACACGTTTTCAGAGTTGTATTTGAAATATGGTTTTCACCACATACTTTGTTACTTTAATTATTGCATGCTCAATACAATTTAAAGATTGTATTTACATCAATGATTCTCTTGTCAGTTTTAGGAACTATTTAACCCTTTTTTTTCAGTCAATTTTACTTAGTATTCCCAGCTTAAAGTTTTGGATTAAATTTTTGCTTTTCAAGGTTGTATCTTTCATTCTTCAAACACTGTGTTACATGGTCATTGTTTTTCATTTGGAGCAAGGTCTACTGAACCTCTATACAGTGGTTTCAAATAATATTGGCATTAATTTAACCCTTTTCAAAACAGTTTTTGAACTTAGTTTCTTTAAATTTGAAATTAGGCTTCTACCATATACTTTGTTACTTTTTGTTCTTGCATAATCAATACAACTTGAATAATTGCATTTGCAAACAAGATTGCTTTTACTTGTATAAGCTTTTTTTTATCTCACCTGAGCGAAGCTCAAGGAGAGCTTTACTAATCACTTTCCGTTCCATTGTCATCCGTCGCCGTCTGTCCAGCGTAAACTTCTCACAAACTACTTGACCAAATTGAACCAAATCTGGTGTGCATGTTCCCTATCATATGTCAATTCAAGTTTTTTAAAATAAAGTTGTCACGCCCACGGCGGACACCACAAGGGGCATAACTCTGATGGCTCCCATAAAATACAAAAAAAATCTTCTTCAGATCCAGTGGTCAGAATTTTTTCACATTTGGTATACATCATCTCTAGGGGGGGCCAGATTCAAGTTTGTTCAAATTGAGCCCCTGGGTTAATATTTGATCTTCCTATAGGAGCCCAAATTTTAACTTTGTGCAATATGTGGAATATTCTTTAAAAATCTTCTTCAGATTCACCAGTCAGAATCCTCTCATATTTGGTATACATCATCTCTGAGGGGTGGGGCAGATTCAGGTTTGTTCAAATCGAGTTCCTCGGTTAATATTTGGGCTCCCTATGGGAGCCCGAATTTTGACTTAGTGCTACATGAGGAAATTTCTTTAAAAATCTTCTTCAGATCCAGTGGTCAGAATCTATTCATATTTGGTATGCATTATCTCTAGGGGGCCAGCTTCAAGTCTGTTCAAATTGAATCCCTGGGTTAATATTTGGGCTCCATATTATAGCTCAAATTTCAACTTTGTGCTAGTGCTGCCGCGGTTATCCGGATAACCGGTTAACCTGTGGTTAAAACTTTGACCGGTCAAGAAAATGTTTTAACCGGTTAACCTTACATTCACTATACTCACTGTATATGTCCGTGTATAAGTCGCCCCCGTGTATAAGTCGCACCCCAAACTCACACCTGGAATTCCTCCCTTTTGCCTAAAGCCCATGTATAAGTCGCACCCCCCATTTTTAAATATATGCAGTCAAAAAGAATTAGTTGCAAGTTACGTTTTGCCAATTTGGGGCAGTTTGGGATGCAACGGAAATATGTAAGTTTTGACGAGTTACCACGTGGTGAATAAGATAAAAGAATAAAGGAAAATTATTACTAAAGATTTAAAAAATACTCGCATTTATTTGTTTTTCTTTGTTTGTTTATCACCCCAATGTCTTTCTTCATCCCTGTCAAGAAAATCCAACGCTCGTTTGTGACTGAAAGTTCATAGTTTCAGAATCAGAGCACCATTTGTGCCGTAACCTGCGCAGTTGTTGTGATTAAGTTGTTTTTTCCGGAACGCGAGAATGTTCCGGAAAAACCATAAAAATACAACAAATGCTCAGGTTACAGCGCAAATTGTTTTCAAATTGATGTCCCACTTAAGCATTGTTGGTGCTATTGAAACTAACTTTACCTGGTGCACGTGTGCGTAATTTATAACCGGACATTACACATCAGTGAATTGGAGTTCATGGAATAAATAAATACGTCTCTCCAGGTATTGCTGGCAAACATTTAGTGTGTTATTATTTATTTTTTCATTGTTATTTTGATGATTTTGTAAGGTTTCATCCATATTGGCCCCACAAACCTGTTGATTTCCGGTACACGCACTGATGTAAACACATGGGCGATTGAACAACAACGACTAAATAGAATACTTCTGTATTATTATTTATGGTCAATGTAGGGGGGGGGGGGGGGGCAGATACCCTATTGCACAGGGAATTCCTAGATTTGAGTACCCTAACCACATTTATTATTTTTTATGACATTCAGTGGAAGTTACACAGAAGATACTATAGCGCCTCCTAAACCTCCCCCCCCCCCATACCCAGGGGGGAAGATACCCAACATGGATAACATCAGGCTGTTGATATAAAGAGCATTCAATGGAAGATACACAAAAAATGGAAATGTTTTTTAATTCAGATCTTTATAGGCAGTAGACAATCAGAAAATAAAATGTTGATAAAACAACATTCCATGCCTCACAGGGAAAAAAGTTGATAATATTACAACAGTCACTATATTTTTACACATTTTGACCCCAGCTTTGATACAGCTGCAGTGTCTGGGAAGGGACTCCGATATCCTTTATTAAAGCAATTTGCAAGATGTCTTCTCATTTTTCTGGGTGAAAATCTTTTGTTCTTAATGTCCCCAAGTAATAGATGGAATGCATTAGCAATTGCATAAACTCCACAGTCGGTTGTATTGAACTGTCGAACTGTCTCAGGAAACTCTACCTTCACTATTTCCATCCTCAAAATGTCTTTGATGACTTTTTTCATAACACAACCCACTGACCGACTCAAACTGTCATAAATATTAATTGTTCCACTTTCACACCCAACTGTTGACAAAGTAACCCAGTGGTTGCCACCAGAGTTTATAATTTGAACAAACTCTGTACACGGAATATCATAGGAACTGGAAGAGAAAATTGCACAGTTTTTGAGGCTACCAACCATTGGAAATCTTTCTTGAATAAGAAATGATGCCAAATTTATGTGATTGTCATTCAGCCAGTCTCCTCTTATTAAATCTTTCTTTTCCTCGGTTGTTAATTCAAATTTGGAAACTTTATCACTTTGTTTACCACCACTTACATCAACACCAGTCACACACACACTGGTATCACTGTTGAATGAATTGTCATTAACTGAACTATACTCAGGTGAATCCTCTGACACAATAGATTGCAGGTATACTTTCAAACGATTTATATTCACAGAAGACTTAACTTCCTTTCCTTTACTATTTTTGACTCTATACACATTGGCCTTAACTACCTCTGATATTGTAAATGGTCCAGTTCATTTCACATCAAGTTTTCCACCTGCTCTGTTGGAATTTTTCATTGATTTCATCAAAACAAGATCACCTGGTTGAAGTTGTGTAAAATATTGGCGTTTGTCATAATTTTCCTTTTGTCTGATTTGTGCTTTTTTTAATAATTTCCATTGCTTTTCCATTGGCCACCTCAAAGTTTTGTCATCTCATTGATTGTTTCATCTTTGGTCGCCATTGATGGTGCAGGTTGACTGTCATTTTCCAGCTCAACTGGACCAACATTCAGGAATTTTTTTTTTTTTTAATTTTTTTTGTATAGCCTGAAAATTTTGGGTCTGGTTCTGACTTAGAAATTTTTGCCCAAAATTTGGAATTTTTGTTGTTGATTCTTTTCAAAATAGAGTTCCCAGATGAATTAGAATGGTTTTATGTGAAAAATGCTTGGAACCAATTAACCCCTCCCTCTTCCGCATGTTGTCCAGAAGATAAATCCAGTTATAATTATATAATTCTCTTCAAGTTTGATGTTACTTTTTCTCAACAAGAAAACACAGATGCCCTTCGAATTTTGAAGTTTAGTCTTTTAAAACTTAAACCACAAATTTAATTTAAATATTCCAACTAATATTGACTGCAGTTATGTTTCTTAATTAACAGAGCTATGCAGTTGATAATCAATTAAAAATTTTTGTTGACATTTTCAGAAAAACATATTTTTTGTCGAGTTGTGACAAAGTCAAACTCGACTTATAGTTTGATGAATGGCGGGTGGGCGGACGTAAACAATTGGTTTCCGGATGATAACTTGATAATGGTTCAACCCATGTTCATGCAACTTCATAGGTAGGTTGGTATCAGTGAGAGGAAGAACTCTATGAATTTTGGACTTGCTTGGTCAAAGGTCAAGGTCACAGTGACCTTGAACATAGTAAATTGTAAACAATTGGTTTCTGGATGATAACTTGACTACGGTTCAACCCACATTCATGAAAATTCATATGTAGGTTGGCCTTCATGAGAGAAAGAACCCTATTTATTTTGGACTTACTAGACCAAAGGTCAAGGTCACAGTGACCCTGAATCATAGTAAATCAAAACAATTGGTTTCCATATGATAACTTGATAGCGGTCAACCCATGTTCATGAGACTTCATAGATTGGCATCGATGAGAGGAAGAACCCTATTTATTTTGCACTCGCTAGGTGAATGGTCAAGGTTTCAGTGACTTTCAACATAATAAATCGTAAACAGTTGGTTTCAAGATGATAATTTGACAATGGTTCCACCTGCATTCATGCAACTTCATAGGTAGGTTGGCATTGGCGCAAGAACGAGCCCTATTTATTTCGGAATCACTTGGTCAAGGTCACAGTGACCCTTCACATAGTAAATTGTAAACAGTTGGTTTCCAGATGATAAGTTGATAATGATTAAACCCACTTTTGTGCTGTCACAACTTGACATTGGATTGGTGATCCTATGATCCACAGTTTTTATACTTTCTTTCAGAAAGATGAAGAAAGCAGACCATTTTTTCTTGTCACTTTTTAACAAAATTATTTTTTGGTAGTAGTATAATGGAAGATCTTAAAAAGCGGATGTTTCATGCATCTTTAACTCTTTACCTAAAACAAGTTGGAGCCAACAGTACAAATTATTTTCCTGAAACATCAGATTTTTTCGTTTTTAGCAAAACTTGACAAAGTCAACCTGAGCTATTGCCGTCACTTCTCATCCGTCGGTATGTACACAATTTCCTTTGGCACACCTCACAGGTCACATTTATGATCAGATCACTTTGAAACTTGGTATGCTTCTTTGGGATGACCTCTAGATGGGAGCTATCAATTTTCTTCAATTTCCATCAAAAAATGTTGCCGTGGCCATTGTTCTTAGAACTTAGTTTAGGCAGACTTCAGTATTTCCCTTTGGCACAACCTACAGGGCACATTTATGATTGGATTGCTTTGAAACCTGGCATGTTTGTTTGGGGTGACCTCTAGATGGGAGCTATCAATTTTCTTCCATTTCCGTCAAAAAGTGTTGCCGCGGCCAACAATCTTAGAACTTAGTTTAGTCAGACCTCAGTATAACCCCTTGGCACACCATACAGGGCATATTTATGATTGGATTGCTTGGAAACCTGGCATGCTTGTTTGGGGAGCCCTCTAGATGGGAGCTATCGATTTTCTTCCATTTCCATCAAAAATTGTTGCCAAGGCCATCGTTCTTAGAACTTAGTTTTGTCAGACCTCAATATTTCCCTTTGGCACACCCTAGAGGGAACATTTATGATCGGATTGCTTTGAAACCTGGCATGCTTGTTTGGGGTTACCTCTAGATGGGAGCTATTGATTTACTTCCATTTTCGTCGGTCAGAAAATGTCGCTGGCAACGATCTTTGAACTTTGTTTAGTCAGGCATCAATATATTCCTTTGGCATGCCCTACAGGGCACATTTATGATCAGATCGGTTTGAAACTTTGTATGCTTGTTTGGGGTTACCTCTAGATCGTAGTTATCGATTTTCTTTGATTTCTGTAAAAAAATGTTGCCACTGGCAATGACCTTTGATGAACTTAGTAAAAACTTAGTGCAGTTAAGCATCAATATTTACCTTTGACACACCCTGCAGGGCACATTTATGATTGGATCGCTTGCAAACTTGGTGTGCTTGTGTGGGGTGACATCTATTTGGGAGCAGTCGATTTTCTTCCATTTCTGTCAAAAAAATGTTGCCGTTGACCTTTGAACTTAGTTTAGTCAGACCTCAATATTTCCCTTTAACACACCCTTCAGGGCACATTTATGATCGGATCACTTTGAAACTTGGTATGCGTGTTCGGGGTGACCTCTAGATGTGAGCTATTGCTTTTTTTCATTTTCATAATAAATTATTGTCGTATCACCAGCCTTTGAACTTACTGCATTTGTGCATTAACTTATCCCTTTTGCACTCGCTGCAGGGTATATTTATGAATTTCCATAAAAAAAACCCAAAAAACATTGCCACAAGCAATGACCTTCTACTTAGTGCATTTGTACATTAACATCTTCCTTTGGCATGCCTCAGATGACACGTTCATTATCAGGTTGTTTTGAAACTTTGTATGCTTATGCAGGGTGACAAAGAAAGGAGCTAATGATTTTCTTTTCATTTCCATCAAAAACTGTTGCTGAAAGCAACAATCTTTGAATTTATTGCATTTGTGCATCAACATTCTTCTTTGACATGGCCTACAGGACACATTTATCATAGGATTGTTTTTGAACTTGGTGTGCTCATTACACAAGACCTTTAGATAAGAGCTATTGATTAGCATTCATTTCTGTGAAAAAAGTTGCCATTTACAATAACCTCTGAACATACTGCATTTGTGTATCAACATTCTTCCTTTAGCCAGTCTTACAGTTTACATTTAAAAATGCATGGATTACTCTGACATTGTGCACACACAATGCTGTTATGTTGAAATTTCATCAAATAACATTGGTACCAATGATCTTCAATTTTGCCTTTTCATTTATAACTTACCAAGTTCAAGTTTGTCAAGTTGAGCTACAGTGTCATTGACCCTTTCATTTACTTCTAACCATTGCTTATTAGTCCTTATTTGAACAAGCTCATCAAGCTTGTTCCATTAACTGGTAAAGTGTGGGAAGCCCTTATTTGGGCTTTATTCTGAAGTGCAGGTACCACAACTTAAAGGCTTCATATTCTGTGGTAGTGCTTCATATTATCTCTGAAGTAAAATATTTTGATTGTATGGATTTCCCTTGTTACAATTTATGGGAGAGTGCCCTTTGGCACTCTCCCATGAATTGTAACAAGGAAAAGACAAGTGAAAAAATGTTGACAACTAAAAATAATTTAGCACTCTACCAGTTAATAGGTCATGAGGTATGTTTTGGGGTAGAAAAATGAAAAAATAATCTTTGAATAGCAATTTTTGTATATCACAAGTGCAGATATGGCAGATTTGTTAAGATAAACAGTTAACAAAAAATAGCACAGACTGTTTTGTGTCTAAGAATTGTCATTATTAGGATAGTCGAGGTCTATGAGTGACATTACTTTAGTATTGATATTCTTTTGGACCAGTTTGAAAACCATGGTGATCTGCTGAAAATTGATAGCATGATTGTCCTTTTTTGTTTTACTGGAAATTTAATGATTGTGTGATAATTTGAACAGTAATTAACAGATTTCAGTAATGTTTAATTCATTACACATTTGCTTATGTCATAGTTCATCAGGGTTAGAGATTTGCTTGGCAGTGCAATGCTTTTTATCCTCTGCAAGGGAGGGATATAGTGAAGAACACCTCTGTGCATCTGTCTGTCCATCCATCTGTCCATCCATCTCTGTTCATTCATCTGAACTTTGTTTATGGCATAACTTGAATAACAATTGATGGATTTCAATTCTTTTTGGTATATGTCTCTATAACAATGATGTCTACAGCAAGTTTGATGACCCGATATCAAATATCTCTTTAAAATTATGGGAGTTATGGCCCTTTGTTAAAAATAGATTGTGTAATGCCTGTTTATGGAATAACTTAAAAAGTAGTAACCAAATATAATTTTTTTTGGCACATATCTCTGGGAGCAATGTCTGCCTCAGGTTCGATGAGCACCGTTATCCGGTGAAAATTGCCCCCCCCCCCCCACACCCTCTGGGTACCTCTTTCTGTTTAGTTTTGAGACCCTGATTCAGATTGAGGTTCATAGAGGGTAAATTTAGTGATGCTACCCTGGCAGCAGGGTAGCATCATTAAATTCACTCTCTGGGAACCTTATTTTGCAGATGACAGTCTATTTTCTGGCTTGGTACAGTTGCTTAATGTATGGAATTTTGCCTCCTTTTTGAGATTCAGAATGTCATTTTCTACATTAAGTATTGCATGGTAGTGTGTGTGTGATTATTATACTCCACGCTACGAAGTTGCAGGGGTATAATGTTTTTGACTGGTCCGTTCGTCAGTCTGTCAGTCCGTCAGTCAGTCCTACTTGTTTTCTGGGCTTTTTTTCTACACGCTTCCAGATATTGAGATGATTTTTGGTATGTGAGTCTAACATGGTGGCCTACAGATGAAGTTTGCATTTTGTTCTGCTCCACTGATTTTTACCAAAATTACGGCCCTTGGACTCTGAAAAATTCATCAAAATTACAGTTTTCCAGACTTTTTTCTACACGCTTCCAGATATTGAGCTGATTTTTGGTATGTTAGTCTGACATGGTGGCCTACAGATCAAGTTTGCATTTTGCTCCGCTCCATTGATTTTTACCGAAATTACAGCCCTTGAACTTTGAAAAGTTCATCAAAATTACAGTTTTGCGGACTTTTTTCCTACACTCTTCCAGATATTGAGCTGATTTTTGGTATGTTAGCTTAACATGGTGGCCTACAGAACAGGTTTGTGTTTTGTTCCGCTCCACTGATTTTTACCGAAATTACGCTCCTTGGACTCTGAAAAATTCATCAAAATTACAGTTTTCCAGACTTTTTTCTACACGCTTCCAGATATTGAGCTGATTTTTGGTATGTTAGTCTAACATGGTGGCCTACAGATCAAGTTTGCATTTTGTTCCGCTCCACTGGTTTTTACCAAAATTACGGCCCTTGAACTTTGAAAAGTTCATCAAAATTACAGTTTTGCGGACTTTTTTCCTACACTCTTCCAGATATTGAGCTGATTTTTGGTATGTTAGCTTAACATGGTGGCCTACAGAACAGGTTTGTGTTTTGTTCCGCTCCACTGATTTTTACCGAAATTACGCTCCTTGGACTCTGAAAAATTCATCAAAATTACAGTTTTCCAGACTTTTTTCTACACGCTTCCAGATATTGAGCTGATTTTTGGTATGTTAGTCTGACATGGTGGCCTACAGATCAAGTTTGCATTTTGTTCCGCTCCACTGGTTTTTACCAAAATTACGGCCCTTGAACTTTGAAAAGTTCATCAAAATTACAGTTTTGCAGACTTTTTTCCTACACGCTTCCAGATATTGAGCTGATTTTTGGTATGTTAGTCTAACATGGTGGCCTATAGATGAAGTTTGCATTTTGTTTTGCTCCACTGATTTTTACCAAAATTACGGCCCTTGGACTCTGAAAAATTCATCAAAATTACAGTTTTCCAGACTTTTTTCTACACGCTTCCAGATATTGAGCTGATTTTTGGTATGTTAGTCTGACATGGTGGCCTACAGATCAAGTTTGCATTTTGCTCCGCTCCATTGATTTTTACCGAAATTACAGCCCTTGAACTTTGAAAAGTTCATCAAAATTACAGTTTTGCGGACTTTTTTCCTACACTCTTCCAGATATTGAGCTGATTTTTGGTATGTTAGCTTAACATGGTGGCCTACAGAACAGGTTTGTGTTTTGTTCTGCTCCACTGATTTTTACCGAAATTACGCTCCTTGGACTCTGAAAAATTCATCAAAATTACAGTTTTCCAGACTTTTTTCTACACGCTTCCAGATATTGAGCTGATTTTTGGTATGTTAGTCTAACATGGTGGCCTACAGAACAAATAATCTATTTCACTTTTTGTGTATAAACACTGTTATTTGGGATAGCAATTCCAAATCTGACACCTTTTTTATAAACAAGCGTACACTAAAGTAATTTTATCAGCAAAGACCTAGTGTGACCTTACATTATTTACAATGTGTGTTGGAAAGATCAAATTGGATTTAAAAAGGTTGGTATCATTAAATCTTAACATGGCTCCACATTTCAATTAAAATTAATTCTGCTTGAATTCTTTCAATACCGTTGAAACTACAGAACACTGTTTTCTGCAGTATTCCTAGAATCTATGTTTATTTTTAAAAAATGATTAGATCTTGAAATATCGGGGCGCGTGGGGTATGTGAGCGTGCTCACTAAGGTTCTATATTTGTCTCAGTAAACTAGACTTGAAATATGAAATATTTGTCAGTATCCACAGTCAAAATGGCTGAGTTGTACATAAATAAATTCAAAATATGTACCACCACAAGACAGTGTGATGCATGCAAAATTTACAACTTGACTACTAAAGTCAAGATCAACAAATGAAATCCACATGCACATCAATTTTTACATGTTCGAGACATAACCTTTAAGTGGGAGGAGACATCACAATGAGACTTACACAACATGTGGACTGATGTGAGATGATGTGTCACACACAGAATTTATGGCCGACCAACCATGCAACATCACAGAGGTCAACACATGGAATCAGCATGCATATCAAAGTTTTTGTGTCCAGCCTTAACTATTAAATGAAAGAAGATATCACCATGACACTTACATGACACTTGAACAACCACTAGATGGTGTGTTACATACAAAATTTATGACCAACTCACAAAGATAGAGGTTTAATATCACATGGAATTAGCATGTACATCAATTTTTTATACCCCCACTGGGGTATACTGGATTGTGCCTGTCTGTGCACCCATACGTACATCTGTCCATCTGCACTCAGATGTCACTTCAACATTACTGCTCAGATTTCGAGGAATTGTAATACGGATGTTCATTATTATAAGAGCTTTCAGAGGCATCAGCCTTTTGCTCTTGGAGTATTTCTTCTGTGAGTTATGGCCCTTTGAATATACAAAAATAAGCTATTTTGAGTCAGTTCGCCTCATATCTCAGGTTTGAGTTATTGGATCTCAATGAAATTTGGAATGAAAATTGTTTATGGGAAAGGCTTTCAAATGAGTTTCTAATAATATTTCTTACTTTTCACTTTTTACGCTTATCCTCCTTTTTCACTGTTTGCCTCGTAAAATAGCAATTTTTTTTGTCTATTCGCCTCATTTTTAAGGTTTGGGTTATCAGATTTTAGTGAAATTTGGAATGAAGATTGTTTATGGGAAAGGCTTTCAATTGAGTTATACCCCTGCAGTAAAACAAAGAAAATACATGCAAATCACCTCCCCCCACATGTGGTATTATATCTTTGTTCTACATCTCTTATGTGGATGGTCCAATTGTTACTAGACTTCAGTAAAAGGTGTTTCTGGCCTTCACAATTACCTTGCTGTAAAACAAAGACAATAATTTTCCTGTTTGCCTGTTAAAATAGCCAATTTTTTGTTTCTGGTTTGGGTTTAGCAGTTCAATGAAATTTGGAATGATTATTTATGGGAATAGCTTTCACAGTATCATGGTTCATTTCTTCTCTTGTCATTGTTTGGTGGTATGCCCTGTGGGGGGTTGCTCTCGGCATGCCTCCCCCCTCCCCCCCCTCCCCTTGTGCTTGGCCCACAGCATTTTAGTAGAAAGAGATATCACAACAAAACTTCAAATGGACCCACTCAAGATGATGTGTTATGTACAGAATTCACGACTGAGCTACCAAGGTCACAGTCACTTATATGGATCAACATATGGAATCAGCATGCTCATCAGCTTCTTGGAAGTGAAGCAGTGCTTGTTTACTGTGGTAAACAAGCTCTGTTTCACTGGTAAAATAGAATCCAGTCACTAATGCTTGGGGTGCGAGTCCTCTAAAATAGGCAACATGGGATATAAAAGATTGACTCACCTTGACTTCAGACCCATGTTGTGGTCATGATTAGCCATTGTGCAGAAGTATGTGACCTTAAACACCAACAAAGAACAAACATCTTCTTGTATCTTGGCCATAACTCACACTATGGCACACCACTAGATGGTGTCGCATAAAAAATCACTCTTACGACTAACCCACCAAGATCCGGGAACCAGATAGAGGTCAACATATGTAATCAGCATGCAATTCAACTTTTTAGTAAAAGGAGATTTAGCAATGAAACTTACAAAAAACATAAGGCCTGTTAAAAAAAATTCTTGTTTCTCAGGCAATTTTCTCTCAATTTTGTGAGGAGGGCTGGAGGCTTCTTATTTTTGTTAATTCACAAAACAGTCCAGAAAATAGCTGGAATTAGAAATTAACTCCTTACATTGTTATGAGAAAACGACAAACAATTTATTCCAGAAGTGAAAATTTCCCATAATGCAGTTGCAAATTTAACAATTTGATAAAGATATAGTTGGTCAAATTTTTATCCCACAAGTGCAAAATAGTATCGATGAAGAGATTTCCAAGTAATAAAAAGTAATGATGAGGCAGCTTTTCAGTGATGAGGGAGGTGCCTGGGAAACAAGTATTTTTGTTTTACTAGCCTAAGTACCCCCACCAGTTGGTGTGTTACATACAACAAACCTTGTCCTGATTAGAACTTTCTGTTCTATTTTTTTGTAGGTCATTTTTTTTAAGTACTGAGACCAGGGAGCAATGTATTATCCACAATAACCCATTGACATGTGCCAACCTATTGGGTCACCAGTCTATTTTTATTCAGAATTTGAAGCTGTTATGGGCAGTTTGTTTATCCACTTTGATGGAAGTTTTCCTGCAGATGATCGTTGATGAAATGTGATGTGCCTTTACTTACAATACTAAAGCATTGCAAAGCCATGTTGCACTCAAGGGACAAATTTATCAGTATTATTAACTTGGGTAAAATATCATACGTGAACCATTTCATTTTTATTTTTATTTTAAGTTTGTATTGGTTATAATGAGAGAGCATGCAGGAGGGCCTAAGATACAGAATTTTAACTATTTTAGGCCTAATCTAGATATTGATTTTTTATGACCTTATGTCTGTATGTTTTAATGAAAAATTTAGCCAGGAACTCTCTTCATAGAATTTATTGTACTTATTAGAACTTGACTATAACAGGAATCTGTCTTTATCGTTTGTAAACAAATGTTTTAATATTCAGCATGCATCACTGACTCCTTAAAAAACAATATGAGTTGGCAAATCGAGACCCCCTCCTCTTCCTGTTGTGTTAGGTAAAGGGTTTATCTTTTGAAAACAAATGTTTTAATATTCAACATGCATCACTTGACTCCTTCTTAGAAAACAAGATGAGTTGGCAAATCGAGACACCCCCACCCCCCAACCTGCTGTGTTAGATAAAGAGTTAATTAAATTTGAAATATATGTCTAATGGCATGTTCACATCTTTTCATCTTTGCTGATTTCTATACGTCAATTTGAAAAACTGTCATATTATGTAATCTGTCCATCCATTAACATTTTTAGCTCAACTTTGGCGAAGCCAAATTTGAGCTTATGCCAGGACCAGTCGTCCGTCGTCCGTCTGGCTGCCTGACCATCTGTCTGTCTGTCTGTCCATCAGCAATTCAATACGGCTTGGGCTAGAGGCCGTATTTATGAACCGATCTTTACGAAACTTCTTGGGTACCTTTGGTATCACCGTGGGAAGAGAACGAGTGTTTTGGGGTCCGGTCCGAAATTCAAGATGGCCGATGGCAGCCATTTTGTAGAAAATTAGGTGTAGATTTTGGCACAGAACTTCCATATGAAAGTGCTGATTTGAATACTTTTTTGTGTGAATGTTTAGTACAATGTGATACATCACATATAATACAGGTTTTTTTCTCGTGCAGAAATTATGCAAATTAGATGAACTTTGATTTTTTTAGTGCTACTTACACACAGTAAGTACACATGTCAATACAGCTCCGGCTAGAGTATGTATTTAAGAACTGATCTTCACGAAACGTCTTGGATACCTTTCTTATCACCTTGAGACGAGAACGAGTGTTTCTGGATGCGGTCTAAAATTCAAGATGGCTGCCAGTGGCCATTTTGTACCGAAATTAGGTCTAATCAGTTTTTTGTACACAACTTCTATACTGCTCAGGCTAGAGGCCGTATTTATGAACCGATCATTACGAAACTTATTGGGTACCTTTGTTATCACCGTGGGATGAGAACGAGTGTTTTTGGGTGTGGTCCGAAATTCAAGATGGCCACCATCAGCCATTTTGTACCAAAATTAGTACAATCAGTCTTTTGTACAGAACTTCTGTATGAAAGTTCTGATTTGAATAAATTTTTGTATGAATGTTTAGTAACATGGAATACATCACATATAGTACGGGTTTTTTTCTCGTGCAGAAATTATGCAAATTAGATGAACTTTGATTTATTCAGTGCTACTTATATACAGTAAGTGCACATGTCAAAACAGCCCGGGCTAGAGTCTGTATTTATGAGCCGATTTTCACGAAACTTCTTGGGTACCTTTGTTATCACCTTTGGACGAGAACGAGTGTTTCTGGGTGCGATCCAAAATTCGAGATGGCTGTCAGTGGCCATTTTTTACGGAAATTAGGTCCAATCGGTTTTTTGTCACAATTTCTATACAGCTCGTATTTATGAACTGATCTTCACGAGACTTGGGTCCCTTTGTTTTCACCTTGGGACAGGAACAAGTGTGTTTTGGGGTGCATTTGTTATCACTGTGCTATGAGAACAAATATTTTGGGGTTCAGTCAGACCCACTCTGGGACTCAAAGATTTCTTTTCTAGTTAGCATCTGACTGTCACCCACCTTTACAATACTTTACCTATACATTTGTTACAGGCTGCGGTCAGCATTTATGTACAGACTGTTACAATACTTTATATGTACCGTTCTTATCAGGTCATTACCTAGATGTTTGTCATTGCCGTTTCATATACTATTCATGTACATGTCTTAACAAGTTGAGCTACAGTGTCATTGACACTTTCATTTATTTCTCCAGTTAGTATTAATTGATCATAACAAAAATTTATATGTCTAGTATTACAGGCCAAGTTCAAATATGGGTTCCATCCAAGTATCTTTACATGGGTTACAGCCCTTTTTAAACTTTGACCTCCTATTAACATTTTGGGTTTCTGACCGATCACTCTAGTTTGGATTGTTTGATCTCAACCAAAGTTGCTACAATTCAAAATGACTGACAGGCATATTTAGCTACGCCTGATGGTACTCTTGTTTGTTATATAATTTCATCATCAGAAAATTGATGTGATTTATTCAACTATTTGTAACATCTTTTCTATTCTTTATTTAGGTGGAAGGATTGTGAGTCACACCAACGAAGATCCATGTAAGGTAACAATTCTTTTCAATTATCAGTTTATTTTCAAGTACAAAGCTTTTAATTTTCAAAACTTGTGCAGTGGAGAGGGAGAGTGGTGGGTCAGTAGTTATGGCATTGGACTTCAAACTGAAAGGTCCATGATTCGATCCCCGTCAGGAGTAATTCGTTGTGTTCTTGGGCAGGGAAGTTAATCCTGATTGCCCATGTGGAGGCATGTTGGCACTGTGTTCTGAGGCATCCTGGTGCACTTGTCTTCAGCTAATGCCAACAATGCTTGTGCCGAGCTAGAATGTTGAGGAGCCCAGACAGTTGCTCGGTGGTTCTCTCTGGGTAGTATGGCTCCCTCCACCCATAAAACTGTCCAACACAAGGACACAAGGTGACCCTGGCTGTTGAAAGTGTCATTGAACCCCAATAAATCATTAATAAATAAATACTGCAGTGGAGCCCACTCTAAATTGTATACTTCTCAATTGAATAACCTTGTTAATTGAATATATACCCCCAAACCATTTACCACAGCTTTAGTACAAATGTCACCTGTTAATTCCATATAGAGTAAATTCCAGTTAATTGAAGAAAGAATCTTGTAATGTATCAAAGAATTACTCTTAACAGCCACAGAATTCCCCATGTTTGCAGACCTATTTGGCCTCAGTACATCAAATATAGACATTTATTCTATTTTGTCTTGTTTGTTTGATAGAATAATCCAGTTAATTGAATATTTTGGACTAACAAATAACCTATTCAATTAACATCAGGGTTTCCCCTAGGGGAAAATTTTTGGGTCTGGTAGTTTAAAGAAAGTGAAACTCAGACGCCGAAGGCACGTGCATATAGAGGGGGGGGTCAAAATTTTGATTTTTAGGTTCTCTCTGGTGGCATTCTGATCAATAAAATGCTGAATAATTGAAGTGGAAAATATGTATTTTTTCCTCCTACAATTCTCTAAATTCCCACAGGACACACAATACTACATCTGGTCGGAGGTTTCATACCCAAAACAACACAAAATCCACGAATCCTGACAGTGACTGAGCTTTGTTTACAACCGCTCGCGGTAATTTTCGAAAAGAACCATGATGCGGACGTGTGACGTCATGCATGTGCAATTACCGTACTGACTCGTGTAGAAGCCCAGGGTGTGCTTGCAGTGGATAAATTGCAAAGTGTGTGGGGGGGGAGGGGGGTAGAGAGGGGTGGGCTTCGGGATGAGGAATAGTGCTTGCAAGTCACGTTGGGATGCATCTGAAATTGGCGATATAAGACAAGTAAGTATCCACTGGGTCTGTTACGTTACTTTGGAAACCGCCTACCAATTTTATAGAATTTGCTATAAAAATTCTCATAATTATCTTGTCCATACGTTTCATTTTCAGATTTCGGGTTTTAATCCTCAATTTAATGAATAAAACAAACAGAAAACCATGCGGTGCTGTTTTCATTTTTTTTTGTACAGGTTACTCTCGAAGCCAGAAATGGACGTAAGTATGTCAATCAGCACTGCAAACCACCCCCTTGAAAACAGACACACATAGTCTGTTTAAAAATAGCTGTTTTTTTTTAAATATGTACATTTTTTACGAATAAACCAAAATATAGCTTCACACAAACTCAATAAAAAAATCATAATATGAAGACCAGATAAAATTTACAAAGCGGAATATGAATAACAAAATAGTTGCCTCACTTGGCAACATTCGAAAAATTGATTTTACACTGAAAGTCATAACTTAGTTATCCAATTATCCTGCATCTCAAATGCATTTATTTAAATTAACTGGGAAACTCGTAACAGTTTCAAATAACAGTACACAAATTTCCAATGACGGCCATTTACAATACAAATGTTACTAAAAATAAATGCCAGGAGACTGTGTTCCATTCAACATAGCACCTGACTTTTCAGACTTTCTGAGAGTTGGTGCGAATCAAACGTGGTGCGAATCGACCATTCCCCTTTGTGACTGTTTGTTGTCAGACTGAAAGACACCTTCCTTCTTGTTGTCATTATGACTTACCTTTTGCAGAATAAAACACTTTCTGTCGTGAATATTGCTAAAACCCACCCACTTTATTAAGGTATGATGTAGAAAAAGCTTGAAGTGTGTTAATTTAAAATTTACGAATGCATCGATATCGATTTACCGAAATGAGCACAATATCTCAAATTTTTTTGAAGATTTTTTGGTGTCATAAAAAGGTTGCATGCGCACCAAAAATAACCATGCGCGCGGGCCTGAGAAACAGAGGTTCTTTTTTTTATAGCCAAAATGAGCATGTTTTATTGAACCAATAATTCATAAATCATATCCCTGGTTATATTGTTATATAATTCTCAAATACCAGAGTTGTAATTATTTTTAGTTCCCTACCGGCATCGCCGGAGGGGACTATAGGTTTGCACACTGTCCATCCATCAGTCTGTAAGTCTGTCAGTCGGTAGGTCTGTCAGTCTGTCAGTCACACTTTAGTTTTCTGGAGTTTTTTTTGAAACGCTTCAACGGAATGATTTCATTTTTGGTAAACTACTATAGAACGATGACTTACAGATCAAGTTTGAGTTTCATGCTGATTGCATTATTCTTGTGTGAGTTACGGCCCTTGGAAATATGGGAAAAAGCACCAAAATATCAGTTTTCCAGAGTTTTTTTGGAAACGCTTCAACGGAATGAATTTCATTTTTGGTAAACTACTATAGAACGATGACTTACAGATCAAGTTTGAGTTTCATGCTGATTGCATTATTCTTGTGTGAGTTACGGTCCTTGGAAATATGGAAAAGCACCAAAATATCAGTTTTCTGGAGTTTTTTTGAAAATGCTTCAACGAAATGATTTCATTTTTAGTAAACTACTATAGAACGATGACTTACAGATCAAGTTTGAGTTTCATGCTGATTGCATTATTCTTGTGTGAGTTATGGCCCTTGGAAATATGGAAAAGTGCCAAAATATCAGTTTTTCAGACTTTTTTTGGAAACACTTCAATGGAATGATTTCATTTTTGGTAACCTACTATAGAACGATGACTTACAGATCAAGTTTGAGTTTCATGCTAACTGCCTTATTCTTGTGTGAGTTATGGCCCTTGGAAATATGGAAAAGCGCCAAAATATCAGTTTTCCGGACTTTTTCAGGAAACGCTTCAACGGAATGATTTCATTTTTGGTAACCTACTATAGAATGATGACTTACAGATCAAGTTTTATTTACACTCTGTCCATCCATCCGTCAGTCTGTCAGACTGTCTGTCAGTCATACTTTAGTTTTCCAGACTTTTTCTGGAAATGCTTCAACGGAATGATTTCATTTTTGGTAACCTACTATAGAACAATGACTTACAGATCAAGTTTTATTTGCACTCTGTCCATCCGTCAGTCTATCAGTCAGTCTGTCAGTCATACTTTAGTTTTCCGGATTTTTTTTGGAAATGCTTCAACCGAATGATTTCATTCTTGGTAACCTACTATAGAATGATGACTTACAGATCAAATTTGAGTTTCATGCTGATTGCATTATTCTTGTGTGAGTTATGGCCCTTGGAAATATGGAAAAGCACCAAAATATCAGTTTTCTGGCCTTTTTTTGGAAATGCTTCAATGGAATTCATGCTGATCTCATCTAGGTTATAACATTTGTATAATTATTAATGCTCATTAGTCCGGTAAGGGACATTGTATTGCTTCAGCGATACATGCGCTATTGTTTATTTTTAATTACCACTTTCTCATTAATTTCTGAACACCCGTTTTTCGCAATGAGTTGTGCATGCTCGAAAGTGGCAGTGTTCTTTCTCAATGAGTTGTGCACCGCTCGAAAGTGGCAGTGTTCAATCAGTATCTTTCTGATGATATTCAACCACTGTGAAAACTGTGAAAACTATATGTTGTGGGTGTGTTTCAGACAACTATTGACAGCAGCCTGCACACTCATTTGAAACAAGTGACAGCTTCCAAAACGAGTACATCATTTATCGCTCGAAATAAAAGCCAGTGATTTCGGACCAAACACGACAATTTGAGTCCGAAATTTTACAGGCGACGTTTAGGATTTGAACTTTATTTCCCCCTCTTGTCTGGGGGTTATAAAGTATCAGGTTGTCGCCAGTAATAGAAGGCATAGTATACAACGTAATTATGCCTATATTACGTGGAAACAAAGGATCCTGATTGTCGTTATGATACAGCATTGTACTCGACATTTTAACCACCAGCTTTTACTGTATTGTGCCTCCAGTTCTTGCTTCTGTGGGTCATGAAGTTTGGTGAAGTAGAGGATCTCCAGTGGTTCACCATGATTCAGAGCACCACTTTTGCATTAAATTCATCTTTGAGAGAATTGGCAATTTGATGTTAAAAATTGGAAAAAATCATACCCAAATGTCATTTGGAAAGGGTTTCATAAACAGCCTGTGTAGATACCCAAAAGAATCCCTGAGTGGTGAACACCAAAGTCTATTAAAAATAAATGTAAACAATTTTGTTATTTGTCTATGTCCAGTAAGGCAAGGAGACAAATGGATAATTGCTTTCTTCTCTTCTTTTACTGCAGACAACAAGTAAATGAAACAATTGTGTGAACATTTAGTACCAGCCTGACAAATGAAGTGAAACTTTTTTGCAACAACATTCCACCTCCTCCACCTCCCTCTAAAAAAAAGAGGAAACCCAAAAGTGTTCTTTACCATTTTTAAACTTCTTTGTTTTACAAGGATTGGCACACTGGATATACAATTCATATTAACGGCTCAATAGTGGGGGTATGTGAGATGACCTCTGCAATGGCAACTTTGTCACCTCACTCTTCTTCTCAAATACTGCAGGAAAATACCTTTTCATGGGACTTATTTATGCACCTTTTATCATTACAGATGTTACAGTGCCCTCATGGCCAAATTTGCAAGCGTAACAAAGCTATGTGTGAAACAGTATCATGTCCAGTATCTGCTTATTGTGATGGTGAGTATACAGTACTGTGATTGTAAAAACATACTTCTTGATCCGATCATGATCTCATCATCATCTGGTTGGGACTTGTGTTGAAATGACTGCGGAATTTTTGAGTTGACTAATCGAGGACGAAAAGTTGAGTCAAAGTCGACTAATTTCATCCCAGTACAATGGGAATGAAACTCTATGTTAGTCCTCAGACCAGGTTGCAGTGCCTCAGTTTGTGCCATGATCAGACATGCTAACCTATTGTAATTCATGGGATAATCACCAAATCACTCCCGGAATGCGACCTGTTTCACTTTAAATACCAGAAATTAAAACAAAGGGGTTTTGGGGCAGTTTAGTGTCAAATTTTAAGTGTGGACTGTTGTCAGTGTTGCCGAATCAGAATGAAAATCGGTGACTTACACACATAATATTTTAAATTCTACCTCCATTTAAATTAAGTTTTCAGTTGAATAAAATATATCAAAGGGCAACTAAATAACATATATTTATTTACTTGATTTAATTATTGTTTTATGCTCTATTTCGATTTGAAACCTGCATGGATATATAGGTCAAAAGTTACATTTTATACACAGTAATTCATGTTGAGTTCAGTATGAAAATAAAAGACAGGAAATGGATACATAATGGCTGTATTTTTAAATAGCTGCTAACACTGCATTTCACTCCATTGCATAGATTCCTAGCCTGGTGTCTTTTGCCGTAATGTCCCAAATGGAAAAAACATAATACATCACCAATGATAACCGATCCCAGAAGACCATGCACAAAATGGCCACACTCTTTTTTTAGATTGTTTACATAAATAAGTAACATGGATAGAACATTGCTTTATTCTCTGACTGTCAAAACAGTCAGCAGATGAGTATGTTTCATTTTTTTTTTTTTTAGCTCAACTTTGGCGAAGCCAACTTTGAGGTATTGTCATGGTCCATTGTCCGTCCGCCGCGCCGTCAACACGACTTGGACTAGAGGCCGTATTTATGAACCGATTTTACGGAACTTCTTGGGTACCTTTGTTATCACCGTGGGACGAGAACGAGTGTTTTGGGGTTCGGTCCGAAATTCAAGATGGCCACTGGCAGCTATTTTATACAAAATTAGGTGCAATCAGATTTTTGTGCAGAACGTCCATATGAAAGCTCTGATTTGAATAATTTTTTGTATGAATGTTTAGTACCATGGGGTACATCACATATAATACAGGGTTTCTTCTCGTGCGTAAATTATGCAAATTAGACTGACTTTGATTTATTTAGTGTGACTTTCAGCACTGTAAGTGGAAATGCCAATACGGCTCGGGCTAGAGGCCGTATTTATGAACCGATCTTCACGAAACTTCTTGAGTACCTTTGTTTTTACCATGGGACGAGAACCAGTGTTTTGGGGTCCGGTCTGAAATTCAAGATGGATGCTGGCAGCCATTTTGTACAAAATTAGGTACAATCAGATTTTTGCACAGAACTTCAATATGAAAGCACTGATTTGAATAATTTTTATACCCCCGACTTAAGTCGGGTGGCATATAGTGATTGAAGTGTGCGTGTGTCCGTCAGTGTGTGTGTCCATGTGTGTGTCCGAGCCAATAACTCCAAAACTGTTATGGTCACAGTCATCAAACTTCACACAATTATTAAGGACCATGGGAGGATGTGTCACACACCATACCAGGGTTCATACCTTCAAGGTCAAGGTCACATTTCAAGGTCACACTAAAATCGGTCAATATTCGTGTCTCAGCCATAACTCAGAAACAAATCATAGTACAATTGTTAAACTTTTTACAAATGTTAAGGACAGTCAGAAGGTGTGTCGCATATAATAGTTTCCACCGCATCTGCAAGGTGAAGGTCACAATTGACCTTCATATGTTCAGGGTCACAAATCGAGTCTCAAGCATAACTCCAAAACTATTAGGGCTACAATCCTTCAACCAATGCTAACCCTGCTTATGTGGGGTTAGTATGTTGGGGAGCTGACAGTTGCTTGCCGTTGCTCGGTGGTTCTATCTGGGTACTCCGGCTTCCTCCACCCGTAAAACTGTCGTGGTCATGATTAGCCATTGTGCAGAATTATGTGACCTTGAACACCAATAAATAAATAAATATAAATAAATATTAGGGCTACAATCATCCAACTTTGCTCAATTATAAAGGACAATGGGTGGTGGATGTGTCACACACCACAGCCAGGTCTGTAAGGTCAAGGTTAAGGTCACTGAAAATCATCAATATTTGTGTCTCAGCCATAACTCAGAAACGAACCAAAGTACAAATATTAAACTTTTTACAATTTTTTTTGTTTGATGGAGGTCAAGGTCACAGAACAAGGTCATTGCCACGTAGGGGGGCATACTCACTTCCAGGTAAATCTCTTGTTTGTGTGAATGTTTAGTACCATGGGATACATATAATACAGGTTTTTTTCTCGTGCATAAATTATGCCAATTAGACTAACGTTTATTTAGTGTTACTTTCAGCACTGTAACTGCAAATGCCAATATGGCTTGGGCTAGAGGCCGTATTCATGAACCGATCTTTATAAAACTTCTTGGATATCTTTGTGACCACTGTGGGACGAGAATGAGTGTTTGGGCGTCCGGTCCAAAATTCAAGATGGCCACTGGTGTCCATTTTCTACCGAAATTAGGTGCAATCAGTTTTTTTGTACAGAACTTCTATGTGAAAGATCTGATATGGATAAATTTTTGTATGAATATTTAGTAACATGGAATACATCACATATATTATGTTTTTTTTCTTGTGCATATATTATGCGAATTAGGGAAACTTTGATTTATTCGATGCTACTTACATGCAATTAGTCACATGTCAATACGGCTCGTGCCGTCAACTTAGCTCGGGCTATAGGCCGTATTTATGAACCAATCTTTACGAAACTTCTTGGGTACCTTTGTTATCACCATGGGACGAGAACAAGTGTTTTGATGTCCGGTCTGAAATTCAAGATGGCTGCCGATAGCCATTTTGTACAAAATTAGGTGCACTCTGATTTTTGAGCAGAACTTCCATATGAAAGCTATGATTTGAACAATTTTTTGTATGAATGTTTAGTACCATGGGATACATTACATATAACACGCGTTTTTGTCTCATGCATAAATTAAGCAAATTAGACTAACTTTGATTTATTCAATTTTACTTTCAGCTCGGTGAGTGCAAAAGCCAATACGGGTCGGGATAGAGGCTGTATTTGTGAACCGATCTTCCTGAAACTTTTTGGGTACCTTTGTTATCACTATGGGGCGAGAACGAGTGTTTTGGGGTCCGGTCCGAAATTCAAGATGCCCCCCCCCCCCCCCCCCCCGCCCCGGCAGCCATTTTCTACCAAAATTAGGTGCAATCAGTTTTTAGCTCATCTGAGCACAGCTCAAGGGGAGCTTTGCTAATCACTTTCTGTCTGTCATCCATTTGGTGCTAACTTTACATTATCGACTTTTTCTAACAAACTACTGAACCAAATTCAACAAAATTTGCTGTGCATGTTCCCTATCATATGTCAATTCAAGTTTGTGCAAATTAAGTTGACCCGCTCCTCGGTAGGGCTATGCCTAAAAAGGTGCTTAAATTTTAAAAAATCTTCTTCTCATGAACCAGCAGTAGCAGAGACTTAATATATGGTGTGCAGCTTCCTTTTGAGGTGTAGACTACGATTTGTTACTGAGAAGTTCGAGGAGCTATATTTACCTTCATTATGGGAGGGGCAAGAATTTTCGCACTGCCCAAAATTTCTATTTCTTATCAACCTACCTTGCAATTGTTTACTACAGGCTTACACTACAGTGGAAGAACCTAACTCGGATAAAATACTCTCTATTTTAATCTTTCCCAAGAGATTTGGGAAAGAAAAGTGGTGTAAAAACACCACGAAAAAATAAGCCAAAACTGGGTCGAGTGCCATTGGGGCACACCCAGTATGGGACGCTCTTCCATAGTACAAATCCACGACTTCCGTAAATCAATGTGCAGTGCGTCAATTCATCATTCTTTTGATTATCCGTACACGTGGTGGATGTGTGCCATTTTGCTCCGTAACAGTGATAATTTAACTCGTCGATAATGGTGTTCCTGTGACTGGAATTATGGATCTGAAGATTGTATAATAACAGGACTGTGTTTTATATATTCTCGTTAATATTTTCAACCACATTCTCATTGTATATTATTTACTATTCCGTTTTCGCGAATGTTTCGTTTTCGACATCGTGTCAACGCGATTCAACAATGAATTTTTCGGTTGATAATTTCATTGTTATTGGAGTTAGGTGTTAATCAGGGACTGTTTGGACAGGATTTCTTCACTCTGTTGAGGGCTGAATTTCTGTTTTTTCGGCCCCTGCCGACCGTCTGGGTTCTGTCGTGTACCCACCGTTTTTTTCCATCTTCTCTCGTAGTTGAGGGTGTTCTTCTCCTTTCTGTTTCTGTTGAGTTCACCTTTTTCTTCTACTGCTGTCACCTCTGTTATTTCCAGTTCGGTTCCTTTAGGGCATTCCTTTTGCCCTCGCTTTGTTGCGTTCTCGTGGCCGTTTCTTCCGCGCCCACGGGTGGTGTGGAACGCTGTCGTTTCGGGAACCTCCCGACTCGACCACGTCTGGTGTGAGTTATACCCCCTGTGGGGGATGTGCAGCTCCTCCCGCACCCGCTTGGGGAGGGGGTGAATGCTGTCGTTTCAGGGCCCCCCGACTCGACCACGTCTGGTGTGAGTTTTACCCCCTCCGTGGAGGATGTGCAGCTCCTCCCGCTCCTGCGGGTGGTTGGGAACGCTTTCTTTCGGGGCCCCCCGACTCGACCACGTCTGCTGAGAATTGCTCCCCCCTCCGTGGGGGATGTGCAACTCCTCCCGCACCAGCAGAGGGTGGGGAACGCTGTCGGGGCTTCCTGACTCGACCATGTCTGGTGAGAGTTATTCCCCTTCCGTGGGGAATGTGCAGTTTTTTTTTACTGTTCTGGATACTGCGGGAGCTGTTGGGTTTCTGGTGAAGAGATGCCTGGTTCTGGGACTAGGCGCCCTCTCCAGTTGACATCTGAGGCTGTCACTAGGGTTGTGACTCCTCCTTTGGAGGCCGAGCTAGGTGGCTCTCTCCGCTTTTCCACCAGTTCCAACAGCTCCCGTCGTATCTGCTGCTACTGCTGTTCCGTCTACAATGTCATTGGGCACCGTTTTTAGCCAGCCTCGGCTTATCCCTGCAAGGGTCGCAGGGATGTCTGTAGTGTGGTTGTGGGGTATCGGCCTCAGCCTTCCCCGACTTCAACTCAGCGAAGTCGGAAGTGGCTGCCGACTGAACCCCCTACTGTGTCCTCTCAGCCGTTGAGCACAGTAGTTTTATACCTGCAGTGGTCTGATGTGGTGTCTGGGAGTGTAGACGTGGGGGTATCGGCCTCAGCCTTCTCTGACTTCAACTCGGCGAAGTTGGAAGTGGCTGCTGGCTACTGTGGTCTCTGCACCGTCGAGCACCACAGCTGTGTCATTGGATTCGGATGTTCTTAGTGAGGACACTATGAACTCCGTGACGTTTCCGTCCACTCATTCTGGCCGCACGACCAGTTTTGGGGGACCAACGTCTTTTGTGCAGCCTGGACCTTCGGCCCCGCAGAGGTCCGTGGTGACTCTCATGAGTTCCCGCTATGTTGATCCTCGGGGTGTGTCGTACCCCTATACACGTCTGCCTTCAGACGTTTCGGCTGCCGCCCGTCATCCCGCGTCAGGTGTTTTGGAGGATCGTGACCCTTTGCTGGTTAAGAGAGTCAGAGGTGAAGCCACTTTGACGGTTCGTTCCCCTGTCGAACTGGCCAATACGGGCAGTGAGCTTAGGGAGGCCCTCTCCTTAATCACTCAGGTTCTGTCAAGGGCCTTCCCGTTGCTTCCAGCAAGGCAGTGAGTGGTTTCCAGGCGCCCCCTATGGCGCCGCCTCCCGGGATTGGAAACAGGCCACTTTCTGATCCCCCCTGGTGTTCCGCCACCATGGGAGGCGTCGGCTGGTTTGCCCACGATGGGCTATGTGTCTTCCGACTCAGGGGAAGAGTCCGACATACCTGACGTCGAGAGCCAACAGTCTTCTGACTTGGGGTCAGCTCTTGACTTTGTGTTTGGGTTCCTTCCAGATCTCAAACTGTCAAACCAGCCGAGAGTGTCAGCCCGGACGCGATCATCGGTCGCGCGCCTACAGCCTGTGGAGCATCCAGCTTCTGGGTGCCTTCGACTGTGCCTGTCAGTACAGGTGGTTGAAGCGTTTACAGCTTTGGACTAAATGAGTTCCAAGGCTGTGAAGATGTCGTTCTTCATCAAGGTTGACACTTTTTTGCCTCCGGTGTGTTATCGTTCCTACAATTTCGCCAATCCATCAGTCTGCCAGACTTTGACAGTCTTGGATCAGGACTCCAACTCCCAAGTCGGCCATTTTTCATATGGAGACTCTGGAGTCCGTGTTGGGCTTATCGAGAGAGATGCTGGAATTTCTCTCTTCGATCACGCCTCTGCTTTGCTGCTTATCTGCTCCCAAATAAGTTTGACGACGGGCAGGCTTTTTGTGTGTGCTGTCCAAGGTACTCATGCATCTTCTCACATGCATGCCTGTAACACGGCTAATCTGGAATTAGTTCGAAGGGACTCTGTGCTGGACACAGGCCGATCCCTTCCTGAGGAGCAGCGCGCTGCTCTTCGATCTGCTACTTTGGCAGGTCCGCAACTTTTCCATGGTTCCGTGTCAACGGTCCGGGATGACGTCCTACGTCATTCCAAAGATCAGCTGCTGTTTCGTCAGCTTGATCAGCCTTCTAGGGGAGGCAGGGGCCGTTCCAATCCTAACAAGTACCCTTCTGCCTCCTCTGCAAAGCAAAAGGCTGATCCTTCTGCCACCGCTTCTACTTCTTACTCAAGGGGTAAGGGTAAGTGTCGGCAGACTAGAGGGAAGTCTCAGGATTCTTCATTCAGTAGAGGAGGTGGTTTCTCCTCTCGCTGTTCTCGTCGGGGCTCGAAATGAAGGTCCTCCCCTCGACTCGTACCAGGTTGGAGGAAGGATAGCAGAGTTCACAGACCGTTGAGCCACCATCACATCCGTTCCTTGGTTGTTTGATGTTGTTCGGTCCGGACTGCGAATATCCTTCCAAAGGCACAACCACTCTGTCCGGGGTGCCTCTTCCAACCACAGTGCCTTCAGATGTTTTTTGTCAGGAATTTTTGTCCACGGAGATAGACAATCTCTTGACAAAGGGGGCGTTTGAGGTCGTCAAGAACATTCAGTCAGTGGGGTTCTATTCCCACCTGTTTTTGGTGCCGAAGAAGGACGGCCGACTCCGACCGGTTATCGATCTGAGTATCCTGAACCAGTCTATCATTGCTCCCAAGTTCAGCATGGAGACTTTCAGGTCGGTCCTCCGTTCAATTCACCAGGGAGATTTCGGTTCCAGCATCGACCTGCGAGATGCTTACTTTCACGATTCATCGGGCGTCACGGAAGTATCTCAGGTTTGCTTTTCTGGGGCGAGTTTACCAGCTCAAGGCCATGCCTTTCGGCCTCAACCTGGCTCCTTGGGCCTTCACCAGACTGATGTCGCATGTGATAGCTTTCCATCGCATGCACTCCAGGGTGACTACTTCGGCATATCTGGATGATATCCTCCAGAGGCATTCCATTGCTGCCTTACTGGAGTTGGATGTCGCCACTCTGTTGAGCTTTCTCGCGTTGCTAGGATTCAGAGTCAATGAGGAGAAGTCGGACCTGGTCCCTTCTCAGTCGTTGTGTCATCTGGGGATGGCTTTCCGCACCCAATTCAATTTGGTGGCGGTTCCCCAGGCCAAGGCTGTGATATTCTCAGCTTTTGCTCTGACTCTGTTCCAGTCCACATCCGCGACGGCACGGAGTTTTCTCTGGCTGATCAATCTCTGCGGTTCGGTGACGGATCTCATTCCTCTAGGTCAGCTGCGTGTCAGACCTCTCCAACACTTTCTGCTCAGTCATTGGAGACCTAATGTAGATTTTCTGGATCTGGTGCTTCAGTTTCCAGAATCTCTTTATCCTCACCTTCTCTCCTGGACGGATGTCCAGTGGCTTACGCCGGGTGTTCCGTTGGACTTACCCCCATCCAATCGCGTTCTGACGACAGATGCCAGCGATCTCAGATGGGGTGCGACGTTGGATCCTCTAGGTCTTTCCCTTCACGGGATGTGGGACCAGGATCAGGCAGCTCTACACATCAATCAGAAGGAGCTTCTTGCTCTTCTTCTGAGTTTCAGGCAGTGGATCCATCACCTGTCGAATCGCCAGGTCCTTCTGTTGTCCGACAATTCGACGGTGGTTGCTTCCATTTGGAACCAGGGCGACACGCACTCGGTTCCCATGTACGAATTGGCTCGGGATCTTCTACTGCTCGCTCAGGATGTCCACGCCGGGGTGGTTGTTCGTCACATTCCCAGTCGTCTGAACGTCCTAGCCGACTCTCTGTCCCGTCGGGGCATGGTCATTTCCACCTAGTGGATGCTCCACATGGCGGGTTCCATTGATCTCTTTGCGACTCGTTGGAACCATCAGGTGGACACTTTCGTGTCCCCGTGTCCAGATGCTCTGGCTTTCGCCGTGGACGCTCTGGCCCTCCTTTGGGACGGTCTTGTCGGCTACGCCTTCCTGCCGGTTCCGATTCCGCCTCAGGTTCTCGCCCAGATATGAACCTGCAGTCGTTGAATCCTTTCGATCACACCCGTCTCCTCGGTTGGTGTGGATCAATCTGCTCCACTCTCCGTTAGCGGCGGTTCCGGCATGTCTCCCTCTACCTCGCGACTTTCTTTGCCAAAGTCGCCTGAGGAGGTTTCACGTTGACCCGACTTCATTGTGCCTTCGCACATGTCTTTTATCGGGTCCTGTCTCCACTGTAGTGGTTTTTCGAGACACACAATGGAGTTGCTTTTCTTCAAGGAGGCACTCACTCCACTGGTTTAGACTCTCGATGGTGTGCGATCACTCTGTTGCTTCTGTCACTCCTTTGATCATACCGCTTGCGGAGTTTCTGGTATATGTTTGTTTCTGGGGGTCTCCAGCAATGGTTACATGCTTCGAAGACCTTTTTTCATATGTGGTACCGCATTGTTTCGACACTCATCCTTGCCTCTCCAAGCTTGTTCAGCTCTTTTCCTTGAAAAGGCCTAGGACTTTGGAGTTTACTCCAAGATGGTCACTTCCTTGGGCGCTCCTCTGCTTGGGGGTGGGGGGCATTCGTGCCTTTATCCTGGATGGATATGCGTTTTCTCACATGCCAGATCTCTCCTGCATCCATTTCTTGGTGGCTTTGTCTTGCTATTCATGCGCTTCCTCTCGTCTAGCTACTGGTGATTGTATTACCAATTGTTTTTTCTGCCACGAGGTGCGTGCATTGTCTTCCTCTTTTAATAACTCTGTCATGTTGTTGGATGACGGATGTTATACTGGCAGCCTACTGGAGAAATGCTACTTTCTCCTTTTATCTGTGACAGTTGCAGGAGCTGACAGAGGACCTTTGTCCTTGGGGCCCTCTTTCAGCTTTTTTCAGGGTCAGTTCCAGTTCTGTGCTGTTACTTCCCTTTCTGTCTGTGCATCACACTTCACCATATGCCTCATCTTTCATTGTCTTTTACTAATGTTTGTGATGCTATGGTTTGATTGGCCTATGGATCTCTTCCTCTGTCCATGGTTCCAGTGCTATCGAGTAATGTGTGGGTTGGTTATGTGATTCCCTCCATCCTATTGTCTATTTAGCCTGTAGTAAACATTTGCAAGGTAGGTTGATAAGAAATCTAAATTTTATAGTAAATTTCCTTTCTTATTATACCTACCGCAATTGTTTACATGGAGGCCCTCCCGTCTTCTTATTCGGGTAAGAATCCTTCCTCCCCGCTGATCACATAACTCCTGTGTTGTCGGAATCAAAAGAATGATGAATTGACGCACTGCGCATTGATTTACGGAAGTCGTGGATTTGTACTATGGAAGAGCGTCCCATACTGGGTGTGTGCTGTTGGCGCTCGACCCAGTTTTGGCTTATTTTTTTCGTGGTGTTTTTACACCACTTTTCTTTCCCAAATCTCTTGGGAAAGATTAAAATAGAGAGTATTTTATCTGAGTTAGGTTCTTCCACTGTAGTGCAAGCCTGTAGTAAACAATTGCGGTAGGTAAAAGAAAGGAAATTTACTATAAAATTTAGATTTTCCAAACCGAGAGGCAGATTTGAACCAAATTTGATATGAGGGCTTATTGGGTCATAAGTATTTAATTTATGCCAACATTCTTTTTCCCATTGCCCCATGGGAACCGCTGGAGCTAAAAATATTAAAATGCCCATATCTCCAAAACTACACGGCACTGAGAATTCTTATTTGGTGTGAAGCTTCCTTAGGACCAACAGAATGGAATGGTAAAAAAAATTGCTGTCGGTATCATGGGGTACTTTTTGGGGACTTTGAAAAAGTGCCGAGTCAGAATTTTTTAACCCTTTACCCAATGCAGATGATATCAAAATTTATTATTTTAAATATAATTTTTTAAAATTTTTAGCTCACCTGACTTTCAGTCAGGAGAGCTATAGTGATCACTCACCGTCCATCGTCCGGGGTCCGTTGTCCATGAACATGGTGTTTGCATCTTCTCCTCCCAAACCGCTGAACCAATTTAATTGATATTTGAGATAATAGTTTGTTATGACATCGCAATTTGATTTTGTTCAAATCAAGTTGCCTCGCCCATTGGTAGGGCCACACCCAAAAAGTGCACTGAAATCTTAAAAAATCTTCTTCTCATGAACCAGCAGTAGCAGAGACTTGATATTTGGTGTGCAGCTTCCTTTTGAAGTGTAGACTCAGATTTGTTCAAGAGAAGTTTGTGTGGATATATTTGGCGTCATAATGGGAGGGGCAAGAATATTTGCCCCTCCCAAAATTTCTATTTTCCAAACCGAGAGGCAAATTTGGACCAAATTTGATATGAGGGCTTATTGGGTCATAAGTACTTAATTTATGCAAAAAAAATGTTCCTGTCGCACCATGGGAACCGCAGGAGCTAAAAATAGAAAAAAATTAAAACGCCCATATCTCCAAAACTCCACGGCACTGAGAATTCTTATTTGTTGTGAAGCTTCCTTAGGACCAACAGAATGGAATGGTAAAAAAAAATTGCCATCGGTTTTATCATGGGGTACTTTTTGGGGACTTTGAAAAAGTGCTGAGTCTGCATTTTTTAACACTGTGGGTAATGGGAAAAACATGTAAGACTACTTTTCTCCCAAACCACTGCTCCAAAAGCTTTCAAATTTCACATATAACATCTTTGGAAGATTGTTTCACATGTTTATTGAAATGAATTCCCTGGGTCCATATTTGGGCTCTCTATGGGAGCCCAAGTGTTTAAATTAGTGCAGTATGAGGAGTCTTTTTTAAAAATCTTCTTCTTCAGATC
This sequence comes from Pictodentalium vernedei, assembly GCA_031216915.1. Classification (NCBI taxonomy): domain Eukaryota; kingdom Metazoa; phylum Mollusca; class Scaphopoda; order Dentaliida; family Dentaliidae; genus Pictodentalium; species Pictodentalium vernedei. Next base: position 111,285,259 of record CM062291.1, on the reverse strand, counting down.
TACCAATAAGAATCTTTTGATATTTGGTATGCTGCATCCTTAGGGGGGGGGGGGGAGGGGGGGGGGGGGTTGAGATTCAAGTTTGTTCAAGCCAAGTCCCTGGGTTCATATTTAGGCTGAAAATTTGGGGTTCTGTTTTTTATGTGTTTCGGTCAATTTTAAGTAAAAAAAAAGTTGTTTTTTTTACACTGAAAATTTGGGTTCCAGGTGGGACTTATAAAATTTTTGACCAAAATACGGAATTTTTTTGTGTTTTTTATGCGTTTTGGTTAATTTTAAGACAAAAAAACAAAATTTTTTTTAACACTGTAAATTTGGGGTCCGGGTGGGACCGAAATCCGGAATTTGTTTTTTCGTTTTTTATGCGTTTCGGTCAATTTTAAGAAGAAAAAAAAAATTTAGTCTGAAAATATTTTGTTTGGGACTAAAAATTTATGAACAAAAATTTAAAAAAATCTCTTTTTTATGTGTTTATCTCAATTTTGAGACGTAAAAGTGCAGGAACTTTTAGACTAACTTTGATTTATTCACTGTTACTTTCAACACTGTTAGTGCAAATGCCAATACGGCTTGGGCTAGAGGCCATATTTATGATCCGATCTTTATGAAAATTCTTGGGTACCTTTGTTATCACCATGGGACAAGAAGGGGGCGTGGTGGCGTTGCAGTAACTGATTCTAGTCAGATCACCGAAGTTAAGCAACGTCAAGCCCGGTTAATTCTCGGATGGGTGACCATCTGAGCAATCGATTCAGACTCCTGCATTGTGTCCTTGGGCAAGGCACTTAACCCCGATTGTCCACATGGCGGCATGATGATGCCGTGTACTAAAGCGTACTGCATGTCCATGGTGCACATGCCTTCAACCAATCTAACCCTGCCTGTGCAGCAGTGCGGAGTTATGTTGTTGGGGAGCTGGCAGCTGCTCATCATTGCTTGGTGGTTCTCTCTGGGTACTCCGTCTTCCTCCACCCCTTAAACTGTCATGGTCATGATTAGCCATTGTGCATAAGTATGTGACCTTAAACACCAATAAATATATAAATAAATGTAATGAGAATGAGTGTTTTGGGGTCCGGTCTTGCAGTCACTTTGTAATTGATTTACTATGGTTGACGTGGTCACAACAAAACTCCTTTATCTCTTATTCATTATTGTTGACTGGGTCACAACAAATAATGATTCCTGAATTTCCTGTCATATTCATTATTGTTGACCTGGTCTCAGCAAATACCAATTCCTGTCATATTCAAAGTTGAGCTACAGTGTCATTGACACTTTCATTAGCTTAACTTGATAAAGTCAAGGTAAGCTATTGCCATCATGTGTGCGGAAGTCGGTTTGTCTGTGAGTCTGTTCACATTTTCCTTTAGCACAAGCTACACCCTGTAGTTTTAGTCTGATCGTCACAAAATTTCATATGCAGGTTTGAGGTCATGTCTAGATGGCTGCCCGAGCCCAAAACCCCAAAACCATTAGCACAGTGTACAGGTCATATTTATGAAGGGATTTCATTGTAACTTGGTAGGATGCCTCTGTATAATATCTAGATGAGAACGTCCCCTTTTGGTTATGATCTGTCAACGATGACGGCTGCCCAGCCTGAAACCCAACAAAAACTTTTAGCACAGTTTACAGGTCATATTTAATATGGAGGGATTTCGTAGTAACTTGGTAGGATGACTCCGTATGATGTCTAGATGTCAACTTTCCCATTTAGTCGCAATCTGTCAACCGTGATGACTGCCCAAGCCCAAAACCCCCAAAACTTTAGTCTAGAGGTCGTATTTATGGAGGGATTTCATTGTGACATGGTAGGAAGGTTGACTCCATACAATGTCTAGATGAGAACGTCCCCTTTTGATAACAATTGGTCAACTGCCAAAAATATTTATAAAGGGATTTCATTGTAATTTGGAAGAATGACTCCAGATAATGTGTAGATGAGAATGTCCCCTTTTGGTCATGATAATTCAGCAATGACAGCTGCCCGAGCCCAAAACCCAAAAGCCTTTAGTACAGTCTACAGGTCGTATTTATGGAGGGATTTCATTGTAACGTGGTAGGTTGATTCCATATGTCTAGATGATAACGTCCCCTTTCGGTTATAATTGGTCAACTGTGATGGCTACAGGGACCCGAAGTCAGAAAACTTTTAGCACAGTTTACAGGTCATAAGTTTGAAGGGATTTCATTGTAACTTGGTAGGATGACTCCAGATAATGCCTAGATGAGAACATCCCCTTTTGGTTGTGATCATTCAACCTTGATGCCTGCCCAAGCCCAAAACCTGAAAAACCTTAGCACAGACTACAGGTCATATTTATGGAGGGATTTCATTATAACTTTGTAGGATGACTCAGTATAATGTCTAGATGGGGATGTCCCCTTTTGGTTGTGATCGGTCAACCGTGAGGGCTACACAGGCACAAAAGCCCAAAAACCTTTAGCACAGACTACAGGCTGTATTTATGAAGGGATTTCATTGTATGCTACTCAAAGTTTGCTATGCACCAAGTATATCCAACTACCTGTTTTAAGTTTTAATTGAAATATCGTTCTGAAAAGTGTATATATTTTATATTTAATTATATCTTTAATGATTTAAGCACAGAAATCAAGATTTTGCTTGTGTTTGACATTATTTTTTAGCTTTTGAATACGATAACCATGGAAAATGGATATTATTGGTAAAATAGGAAATTTTTCAAATTTGCCAAAAAGTTGATGGAGCGAACTGATATGGTTTCAGTATCGAGTATGAGACCCATTATTGTTAATTACAGCTTGACAAAGCTTTCTCATGCCCCCAATCAGGTTCCAGATGGTCCTTTGTGGGATGTTGTTCCATTCTTGGACCAAGCTCCTGGACACTGCTTGGTTGGACATTACGGACTGAAATTGCAAGCTGCAACTCATTCCAGACATGTTTGATTGGATTGAGGTCAGGGGATCTTGCTGGCCAGTCCATATGCTCAGTCCCCTCCCTCTGTCGGTACTCTCCGACAGCATGGGCAACATGAGGATGGGCATTATCATCCCTCAGAATGAATCTTATCACCCACTGCACCTGCATATAATCTGACGTGGCGTACAGGATCTTGTCAGTATACCACTGTGCAGTCAATGTACCACAGTCAAGGACACAGTGCTCTGTACGTCCATCCCAGCTGTTGCCACCATAGACCATTATTGATCCTCCACCATAGCGGTCATGCTCAGCAATGTTGGGTGCATGGAATCGCTCTCCTGGTCTTTTACATACCCTAGAATACCTATCTGTGTTGTCTAGGCAGTACCTTGGCTCATCTGTAAAAAGGACAGGTCGTCAATCTTCTCTGGTCCATCCAACGTGATCCATGGTTCATTCATATTGTGCCTGGCGTTTGTTCTGGAATAGTTGAATGCGAATACATGGTCATCTCGATCGGAGACCACCTTCATGCAACCTTGCCCGGATAGTCTGCATCGGAACATTTACCCTGGATGCTTTCTGAAGGTCACTGCAAAGCTGGGTTGCTGTGTCAAAGCAGTTCCTACGGGCCAGAATGATCAAAAAACGGTCTTCAGCTGCAGATGTTGCCCTGTCTCTGCCACCACCATGTTGCCTGACTGGTGTGCCATACTGCTGAAATCTGGCCCCCGCTCTGGTGATAAAGTGCACACCAAGGGCATCACCAACCTGACGATGGGTAGCCCCTTGTTCCACCATCCCTACAGCCCACCACATTTCTGCTTCAGACAAATGTCTTCTTACATTTGCATATTCAATCATTAAATCACAAGGGTTTGTGTTGAAATGAAGACTGAATACCCTACATATCTCATGTACAATGTAGACAGTACACAAAAACATCATGGAAATCAAGGGGTACATGTTTGAATGTCACGAAAAGTCTGCCTGCTAAGAGAGCGAATGTAAACACTGGGGACCGTCGCAGTACATTCCTCAATCATATCCACCAAAAATATCGCAAATGTGTCACAAGAAAATTTCACAATGATGTGTCAAATATGTGGTGCTTAGTAAACTTTGAGTAGTATAACTTGATAGGAGGACTCGTTTTGGATTAATTTCACTGTAAATTGGTAAGTTTTGTTGATATACATTAACTGTGAGGGCCACATACATTAACTGTGAGGGTCACATTAACCCACCCCTCAATTCTTTAGTACAGTCTACACATATTATTTTTATTGAAAACATAACAGAAAATTAACATATTCCCAATTGTCACAATTCTTGTATTATTATACCACCCACTTGAAAAGTGGGAGGTATATAGTGTTCACTTGGTCCATCCGTCCGTCCGTCCATCCATCCTTAATGCTTTAGGGGGGTACACATCTGCTATCCGGAACTCCTCCTAAACCAGTGAATGGATTTCATTGAAACTCTCAGACATTCTTTTACATACATTGAAGATGTTCACCTCCTATTTTCTTTTCAGATATTTTCATTTTTACAGTTTCCCATATTGAAAAATGAACTTTGTCAGATTCAATTGACATGCTGTACAGATCTGCTATCCACAACTCCTCTTAAACCATTGAAAAAATTTCATTGAATCATTCAAACATTCTTTTACATACATTGAAGATGTGCACCTCCTCTTTTCTTTTCAGATATTTTCATTTTGACAGTTTCCCAAACTGAAAAATGAACTTTGTCAAATTCAGTTGACATTCTGTACAGATCTGCTATCTGCAACTCCTCCTAAACCATTGAACAGATTTCATCGAAACTTTCAGACATTCTTTTACATACATTGCAGATGTGCACCTCCTATTTTCAGTATTTTCATATATACAGTTCTCCATATTCAAAAATGTTCTATTCACGACCTCTTTTAAGCTAGTGAATGGATTTCAATGAAACCTTCAAACATTGGTGTCAGTGTTTGTGCTCTCTTTATTAAACACACTTTTACTGTTGTAAAATGTTTCTTGGTGGGAGCGGGTGGTATCATTTAGTAAGCAGTGCTCACAGTTTTTCTAGTTTCATAATCCTTTCGTAAACATTATCCTTTTCATCAAACATAACACACAGACAAGTTAAGCTACAGTGTCATTGACACTTTCATTTTATTGTCCACATTATGTTGACAGCGGTTGAAGAATAATTGGGTAACTAGCTTGTTGCCACATGAACAGACTGTGATAACTGATGATAAAACAGAAATTCATGTACCAGCGGGGTACTGTCAGTGTAACTTGCACTGGGAGAGGGATATTATAAATGTTTCCGACTAGTTGCTGGGCAATTTTCTAGTTGACTTACTTAATCGCATTGATGTTGATTAATTGATGAATCATTTCAACACTAGTTGAAACACTTACATGAAAATAACACCTAGGGTCCAATGCTCTCTCATGGTTTTTTTTTTTTTTTTGTCAGGTGAGATTCTACAAAGCTGTTGGCAAAGAAATGTGATTCAGCCATAATTACCTGTCTGTTTCTGTTATCACAGTACAGTGGGAGCATGTTAATTGAATTGTCACTTGCCAGTGAAAAATATTTAATTAACAGGAGTATTCATTTAACAGGAATTTGGTAATTTTCCTGTATTCTAAACATAAACGGGGCATTTATTTTATTATATGTTGTTTAACAAAGCTTTGTCAAATGAAATGGAATGAAATAAATGCCATATTGGAGCATAGTGGCTCGGTATTTACAACATTGAACTTCAAACCGAAAGATCCATGCATCGATCCTTGCCAGGGATAACTGTGTTGTGTCCTTGGGTAAGGCACTGAATCCTGATTGCCCATGAGGTATCACAGTGTACTAAAATGTTCTGCCCATCTATGGTGCTCCTATCATAAACCATTGCTAACCCTGTTTATTGGTTAGTGGGGAGTCTGATAATTGCTCGCCGTTGCCCAGTAGTTCTCTCCAGGTACTTTGCCTATTCCACCCTTAAAACTGTCCGACATGAGGTGACTGGTTGTTGAAAGTGTCATTAAACTCCAATAAATAAATAAATGCCAATATTGAATGCAGTTAGGACAAATAGGTTAAAAACATGAGGAATACTTTGGTGATCCGACTAATTCTTCGATATTTCACCAGATTTTTTATATTCTGTTAAAATTGTCTTGGCAGTTACTGAACTCCCCTTATTTATACACCTGTTTGTCCAAAGTACATTCAAAACAGGCAGATTTAATCTGTTTGATCTTGTTTCGTAAGGCTTCATGAGCTCTGTAAAACAAGATATAATTGAATAAATGCTCTGTTTATCTCTAGAATAAACTGAACTATCAAAGTGGCTATTCAGTTAACATGATTCCATTGTAATTACACACCCACTTCTTCCAAGAAAGGGTCATGTTATCTTCACTGTGTACAGAACAGCGTATTATGAAGTTTACCCCCACGGGTACCCGGGGAAGTGGAGCAGTGCTTGTTTACTGTTGTAAACAAGCTCTGTTTCTTTGGTAAAATAGGGCCCAGTCACTAATGCTTGGAATGTGAGTCCTCTAAAATAGGCAACATGGGGTATAAACAATTGACTGACCTTAACTTTCTATTTTGTGGTCATGATTAGCCATTGTGCAGAAGTATGTGACCATAAACACCAATAAATAAATCACAAAGTGTACGATTATGTGATGTTGTTTTGTTAACCCTTATGCTAAAACGATCCCCGTGAGAAGTAAAGCTGTGCCTGTTCACTCCGGTAAACAGACCCTGTTTTACTGGTAAAATAGAACCCAGTCACCAATGCTTGGGAGGTGCAAACCCTCTCTAAAATGGACAATATGGCTTATTAACGCTCACGAATGGTCTTGAGTTGATACTCATGTTGTGGTCATGAATAGCCATTGTGCAAAAATATGTGACCTTAAACACCAATAAATAAATAAATAAATAAATTAAATAAATAAATAATAAATATGCTAAAACAAAAGACAGATGACACTTTTGGAAATAAAATTCTTGAATAAGTTAATTTTTCTTTTCTTTTTGCGTCAAAAACATAGCTTATGATCCCTCATTGGAATGAACTCATTCCAGTGAAAGATCATGAGCTATATTTTTGAGACAAAAAATGAAAAAAATAATGAAAATCTGATGGTGTGTAGCATTTTCAAAGTTTGGTCATTATGTTGGGTAATGGGATAATAATGCCATATTTGCACCTTATTATTTGCAATATTTCTGTAGAAAATTGGAAAATGAACCAATTCGTACTAAATTGTACACTCCTGTTTCTGGAATATTTTTTCTCTGGCAAAGTGGATATTCAGTTAACAAGGTGCCACTGTATTAATCACCTTCAATGATTGTTCATGTTTTTTGTGTCAAAGCAGTTTAACAGTCAATGATGAAATGATGAAGTTAACAAGGAATGGGCATTGGGTAGCAAATATAATTTGATCTGGCAGACCTAAAGCTTCCATCATTCTGGCAATACATGGAGATTATCAGCACAATGATGTTTTCTGGTTTGCTGTAATGCATCAAGTTGAGGACCTACCAATCATTATTATACCCCATGCAACAAGGTTGCGGGGGTATAATATTTTTGACTGGTTCGTCCATCAGTCCGTCAGTCTGTCAGTCCATCAGTCCTACTTGTTTTCCAGACTTTTTTTCTACGCGCTTCCAGATATTGAGCTGATTTTTGGTATGTGAATCTAACATGGTGGCCTACAGATCAAGTTTGCATTTTGTTCCGCTCCACTGATTTTTACCAAAATTACGGCCCTTGGACTCTGAAAAATTCATCAAAATTACAGTTTTCCAGACTTTTTTTCTGCACGCCTCCAGATATTGAGCTGATTTTTGGTATGTTAGTCTGACATGGTGGCCTACAGATCAAGTTTGTATTTTGTTCCGCTCCACTGATTTTTACCAAAATTACGGCCCTTGAACTTTGAAAAGTTCATCCAAATTACAGTTTTCCAGACTTTTTTCTACACGCTTCCAGATATTGAGCTGATTTTTGGTATGTTAGTCTGACATGGTGGCCTACAGATCAAGTTTGCATTTTGTTCCACTCCACTGATGATTTTTACCGAAATTACGGCCCTTGAACTTTGAAAAGTTCATCAAAATTACAGTTTTGCAAACTTTTTTCCTACACACTTCCAGATATTGAGCTGATTTTTGGTATGTTAGTCTAACATGGTGGCCTACAGAACAAGTTTGGGTTTTGTTCCGCTCCACTGATTTTTACCAAAATTACGTTCCCACAGACTTTGAAAAGTTCATCAAAATTACAGTTTTCCGGGCTTTTTCTCTACATGCTTCCAGATATTGAGCTGATTTTTGGTATGTTTGTCTAACATGGTGGCCTACAGATCAAGTTTACATTTTGTTCTTCTCCACTGATTTTTACTGAAATTACGGCCCTTTGACTTTGAAAAGTTCATCAAAATTACAGTTTTCCGGACTTTTTTTCTACACGCTTTCAGATATTATTGAAATTTCGGCCATTTTAGTATGTGAGTCTACCACAATGACTTACAGATCAAGTTTGTGTTTCGTTCTGCTCGTCTGATTTTTGCGGAAATTACGTGCCCTGGACTCTGAAAAATACAAATAGCAGATTTCCGGGTCATTTTCCTAAAAATTACACTTTTACGAGTTTGAAATATCGGAATGCATGGGGTATGTGAGCATGCTCACTAAGGTTCTATATTTGCTTGAGTCTGTATAGTTGACAAGTATGATACTGCTTAATGAAGGTGTGATACAGCACCAAGCCTTGAAATATGCAGGCTGTCATCAGCAGAACAATATTCCCATAGGATGAATTTGGTGATGCTACCCTACCCTGTGAACCTCAATCTTAATCACAGTCTCAGGCCTAAATAGAAAGAGGTACCCAGAAGATAAATTGGCCCACTGTATGGGATAGCATCAGAAATTCCCCCTCTGGGGACGCCATTCTGCAAATGACTGATTGCATATTTCCAGACTTGTACAGCACACCAGAATTCTTCAGCACACTGACGATCTTTTATTATATACCTGCCTTGAGGTACTGATTAATTAGTATGCCGCGATGACCCATTTTAGATGACAACAGGCAACACACTTTTTCCATGGTCAGAATCCTTGAAAAGTGTTAAAGCCGCACAAAGTAGATCTTTTGTTTCTTGGGCCATTATTTATAAAATTTCATGCGGGCAAGTGGTTTTTAGCTCACCGAAGGGAACTTAACTTATCACTTGCCGTCTGTCGTCTGTCGTCGTTGTCCATCGTCCGTCGTGAACTTTACATTACCGACTACTCCTCACAAACTACTGGAGCAAATTAAACCAAATTTGGTGTGCATGTTCCCCATCATATGTCAATTCTCACTTCATGAATTTTTTTTTCCAAAAATTCAAAAAAAATCTTCTTCTTCAAATCCACCAGGCAGAATTCTTTCTTATTTGGTATACATCATCTCTAGGGGGTGCAGATTCAAGTTTGTTCAAATCAGCCCCCTGGAGTCATATTTGGGCTCACTATAGAAGCCCGAAATTGAACTTAGTGCATTTCAGGCAAATTTCTTAAAAAGTCTTCTTCTCAAGATCCAGCAGGCAGAATCTTTTGATATTGGGTATGCACCATGCTCAGGGGGGGAGATTCAAGTTTGTTCAAGCCAAGTCCCTGGGTTCATATTTGGGCTCACTGTGGTAGCCTGAATTATAACTTAGTTCAAAATGAGGAATCTTCTTTAAAAATCTTATTCAGATCCAGCAGTCAGAATGTTTTGATATTTGGTATGCAGCATCCTTAGGGGGGTGAGATTCAAGTTTGTTCAAGCCATGTCCGTAGGTCCATATTTGGACTCACTGTGGGAGCCTGAATGATAACTTAGTTCAAAATGAGGAATTTTCTTTAAAAATCTTCTTCTTCAGATCCAGCAGTCGGAATGTTTTGATATTGGGTTGGCAGCATCCTTGGGGGGGGGGGGGGGGGGGGGGGGGGGGGGGGGGGGGGAGATTCAAGATTGTTCAAGCCATGTCCCTAGGTCCATATTTGGACTCACTGTGGGAGCTTCATTTGTAACTTAGTTCAAAATGAGGAATTTTCTTTAAAAATCTTCTTCTTCAGATGCAGCAGTCGGAATGTTTTGATATTTGGTGTGCAGCATCCTTAGGGAGGTGAGATTCAAGTTTGTTAAAGCCAAGTCCCTGGGTTCATATATGGGCTCCCTGTGGGAGCCCGAATTATAACTTAGTTCAATATGAGGAGTATTCTTTAAAAATCTTTTTTTTAGATCCACTGGTCAGAATCTTTGGATATTTGGTATAAGCTTTTCTTAGGAGGAGCAGATGCAACTTGTTGAAATCAAATCTCTGGGTTGATATTTAGGCTACCATGTCAGGTGAGCACCCTCAGACCCCTTGGGGCCTCTTGTTATATGTACCCATACCATGTATGGTACACATAATGTCGGTATCCGGGGTGGCCCTCCGTCGTTCGTCCATCCTTTGTCTGTCCATCCCTCTGTTTGTCTGTCCGACCGGCATCCATATCCATTTCTTTGGCATTCGATAACTTGAAAAATATTGCTTAGATTGTTATGTTACTTTATATTTGTGTTCAGGTTACTGTTGTGCCGAGCTGTATAGTTTTTGGTGTAAATTTGATAATTTGATCCTGAGATATTAACCCTTTATCCTTCAAATTGAGAATTCTTCCAATCCCTTTGGCATGAGATAACTCAAAAAATATCAATCCAATTGTCATGTTACTTTTTATATATCTGCAGGTTACTGATGTGCCGTGCTGTATAGTTTTTGGTGTAAATCTGGTAATTGATCCTGTGATATTAACCCTTTATCCTTCAAATTGAAAATTCTTCCAAAAATTGGTCTTGAGATAATTACAGTTTTCTAATAGTTGCGCATATGGGTACACATCTGATGATTTAATCGGCCTATTTTTTATTTCTGTAATTATTTCTTTGCCATCAAAAGTTCATATTTGTTTACGACAACCAATGGCCCAGACTAGCTGGTCCAAACTCAACATTATCAAGGGCCAAACACAAATTCTGAACCCCCCAATCCCCCAAATTTACATACAAAAACTAAAAATTAAAAGTCCTATCTGGCCTTCCATACTTTTACTCTCTGCGCATGTGCAGTGGTCAGGAAGAAACCGGAATTGGCGCCAACATTTCAATACAGCTCGGGCTAGAAGCTGTATTTATGAACCGATCTTTACGAAACTTCTTGAGTACCTTTGTTATCACCGTGGGACCGAGAATGAGTGTTTTGGGTACTGTCTGACATTCAGGATGGCCACCGGCAGCCATTTTGTACCTTAGTTAGTGCAATCAGCTTTTTGTACAGAACTTTTGTATGAAAGTTCTGATTTGAATAAATTTTTGTCTGAATGTTTGGTAACATGGAATCCATCACATATAATACAGGTTTTTTTCTCGTGAAGAAATTCTGCAAATTAGATGAACTTTGATTTTTTCAGTGCTAGTTACACACAGTAAGTACACATGTCAATATGGCTCGGGCTAGGATCTGTATTTATGAACTGATCTTTACGAAACTTCTTGGATAACTTTGTTATCACCTTGGGACAAGAACGAGTGTAACTGGGTGCGGTCCAAACTTCAAGATGGCTGCCAGTGGCAATTTGTACTGAAATTAAGTCCAATCAGTTTTTAGCTCACCTGAGCGAAGCTCAGTGGGAGCTTTACTTATCACATTCTTTCCGTCGTCCATCATCGTCCAGTGTTAACTTTACATTATCGACTTCTCCTTCAAAACCTCTAGCCCAATTTTATTCAGAGGTTGGGTAATTGTTTATTACCTAATGCCAATTCGGATTTTTTTCAAATGAAGTTGCCCCTCCTCCTGGGTGGTGCCATGCCCCAATGGGCACCAAAATCTTTGAAAATCTTCTTCTCATGAACCAGCAGTAGCAGAGACTTGATATATGGTATGCGGCTTCCTTTTAAGGTGTAGACTCAGATTTGTTCAGGAGAAGTTTGATGGTCTGTATTTGGCGTTATGGGAGGGGCAAAATTTTTGGCCCCGCCCCAAATTTCTGTTTTCCGAATCGAGAGGCTGATTTGAACCAAATTTTATGTGAGGGCTTATTGGGTCATAAGTCCCTAATTTATGCCAAATTTGTTTTTAACCGTAGCCCCATGGGAACTGCAGGAGCTAAAAATAGAAAAAAATTAAAACGCCCATATCTCCAAAACTGCATGGCACTGAGAATTTTTAATTGGTGTAACGCTTCCTTAGGACCAACAGAAAGGATTGGTCCAAACAAATTGCCATCAGTTTTATCATAGGGTACAGTTTCGGGACTTTGAAAAAGTGCTGAGTCAGCACTTTTTAACACTGTGGGCAATGGGGAAAAACATTAAAAAATCTTCTCTAGATCCAGCAGGCAGAATCTTTTGATATTTGGTATGCAACATTGTAGGGTGGATCTGATTCAAGTTTGTTCAAATTTGCCCCCTGGGTTCATATTTGGGCTCAGTATAGGAGCCCAAATTTGAACTTCATGCATTTCAGGCAAATTTCTTTGAAAATCTTCTTCTCAAGATGCAGCAGGCAGAATCTTTTGATTTTGGGTATGCAGCATGCTTAGGGGGTGAGATTCAAGTTTGTTCAAGCCAAGTCCCTGGGTTCATATTTGGGCTCACTGTGGTAGCCCAAATTATAACTTAGTTCAAAATGAGGAATTTTCTTTAAAAATCTTCTTCAGATCCAGCAGTTGGAATGTTTTGATATTTGGTATGCTGCATCCTTAGGGGGTGAGATTCAAGTTTGTTCAAGCCATGTCCCTAGGTCCATATTTGGGCTCACTGTGGGAGCCTGAATGATAACTTAGTTCAAAATGAGGAATTTTCTTTAAAAATCTTCTTCTTCAGATCCAGCAGTCGGAATGTTTTGATATTTGGTATGCAGCATCCTTGGGGGGGGGGGGGGGGGGGGGGGGGGGGATTCCAGTTTGTTGAAGCCATGTCCCTAGGTCCATATTTGGGCTCACTGTGGGAGCTTGAATTGTAACTTAGTTCGAAATGAGGTATTTTCTTAAAAAATCTTCTTCAGATCCAGCAGTCGGAATATTTTGATATGTGGTGTGTAGCATCCTTGGGGATGGGGGGGGTGGGGGGGAGATTCAAGTTTGTTAAAGCCAAGTCCCTGGGTCCATATTTGGGCTCCCTGTGGGAGCTCGAATTATAACTTAGTCAGAATGAGGAATTTTTCTTTAAAAATCTTCTTCAGATTCAGCAGTCGGAATGTTTTGATATTTGGCATGCAACAGCCCTAGGGGGTGAGATTCAAGTTTGTTTAAGCCAAGTCCCTTGGTTCATATTTGGGCTCACTATGGGAGCCCGAATGACAACTTAGTTCAAAATGAGGAATTTTCTTTAAAAATCTTCAGATCCAGCAGGTGAATGCTTTTGATATTTTTTATGCAGCATCCTTAGGGGGGTAAGATTCAAGTTTGTTCAAGCCATGTCTCTAGGTCCATATTTGGGCTCACTGTAGGAGCTCGAATTGTAACTTAGTTCAAAATGAAGAATTTTCTTTAAAAATCTTCTTCTTCAGATCCAGCAGTCGGAATGTTTTTGTATTTGGCGTGCAGCATCCTTAGGGGGGTGAGATTCAAGTTTGTTAAAGCCAAGTCCCTGGGTTTATATATGGGCTCCCTGTGGGAGCCCAAATTATAACTTAGTTCAATATGAGGAATATTCTTTAAAAAGCGTTTTTTTTTTAGATCCACTGGTCAGAATATTTGGATATTTGGTATAAGCTTTTCTTAGGAGGAGCAGATGCAACTTGTTGATATTTAGGCTACCATGGCAGGTGAGCGCCCGCAGGCCCCCTGGGGCCTCTTGTTTGTACACATCTTCTATATGGCTCAGGCTGGAGGCTGTATTTATGAACCAATCTTTACGAAACTTCTTGGGTACTTTTGTTATTACCATGGGACGAGAACGAGTGTTTTGGGGTGCGGTCCGAAATTAAGATGGCCACCAGCAGCCATTTTGTAACAAAATTAGTGCAATCAGTTTTTTGTACAAAACTTCTGTATGAAAGTTCTGATTTGAATAAATTTTTGTATGAATGTTTAGTAACGTCGAAGACATCACATATACTGGTTTCTTTCTCGTGCAGACATTATGCAAATTAGACTTTTATTCAGTGCTGCTTATACACAGTAAATGCACATGTCAATATGGCTCGGGCAAGAGGCTCTATTTTTTAACCAATCTTCACGAAACTTGTTGGGTACCTTTGTTATCACCTTGGGATGAGAACGAGTGTTTTTGGGTGCAATCCGAAATTCAAGATGGCTGCCGGTGGCCATTTTTTACCAAAATTAGGTACAATCAGTTTTGGGTACAGAACTTCTATATTAAAGTTTTAAACTTTACCTATATATTTGTTACAGGCTATGGTCAGCATTTGAATAAATTTGAATAAATTTTTGAATGAATGTTTAGTAACATGGAATACATCACATATAATACAGAGTTTATTCTCGTGCAGAAATTATGCAAATTAGATGAACTTTGATTTATTCAGTGCTACTTATACACAGTAAGTGCACATGTCAATATGGCTCAGGCTAGAGGCTGTATTTGTGAACCGATCTTCACGAAACTTCTTGGGTACCTTTTTTATCACCTTGGGACAGGAACAAGTGTTTTGGGGTACGTTTGTTATCACTGTGCTATGAGAACAAATATTTTTGGGTTCAGTCAGGCCCACTCTGAGACTCAAAGATTTCTTTTCTAGTTTAGCATCTAACTGTCGCCCAACTTTATGATACTTTACCTATATATTTGTTACAGGCTATGGTCAGCATTTATGTACAGACCGTTACAATACTTTATATGTACCTTTGTTATCAGGTCATTACCTCGATGTGTGTCTTTGCTGTGTCACATACTATACTTGTCTTACACAAGTTGAGCTACAGTGTCATTGAGAATTTCATTGAGGATGCCAGACACAAATCAGTGCAAGAATTGGTGACTCCAATGCTGTTAATGGATGAGGGAAGTGAACTACAATGGTTTCAGACATTCAGGGCTGTAACTTTATAATAATTATAAAAATTATTTCATGTTTCCCATTTTTGGGACATGCACCTGCCATCATCATTCTTGCTAATGATTAATCCACTGTTTGTTAAGTATTCCTTCCCTATCTTTCGATGAACCCTTCCTGTTAAACTCCTAAGCTTTTTAGCTATATTTTTCCACTATACCAATGGCCCAGACTAGCTGGTGCAACCCAATTTATTACCAGGGCCAAACACAAATTTTGAATCCCCTAAACCCCCAAAATTTGCCAAAAAACTTAAAAACAAGAAGACCAGTATGGTCATACTTTTGCGCAATGCGCAACTTGTTGTCAACGACAACAATAGGCTACCGCCATCTTGTCATTCTGTTGTTTGGCCCAAGTCAGATCAACACGTATCCTGACTTTTGGGCTATAAAATCCTAAAGTATAATGTAGCCAGACACAATTTTGAAGTGGAATGGTGGAATAATTGCAGCAGAATCTAGCTGAATATGGACATTGAGTTTTTGAACATTCAGGGCTATAACTTTATTGAAATTAAATAATATTTCTTGTTTTTCCCATTTTCGGGATATGCACCTGATTTGTTCATTTTTAGCTCAACTTTGGCGAAGCCAAATTTGAGCTTATGCCATGGCCCGTCGTCTGTCTGTCTGTCTGTCCATCAACAAATGGATACGGCTCGGGCTAGAGGCCGTATTTATGAACCGATCTTTACGAAACTTCTTGGGTACCTTTGTTATGATCGTGGGACGAGAACGAGTGTTTTTGGGTGCGGTCCGAAATTCAAGATGGCTGCCAGCCGCCATTTTGTACTGACGATGCAGAAATCTGTTTTTTGTACAGAACTTCCATATGAAAGCTCTGATTTGAATAATTTTTTGTATGAATGTTTAGTACCATGGGATACATCACATATAATACAGGTTTTTTTGTAAGTGCAAATGCCAATACGGCTCTGGCTAGAGGCTGTATTTATGAACTGATCTTTACGAAACTCCTTGGGTACCTTTGTTATCACCGTGGGACGAGAACGAGTGTTTTTGGGTCCGGTCCGAAATTCAAGATGGCCGATGGCAGCCATTTTGTACAAAATTTGGTGCAATCAGATTTTTGCACAGAACTTCCATATGAAAGCGCTGATTTGAATAATTTTTTTGTGTGAATGTTTAGTACCATGGGATACATCACATATGATACGGGTTTTTTTCTCGTGCAGAAATTATGCAAATTAGATGAACTTTGATTTTTTCAGTGCTACTTACACACAGTAAGTACACATGTCAATACAGCTCTGGCTAGAGTCTGTATTTATGAACCGATCTTCATGAAACGTCTTGGGTACCTTTGTTATCAACTTGGGACGAGAACGAGTGTTTCTGGGTGCGGTCCAAAATTCAAGATGGCTGCCAGTGGCCATTTTGTACCGAAATTAGGTCTAATCAGTTTTTTCTACACAACTTCTATACGGCTCAGGCTAGAGGCCGTATTTATGAACCGATCTTTACGAAACTTCTTGGGTACCTTTGTTATCACCGTGGGATGAGAACGAGTGTTTTTGAGTGTGGACCGAAATTCAAGATGGCCACCAGCAGCCATTTTGTACCAAAATTAGTGCAATCAGTCTTTTGTACAGAACTTCTGTATGAAAGTTCTGATTTGAATAAATTTTTGTATGAATGTTTAGTAACATGGAATACATCACATATAGTACGGGTTTTTTTCTCGTGCAGAAATTATGCAAATTAGATGAACTTTGATTTATTCAGTGCTACTTATACACTGTAAGTGCACATGTTAATACGGCTCGGGCTAGAGGCTGTATTTATGAACCGATCTTCACAAAACTAATTGGGTACCTTTGTTATCACCTTGGGATGAGAACGAGTGTTTCTGGGTGTGGTCCAAAATTCAAGATGGCTGCCAGTGGCCATTTTGTACCGAAATTAGGTCCAATCAGTTTTTTTGTCACAACTTCTGCACAGCTCATATTTGTGAACTGATCTTCACGAAACTTCTTGGGTACCTTTGTTTTCACCTTGGGACAGGAATGAGTGTGTTATGGGGTGCCTTTGTTTTCACTGTGCTATGAGAACAAATATTTTGGGGTTCAGTCAGATCCACTCTGGGACTCAAAGATTTTTTTCTAGTTTAGCATCTGACTGTCACCCACCTTTACAATACTTTACCTATACATTTGTTACAGGCAACGGTCAGTATTTATGTACAGACCGTTACAATACTTTATATATACCTTTGTTATCAGGTCATTACCTAGATGTTTGTCATTGCTGTGTCACATACTATACATGTACATGTCTTTGTCTTGACAAGTTGAGCTACAGTGTCATTGACACTTTCATTTGTTTATCATTATGTGTGTGTTCAATGTTCACCTTTTTCCCCTTGAATCCTCTCATTAGATTTTTAAGAACTATTTGCCGTTTGCGAATTTGTTATTAATTCAAATTCTTCTTAAAAATCTTAGATAATTTACGGAATGTGGATTATTCGTACCCCCTTTGTCGGGTACCGGTTATTTTTGACATAGTCGGGCGTGTCTGTTTTCCATTACCCTTCTCTATGGGGAATCTTCTGGGGAAGTTTCTCTATTGTTAAGGGTATTCTTGGGATACCGGTTGTCTGACCTGGGCCTTTGTTGTGCCTGTTTTGGACTTGGTTACCGGCTCCTATTCAGTTTAAAATTTTTGCCTCGGATATATGTGTATTATGAAGTCCTCATGTTCGAAATGTAAGAGGAAGAAGTCCTCTCTTGATTCTCATTCATCACGTTTGGCTTGCACTCGTTGCTCGAAAGATGGTACCTGTGCAACTTGCTGTTCTTGGGATTCCAAGCGATGGAATTCCCTCTCAACTTATGTATGTGTTGGCGAAGCACCGATTTCGGTGCTTTCGCCTAAGGTAACTAATCAAATTTAGTTTCCATTTCAGAGGAACAAGAACATAGTATTGGTTATGGTATAACATCAAATTCTGTGCCGCCGTCGTCTTCAGATACAGAGCATGTTGACTTACGAGGTATCGCAGAATACTCGGTACCTTGGGCAAGCAGACGGTCAACTAGCTCGACCGGTGTAACAGAGCCTTCAATTAGTGCTTCCGTACTGGAAAAATCCATAGCGGTCCAGGATACGGAGGATGGAAGACAGTCCTCTGTTAAGACGACGGCACGTAAGGGGAAGAGGCCAGTCAAATTGAAAGGTGCATCAGTAGCGAAGCATTCTTCTGTTTTGGGGACAAAACAGAAAGATTCGACTTTTATTGCCAGTTCCGCTGGTAGTCCGGTAGAAAATGCTTCGGAACCAGTTGTTTCTGATGTACCTTTCTCTGCTTGTGCGGCTGGCAGTAATCTTGATATAAGAGCCTCTTCTTCGTCCATTTCCAGGACTCAGCACAGTAGACAGCATGCTAGTCGGCAAGATCCAGAGGTGGAGAGTCAGAGCCAGGATCTGGCTCTCTCTAAGGCTAGCATTTCGAGGCAAACATCTTTTTCTAAAAGGTGGACACAGGGCTCTGTGTCAGATCACCTTCCGGAGCCAAAAGGCATAGACCGGGGGTGAACATAGCCTCGAATACGGAATTGCTGGAGCAAATTGCCCAGCTAATTGCAGACTTCCAGCTGCATAATATGCGGCCGTCATCGATCTCCGATTTGGATGATTCGGACTGTGCTGTATCGACAGAAAGAAGGGTTTCCTCAATAATCAGTATGCCGATAATAGACCAGACCAGGAACCTCTAGCTGGTAGTGTCAGGGAGTTTGATGAAGACGAGACTGACACTACATCTTTGGCTGAGCAACATATGGAAACTACGAGGTTCCTGCATGATTTTTCACCTGAATTAATTCCTTCTGGTCAAGTTCTGCTTCTTCTAGAGCCAAGCGCCTGTCTTCTTTGGACAGGGAGGTCATTAAGTTGAAGGAAAGTATCCTTCTGTATCCGTCTCAATCAGTCCAAGCGTTAGATGCATTTGCTTGTTGTGACGAAGCTATTTCTGACCTGGCTCAGGGTAGAAAAAATTCTTTCCTTTCGGAAAGGAAGCTTGACCTACCGTTTAGAGGCAATACCTTCTTAAATACGGTAGGCGAGAATAATATTCCAAGAGCTCCTCTGCAATTGGATGACGGAGCTAGGGACTTAGGTATGTCTCTTCCGTCACCGTGTAGCGTTAGTTCTGTTGTTATAGTCACTTGCATTGAATCTAGCAGAAGTATTTTGGACGCTGTCATATGCAGATCATATTTGCAGGGCATTGGCCGGCAATTTGGAATCTGAGAGCTTACAGGAGTTGTTATCTCCTTTGAGAGTGCCCTCTCGCGCCATCATGTATACATCATTCCACTCTGCTCTTTCAGTAACAAATTTAGAGTTGGTCAGGCGCGATGCTGCCCTTAAATCTACGTCATTTATTGACGACAGTGTTAAGAGCTCTCTAAGGGACGCTCCTGTTTCGGGCTTTTCATTATTCAATGATCAGTTAAAGCTGTATTTGAAGATGCTTCTAAGAAAGCTACAAGTCAGCTTTTGTTGCGCTCAGCTTCGCAACCTCAGCCTTCCACAAGTGCTACTCCTCGGAGAACTAAATTTTTCTCCAAGAGAGACTCAGCCCATGCTGCTTTTAAAGCAAATCGTGGTCGTGGTGGCTCGAAACAAGGGAGCGATTTCAAAAAGGGGATGACGCAGTCGGAAAATAATGAAACGCGTAACCCCACACCGACATCACAGAGGGGTGCGAGAGCTTCACGTGGTTTCTCGTATACGCCTCGTAAGTCCTACAATTGAAGATTTCGAGCTCTGTTCTCCAGTTGGCGGAAGGCTTTCAATATTCGCAAGCAACTGGAACAAATAACTCAGGATTTTTTGGTTTGAGACGTTGTAAAAAATGGTCTCCGTCTTTCTTTCCGGAGAAAACCTCCATTAACGCGGATTCCGCGTTTTGTGAACCTTTCACAAAATATAACAAGAGAGAGGCTTTCATTTCAGCAGTAGACTCTCTTCTACAAGGAGGCAGTAGAGGTCATAGAGAATCCAAATTCCAAGGGATTCTGCAGGCATCTTTCTTCTTGTGCCGAAGCCAGACGGCTCGTACAGGCTGGTTATCGATCTCAGTTGGATAACAAGCTAATAATTGCTCCAAATTTTATATGGAGTCAATTCGATCGGTGAGAGGCATCATCCGAGTGAACGATTACGCCGCAAGTATAGACTTCCGTTTCATGGTTCAAGGAGAAGTATACCAGTTCAGAGCAATGTGTTTTGGCTTGAACCCTGCTCTGTGGGCATTCACTCGGGTGGTGAATTCGGTGATGAGCCATTTTAGAGCTCACTCGGCTTCAATGACGTCGGCATATTTGGTACGAAAATTTTCATGCTCTTCAAAGCGACGTTCAGAGTCTGCTATCGCTGTTACGATGCCTACTAGTAGGTTTTATATAATCATTGTCGACAAGTCGGATTTAATACCGACGAGGTCCTTTTGTTCATCTGGGATGAGTTTCGATACTCTCAACAATCGGGTCTGTTTGCCGGTACCAAGAGCAAAATTAGTTTCTATTTACGCAAATATTGCATAAACACACAAGTCATTTCTGCAACTGCAAGAGAGTTTATGCGGCTGTTATGACTGCGGCACCGCCGCGGAGTTAATTCCGCTAGGTCGTTTGCGCACTCGTCCACTTCAAATTTATCTAATTCAAAATTGGAGCGTAAAACGTCAGTTGTTGGACAGTCCGATTGTTTTAACACAGTCAGTAAAACATCTTCAAATTTGGGCGGATATCCAGTGGTTTTCCCAGGGAATACCGCTTCAGATTCAGGAGCCATCATTCATAATCATGACGGATGCCAGTCAGGAGGGTTGGGGTGCTTCTCTGATTCCGGGCGATCAAGTATGTCTCGGCTTATGGGAGAGTCAGTTTCTTGGGTCCCATATAAACTACAAAGAAATGAGGGCAATTTGGTTAGCTCTAAATCATTGGCTCAGTCGAGTAATAAACTCACATGTTCAAATTCTGTTGAACAATTCAACAGTAGTAGCCTATATTCGGAATCAGGGAGGTACTCATTCCGTCCAGCTGTTGAATCTCACCGAAAAGATTCTTCTTTTCTTTCAAAAGAATCAGATTCTGATATCGATTTGTCATATTCCAGGTCGTCTCAATGTAATAGCAGACTTTCTATCGAGAAAGGATCGCCTGCAACCTTCAGTATGAATGTTGAAAAAATCTGTCTTCAATCAGATTTGCTTCCAGTGGGAACATCCAATGATCGATCTTTTTGCCACGAGTCTGAACAATCAGTAACAGACCTTTGTGTTTCCATGCCCGGACCCTCAAGCTTATGCAGTAGACGCTCTGTCAATTTCATGGAACGGGATAATAGGGTATGCTTACCCTCCAGCTCCCCTCATTCAACAGATCTTGCTAAAGATAAAACAGTCTTCTTGCAAGATTCTACTGGTTGCAAGTCTGTCAGCTCACAGACAGTGGATAATTCTTCTCCGGGAACTTCTTTGGGACCTTCCACGGAAGTTACCACTTATCCAGGATCTTCTGACACAGGGGAAACTCTGTCGGCTTCCTGCACGATAAACAGTTTTCCAGACGAGCAATGGACGCAATTTCTAACTGTAGGAGGACCTCCTCTTCGTTAAATTATGAAGCGAAGTGGAAGGTTTTTGTTCGTTGGTGTGAATCACAATTGATTGATTTTTTTAACCCAACTATTCCTCAATTAGCTAACTTTTTTATCTTTTTGATGAAGTTAAGCTACAGCCAGTCACTGTTAAGGGCTATAGGTCTATGCTCTCTGACACCTATGCACACCAAGGGAAATTAAACATTGGGTCAGATGTATCTATAAATACTTAATGAGGAATTTTTCTGTGAATAGACCTCATACCTTGAGAGTAGTCCCTCAGTGGAATTTAGCTAGGATTCTTCTGAAACTTCAGAAAACACCTTTTGAACTGTTAAATACTGTTGAGTTTAAATTTCTTACTTATTACACGGTTTTTCTTTTAGCGTTTTGCATTAGCTAGAAGAGTTAGTGAGCTTCATGCTTTGTCTGTTGAAGACTCTCATTATCGTAGTGTTGGTAATTCTATTACTCACACTACGAAAGTGGGATTCTTATCTAAGAATCAGGTTCCGTACAAATAGCCTAGCCCTATTCTTATTAAAGCATTACCGTCTTCAGATGGTCAGAGACCTTTGTTGTGTCCAGTAAGAGCGCTTAAGATTTATAAGGAGCGTTCTAGTTTTATTAGAAGAGGTAGGAAAAGGTTATTTCTTCTCTTCTTAACAGAAATGATATTTCTGTTCATTCAATATCTAGATGGATTCAGTTAGCTATTCGGTCAGCTTATAATGCTTTGTCTGTGAATCAGAGAATAGCTTATAAGATTCAGCCCATGAAGTTAGAGCTTTAGCTTCTTGGGCTTATGCTAGTAGTACTTCTTTGAAGGTTTTGATGCAAGCTGCTTATTGGACACAACAGATGACTTCTACCAAATTTTATCTTCGAGATTTAGAATAAATTTTGGATGATCTCAGATCTTTAGGACTGTTATTGGTAGCTCAGAAGGTCCATTCTGATTAGGATTTTCATTCAACCTTCTGTTTGATCTGCTCTAGCACTGTCTCCAGTCTGCTCCCCTCTTCATTTTGAAGTGTACATGTAGTTACTTTCAAAACAAGGGGAAGGGGTGGGGGGGGAGGTATTTCCAAATAGTCATCTGGCTTTAAAGTGGAAAACATGGACATAACTCCTTCAGTGATAGTATCCTGGGGTTGGGCTATGGTAGTTTTAATGTGTAGCTTGATATGAAGCAATTTTAAATGTATTATATGCTTTTAATCCTATCCAATACTCGGATATTTTTAATGATTTATAAAGAGTCTCATTTCTCTGGACTTCTTAATATTTTGGCTTCCTTTATCAAATTAGCATAATGGGTTATGCTAGGCCTTAAATAGAGTTACACCTATATTTTCAATGTTTTTCTGAAATAGGAGCAATGAATATTAAGTACTAGGCCCACCTGCCTGTTTACTATTCTCAGCTAGTCTGGGCCATTGGTATAGTGGAAAAATATGAAAAATTTATACCAATTTTATTATTTTTAATACTTACCAATGGCCCAGACGGGGATGGCCCTCCCTGGAGTAGACACTCCTTCCTCCCCGCTGAGTTTTATTACAGTTCTTATTAACATTAACAGGCACAACAATAAGAATGACAAGATGGCGGTAGCCTCTTGTTGTCGTTGACAACAAGTTGCGCAAAAGTATGGAGGACCATAATAGTCTTCTTGTTTTTAAGTTTTTTGGCAAATTTTGGAGGTTTAGGGGATTCAAAATTTGTGTTTGGCCCTGGTAATAAATTGGGTTGCACCAGCTAGTCTGGGCCATTGGTAAGTATTAAAAATATTAAAATTGGTATAAATTTTTCATTTTTTATTGAAATTTTTTATTAGCTCGCCGAAGGGAGCTCAACTTATCACTTGCCGTTCGCCGTCGTCTTCCGTCGTCGTCGTCCGTCATCATGAACATTTTTCAAATGACTTCTCCTTTGAAACTGCTGGTCTGATTTTCACGAAACTTTATGTGGATGTTCATTACTATATGGCAATTTATGTTTGTTCAAATGAAATGGCCACGTCCCTTGGGGGCTCTGTAAGGGGCATAACTCTGATATCACCGTATGAATTATAGAAAAATTATTAAAAAATCTTCTTTTCCAGAACCAGTGGGCAGAATCTTTTGATACTTGGTATGCAGCATCTTGGTATGGGTCTGATTCAAGTTTGCTCAAATCGGTCCCCCTGGATTCATATTTGGGCTCACTATAGAAGCCCAAATTCGAACTTAGTGCATTTCAGGCAAATTTCTTAAAAAATCTTCTTCTCCAGATCCAGGAGGCAGAATCTTTTGATATTTGGTATGCAACATTGTAGGGTGGATCTGACTCAAGTTTGTTCAAATCGGCCCCCTGGGTTCATATTTGGGCTCAGTATAGGAGCCCAAATTTGAACTTAGTGCATTTCAGGGAAATTTCTGTAAAAATCTTCTTCTCAAGATCCAGCAGGCAGAATCTTTTGATATTGGGTATGCAGCATGCTTAGTGGGGTGAGATTCAAGTTTGTTCAAGCCAGTTCCCTGGGTTTATATTTGGGCTCACTGTGGTAGCCCGAATTATAACTTAGTTCAAAATGAAGTTCATTTTTTCGAAATTTTTTTTTATAAATTTTTGAATTTGATTTTGGTTGCGATCATTCATGTATCTTTATCATATATTTTTTTTAATGGAGTTTGTGCTATTGACTTTTTTTTTGATTGTAATTATGAAAGCTTACTGCTCTAAATGCAAGGCGAGGAAGTCTTCTTCAGTTTTACATGCTTGTTGCCTTGCCTGTAGTAGATGCACTCCTGTGGATTCTTGTCCTACTGTATACATTGGCATGACAGACCTTCGAGACGGGTGTTGTGGTGCATTGTTGGCGGTGAGATTCCTATGCCGGAACTTTCACTGTAATATAGTTAAAGTTTTTCAGTTTCTATTTCAGTGGAACATGAACATGGTGATGGTATTGTGACATCCATCCAAAGTGTGCTATCGTCGTCGCACTCTGTTGAGCAATTAGAGCTAGCTGCAAGGTGCTCATGAATATAAGCAAGAGTTAAGGCCTCTAGTTAGAGTTGTTAATACCTTGCAAGCAGCTAGCTCGACCGGTGAAGCTGTTACTCCGTCCATGGGAGCCTTGATACCAGGTAAGTCTGTTGCGGTTGAAGGGAGTGTATTTGGGTAGAGCAAGCACCTTAAAATCAAAAGTTCACCCAGCAATGACGGAAATAGGGAGGTAGTCAGCAAATTTCTTTTAGGGAGGCTCAGCGAGGTCTAATAAGAGCACGAGCAGGAGAGGCCCCTCTCTAACCCAACAACATTTGGGGCCAAATATTGTTTTGAGAAACTTGCACAAGCTGGAACCCAGTTTTCTTTTCGGGAGGCTCGGCTCGGTCTGATAAGACCGTGAGAGGGAGAGGTCCCTCTCGAACCAACAACATTTGGGGCCAAATGTTGTTTTTAGAAACTTTCACGAGTTGGAGCATACGTCCAACTGCCACTCGGGATGCTCCGTCTAGACTGCAGCTGGGGTCGGCATCAGTCACGGCTTTCTCTGCTACGTTATAAAAGCACAGAAGACTGCATGCTAACTACCCGACTTCGTATATCCAGCCAGTTGAGCGAAGACAGAGACAGTCGTCTTTACCCATGAAGTCGGACCATCCAGTAGCTAGAGATCCGAGGCTTTGTTCATCAGAACGTTCGGTGGAGGGATCTATCTCCGGATCTTAGTCCCAGGAGTAGCAAACAGCGAAAAAACAGAAGAGCGCTACTCCTCAAGCCTCGGTAATTGTGCAGCTGATTGCAGCATCCCAGCAAGAGTAAGAGCAGACTCCGGTGGTGAGCTGTCAAACGCTTCTGGGTTGCTCCAGTCATCTGTACACGCAGGTGCTAATGACTGAATGTCACAGCTGAATCAGTCGGATGGTGAAAAGGACAAGGAGGAGGATATCTCTTCCCTTTCAGAACAGCATATTATTAATTATCAATACTATACTGACCTCATTCCACCTGATCAGCAAGCTGTGACTACTAGAGAGAAACTGCTGTCGTCTCTGAAGCAGATTTCGAGTAGATGAAAGAGGATGTTCTTTCCTTCCTGAAACAGTCTCGACTAGTGTCTGAGGCCTTCGGCCATGTTATCAACGCCATATTCACCTCTCAATGGCTGAGAAGAAGGTGGTTTCTTATCGACATCTTCAATAAATATACTGTTCCTTGGAATACGTTCATTTAAAATGGTTGGAGAAGATTCCAGAAAACTCTGTGTTTAGATGAGCAGGCCGGGGATGAAAATATGTCCCTACCTGCATCATTCAATATATGCTCGGAAGTGATGAAATGTGCTATTTCATCCAATAGCGCAAATCTGGACGTGATGTCTTACGCACATCATCTCACCAGAGCTATGGCACAACATCTTAATGGGAAGGAATTTGAGGATGTTTGTTCCTCGCTTAGAGTTCTTTCCAGGGCAGTCATGTATGCCACGTACAACTCTACCCTGTCAGTGGCAAATTGGGAGTTGATCAGACGTGATGCTGCCCTTGCGTCATCATCACTTATAGATGACAAGGTGAAAAGCTCTCTCCGAGTCACTCCGGTCTCCGGATATACTCTATTTGACGATGAGCTTTTGTTAGTCTATTATCAGGCTACCAGAAAACTTTCAGTGCACTGCTACTGAAGTCTGCGCTTCAACACACTTATCAGACCGGAGTAAGCGAGGCTGTTCCACTTAATCAGCTAAGGGAACTCCTCGCGAGGGTACAATAAACCCTCTTATACTTACTGCGGAGGTCGTCAGTATAGCAACTTGGGAAAGGGGTGCAGGTCTGATCCAGACTATAGGTCAGACGCCCCTAAGCCGATGGGATGAGGTTATTAGCAGGGAGGATGTAGTTTCTCCTTCCGTAAGCCTTGTTAGTTGTACAGGTGATGATAAGACCACTATTGCTTTCCAGTTGACAGAAGGTTATCATCTTCGCGAGAAACTGGATTTATGTCATCACGGAAGATCAGTGGGTTAAAAGTGTGGTCTCGAAAGGCAACCTTGCAAATAAGTTGATGAATTTTGTGGAAAATCAGTGGATGAGAATATATGGCCTGCAGCTATCAATCCGAGCAAAGCTCCACTTACTACAAGGATGTGTTGGTCAAATCTTCTGGCGAATTCTTCCAAGAGAGTCTCTCCTTGCGGAGGTATAGACTCGCCTATTGACGAAAAGCAATAGATGTTGTCGAAATATTCTCCAGGTTTTTTCAAATCACCTTTTTTCATCCTGAAGTTGGACAAATAGTGCATAGATAGGCTGAGACAGCTGTCTTGTTTGAAATAGAGCCGTTAGAGGGAATAGGTATGTCTTTTCCCTCTCGGTGTTCTATTCCTTGGCATCAAGGCATTTAATGTCAGTGTGGACGCCATAGTCGCCTAATGTACTGTTACAGTGGTCTTTTCTTGTGGCTAGTGTTGTAAGTCTCCATTTAGTAACCTTTCAAGGCTGCAAGTGATAGATATGTCTTAGGTAGTCGAAGACACATAACTGCACAGCTGTCTTGAGATTACTGTCTTTGGGAATTACAGCTGTTACAATAGTGGTTTGTCATTCCCTACCTTGCGCAACGATGGTTGTAAGTCTCCGTTTAGTGAGCTTTCAAGTCTTTAGTTACACCAAAATATCTGTTTTGACAGAGAGGAAGACTTCTAGTTACGTTAGCCAGGCACTGACTGCTGTCTTTTGGGAATAAAACCGATAAGGTACAGTGCTTTGCGGTTTGTTTTCATAGGTGTCATAGACTTGAGTCTTATTGTTTACATCATAGTAACCTAGCTAGAATCATAAGCGAGATTGTTTCAGTAATTATGCAGTGAGATAACTGAATTTACTTTCTCTTGGGACTGCTGTCTCTTTGGGAATTTAGGGCTGTTAAATAGCGGCTCTTTATTCCCTACCTTGCGCGATGATAGTTGTAAGCCTCCATTCACTGAGCCTTCAAGGTCGCATCGATATATCTGTCTTCACAGAGATTAAGACTTATAAGCAATGGCTAGCGTTGTAAGTCTCCTTAGTGAGCTTCTAAGGCCGCAGTTATCAGCCTTTTATTGCCTTCATGTATAAGAAGACCTTCAGCTGCTTCAGCTAGGCTGAGTTCGTTGTCCTATCGGGCATGATACCATATGTTAGAGGAGGTTATTCTCTTCCTACCGGAATGGTTTGGTGTTATTTATATGAGGCGATAAGCTCCATTAATAACGCCATATTTACCTAGTGTGATTATGTCAATACAGTGTATTTGTTCATCACGTCCCTCTCCGTCCTTAGTGACATTATGAGGTCTGTCAGACGTGAGGGAGCCCTGCGGTTCCTATTCTATTTGATGACAAACACAAGCGATTAGAGTAATGCGGGTGAGGGGGGTTCAATATGTATTTATCAATATGTATTTTTCATCGAACCCTCCTCCACCTCCCTCCTCCCCTGCACCAATGTGTTAAGAGGCGATTACAGGGCAAGACGTAGTTTTCTTCCCGTAAGCCTTTTATTGCCTTCATGTATAAGAAGACCTTCAGCTGCTTCAGCTAGGCTGAGTTCATTGTCCTATCGAGCATGATACCATATGTTAGAGGAGGTTATTCTCTTCCTACCGGAATGGTTTGGTATTATTTATATGAGGCGATAAGCTCCATTAATAACGCCATATTTACCTAGTGTGATTATGTCAATACAGTGTATTTGTTCATCACGTCCCTCTCCGTCCTTAGTGACATTATGAGGTCTGTCAGACGTGAGGGAGCCCTTCGGTTCCTATTCTATTTGATGACAAACACAAGCGATTAGAGTAATGCGGGTGAGGGGGGTTCAATATGTATTTATCAATATGTATTTTTCATCAAACCCTCCTCCTCCTCCCTCCTCCCCTGCACCAATGTGTTAAGAGGCGATTACAGGGCAAGACGTAGTTTTCTTCCCGTAAGCCTCATATGCATTAAGTATATACCTGCCTTTCATGACCCCTCGATTGGCTGCTGGGTGGGTCGTGTTCTAACGGTGACCTCATGGGCAGATTCACTTGTTGGTTTGTTTCCTGTGGTTGTTCGTTTATAAGTCATATATGGTTTTTTATCAATAAAATTGCTAGCCTTCGTGTACCTGTATGGTCGACATGTCGGTTATCTAGGCGACACCCTCCAATGTGGCATTTAGTCCACTATAAAATGTTTTGCTCAAAGTGGTCTGGCCTTTCTTACGACGTTTGAGTTTATTACTCATTTAACTGCATATTAACATTGTATTATTCATTCAGTTTCCTGGTTACACTTGTATCACTCGGTCATACCGTGTTTACAGACTGTATTCAGATGAGTACAAGCAGTATTTTACTGCTTGTAGAGCTCAGGAGAATTTGGGGGCTATTTGGTTCAGTTATGGGACTGCCAATAGGCCGTCTATGCATATGTTCTCATTTTTTGGCATCATTATTCGGAGTAATTTATTCTTCTCCGAACACTCATTGGTTCTTACAGACCAGGGATACATTGAATTATTTCGGGGACGGTCCGTGACGGGTCTGTTAATCTTAGCTCGTTCCATGTTCTAATCCAGGTTTCTATGAAGATACAGTATACATTCTCGTATATTTGAATGGTTCATTGGAGTGTTATTATTGGAATTAATAGTACACATGAACGGGGTTGCCTGTAGGTTGCCTTAGAAGCATGTTTGCTCTTCAGATACTTTTTAATTGGTATTAAATTGCACAAGCGTATGGTCGTACACTTTTTATCACTGGTTTTCATCCTATCTACGTATTCCAACTCTGATATATGTTAGAAGCGTGCTCTGTTAATTACCAGGATCGCCACAATAGCCTTAGCTTCTAAAGTGCCGTTAAGCACCAATAATTAATAATAATTAATAACAGGGTGCTTATTGGGCGAAAATATTTGGATTATTTAGTATTGCTTTTCACTGATTCCTCGTTGTTTTGAAGAA
This sequence comes from Pictodentalium vernedei, assembly GCA_031216915.1. NCBI lineage: Eukaryota > Metazoa > Mollusca > Scaphopoda > Dentaliida > Dentaliidae > Pictodentalium > Pictodentalium vernedei. The sequence continues at coordinate 111,255,588 of CM062291.1, read as the reverse complement.
TATTTCTTCAAAAAAGGGGGGGGGGGTGTATTTTCTTGTAAAATCTCCTCCAGCTTGATAAGTGTGTAGCTATGAATGAAGCTGTTTTTGTCTGTAGATTATATCTGAGCCTAGCTACAGCCTGTTTATTATTTATAAATGGCTTAGGTTTGTGTGTGTGTGTGTGGGGGGGGGGGGGTTAGTCTCCAACTCTCAAATACGACATCCTATTTTATGGGGCTTAGTCCGGACAAGTCTTAAAAATTGAGGGCTTGTTACACTCAATTAGCATAATCATTCATACAAAGAATATGGAATTATTTGGATATGGCTCCTTATTTATGATATGTCTTCTCTGTTAATGTATAGAGAGACATGCATGTAATTCCTTTTAAATAATTAATTTTCCTTTCACCTTGGAATGCAGGCTTAGGAACTATATTTGGTCTGCTAATTCTTAAGTCCCATAAAAATAGCCACATAACTACCAATTGTTAGAATGTCCATCTGTCTGTCCGAACTTTGCTTATGGAATAACTTGAACAATAGTCAACAGATTTCAATTCTTGTCAGTACATGTCTCTACAGCAGCAATGTCTATGTCAAGTTCGATGACCACCAAATTCCAGTTAGGCATTTTTTTCTTTGCCTCAAAATGCATTTTGAAGTATGTAGAGTGATTACAAGCAGAACTCTTTTTTTAACACCTGTACCCTCCTCTTCTACCCCCACCCCCTTCCTCCTCCTCTCCAGCCCAGGGCCATTTAAGCAATATTTTTTCTTTGGTCCAAAATGCATTTTGAAGGATTTAGAGTGACTACATGTGGAAAACAGTTTGACTCCTATGACCTCACACCCACCCCCTCCAGTCCAGTTAGGCATTTTTAGCCAGACTGTTGACAGTCAGGGCTATAGTTATGACATCTGCCTGTCCATCATCAGTCCATCCATCCGTTTGTTCTTCCATTTGTGTTTGTAAACATTTACAGTTTCAGATAAAGTTTGTGGTTAAAGTTTTTTAGTGAAGGTTACAGTTTCTTTTCTTTTTAATTAATATATAGAGGATATGGAATGAGTGTTTTTCTGATATAATATTTATGAAACGAGTCTAAGAACAGAAAATTCGGACGAGTTTCATAAATATTATATGAGAAAAAGGCTCATTTCATATTCTATTTATCATATGACACACACACACACAAATTAGCCACTTAGTATGACTTTTTAACCCATCACCTAACTTGACTTGCAGACGGCACTTGGAAAAAACAACTTCATATAACTAAAAATTTTCATTTTTGGTTTCCAAAACATAGGTTATGACCCCTCATTGGAACGAGCGCGACATGCTAGTTCCATTGAGGGGTCATAACCTATTTTTTGGAAGCAAAAAGTGAAAATATAAAAAAAAATGAATGGCGTTTTTCTTGTATTGCGCGGGGCGGTTTTTGCCGTTACATTAGGTAAAAGATTAATACAATTTAACACACCCTAAATAGGACAGATAACGTAAATTCTCCCTACTGAAATTATGCAAATGTGACCCAGTTGTATTTTGTTTAGCCAATCAAATTGTCCAGTTTTGAAATTGACCAATGAAAACTCCCAACTCTGATTATGCAAATTATGAAAATGAGGCCCAGTTGTATTTTGTTCAGACAATCAAATTGTCTAGTTTTGAAATTGATCAATGAAATTGACGGAAGGCTTTATTTATCACTGATTAATATGAAAACAAAATATCAAATGTTTTAAAATGAACAAAACGGACAAGTCATGATAATAATTACTATTGATTGTATCATTCTCATTATGTTTTATGTTATTTTGGACATATTTAGCCCTTTTTGCAGTCAATTTAACTTAGAACTTCCAGATTAAAGTTTTTGATTCAAGTTTTTTATTTACAGAGTTACACCTTCAATTCTTCGAAATGAAAAAATAAAATTTGAATAGCAATTTTTGTAGATCATGAGTGCAGATATGGCAGATTCGTTAGGTAAACATTTACCAAAAAATGGCGGGGACTATTTTGTGTCTAAGCATTGCCATTGCTGGGACAGTCGGGCTGTATGCTTGACATCACTCTAGTTTTAACCTGGGTTAAATATCAAACCTAAACCATTTAATTTTTATTTTTTTTCAAATTTACATTGGTTATGAAAAGCATGCGGCAGCCAAGAGCATGAGGGCCTGAGAAACAGATTTTTAGCTCACCTGACTTTCAGTCTGGAGAGCTATAGTGATCACTCACCATCCGTCGCCCGTGAACATGGTGTTTGCGTCTTCTCCTCCCAAACCGCTGAACCAATTTAATTGATATTTGAGTTAATAGTTTGTTATGACATTGCAATGTGATTTTGTTCAAATCAAGTTGCCTCATCCCTTAGTAGGGCCACGCCCCAAAAGTGTGCCTAAATCTTAAAAAATAGCGCTTTCTACTCATTTATGCAGCACATTTGACTTTTCTGCCCATTATGGTCTTTTTAGCTCACCTGACTGAAAGTAAGGGTGAGCTATTCTGATCACTTTTCGTCCATCGTATGTCGTAAAGGTGGTGTTTGGGTTTTTTTTCTCCCAAACCACTGCCACATTTTAACGAAAATTCACATGAGTAGTGGATATATAGGGGCAGTTGGATTTTTCTTCCAATTGAGTTTCTGCTCATATTGAGGAAAGGGAAGGTCCAAATTGCCCCAATTTTAAAAAAAAATTCTCCTCATGAACCAACAGTAGCAGAGACTTGATATTAGGTGTGCAGCTTCCTTTTCAGGTGTAGACTCAGATTTGTTCAAGAGAAGTTTGTGGGGCTATATTTGCCGTCGTTATGGTAGGGGCAAAAATTTTTGCCCCTCCCAAAATTTCTATTTTCCAAACCGATAAGCAGATTTGAACCAAATTTGATATGAGGGCTTATTGGGTCATAAGTACTTAATTTATGCCCCAATTTTTTTTCCTGTTGCCCCATGGGAACCGCACAAAATTAAAACGCCAATATCTCCAAAACTACATGGCACTGAGAATTCTTATTTAGTGTGAAGCTGCCTCAGGACCAACAGAATGGAATGGTCAAAAAAAAAATTGCTTTCGGTTTTCTCATGGGGTACTTTTTTGGGACTTTGAAAAAGTGCTGAGTCAGCATTTTTTAACACTGTGGGTAATGGGAAAAACATTTAAGACTACTTTTCTCCCAAACCACTGCTCCAAAAGCTTTCAAATTTCGCATATAACATCTTAAGAAGATTGTTTCACATGTTTATTGAAATTAATTCCCTGGGTCTATATTTGAGCTCTCTATGGGAGCCCAAATGTTTAAATTAGTGCAGTATGAGGAATATTCTTTTAAAATCTTCTTCTTCAGATCTACCAATAAGAATATTTTGATATATGGTATGCAGCATCCTTAGGGGAGTGAGATTCAAGTTTGTTGAAGCCATGTCCCTGTGTTCATATTTAGGCTGAAAATTTGGGTTCCAGGTCCAGACTCAGAAATTTTGGGCCAAAATCCGGAAATGAGTTTTTTTGGTTTTTTATGCATTTCGGTCAATTTTGAGACAAAATTTTTTTTTCTTTTTACACTGAAAATTTTGGGTCCCGGTGGACTTAAAAATTTTGGACCAAAATCCGGAAATTAGTTTTTTGGTTTTTATGCGTTTTGGTCAATTTTAAGATGAACGTTTTTTTTTTTACACAGAAAATTTTGGGTCCGGAGGGGACTTTAAAAATTTGGTCAAAATCCGGAAATTATTTTTTTGATTTTTTATGCGTTTTGGTCAATTTTAAGAAGAAAAAAAAGATTTAGTCTGAAAATACTTTGTTTGGGACTTCGAAGATTTCCGAACAAAATTTTAAAAAAAATCTATTTTTTATGCGTTTATCTCAATTTTGGGACGTAAAAGTGCAGGAACTGAAAATAGAAGGAAAATTCTGTGTATTGTGTGGGCACAATCGCTTCATCTAGTTGGTATATGCTTTTCTTAGGAGGGGCGTATGTAGCTTATTCAAGTCGCATCCCTGGTTTGATATTTAGACTACCATGTCAGGTGAGCGCCCTCAGGCCCTCTGGGGCCTCTTGTTAATTTTTAGGCCTAAATAGTGCTTTTGGTTCTCTGATATCAGTTGGAACCCCAACCATAATAAAATGGAAAAGTATTCTTTCAAGGATCAATCTGTCTTTGAATCACATAATTCTACTACCATAGAGAGAGAATGTTTGAAACTGAGGGTGGGAAATTACAAGATGATGAATTTTTATGTTTATGTTGTTGCCATTTGAGATATACTTTGACTAATGAATTGTTTTCTTTTTTAGGACCACCAAAAGTTGAAGAACCCTGTCATGGCAAGAGACAATTGCAAACTATATATTGTGGAAGAGGTCAACCCAGATGTCCAGATTCTTATTATTGCGATATTGCTCCAGATGATACTTTTGCTGTTTGTTGTTATAATTCAACTGATAATGGTATGAGAGTTCATATTTTATTTATGAATCATTAACAGCTATTGCATCATCAACCTACAATCATGGAAAATGCCTGCAGGAAATCTCCTAATTACTGGGGTTTTTTTATAGTCAAGTCTTGAGTTGATTGAAATTAAGTGTTAAGGCAATAGTGTTAAGGCAGTCGAGTTGCATGCAGTGTCAGGCATTTGAAACATTGGCAAGTTACCCAAACCCTTGAGGACACATTCTGTTTCTGTAAAAATGTTGATTGTTATTGCGTGGAACCTGTCTTGCCCTCAGATAGGTCATTTTTATGTTTAGATTCATTCCATCTGGAATATTTTAGTTGGTTTAAACAGCGAACATACAATGTTAAAGTTGCTCTCAAGAGCTGGCCGTATTACAGTATGGTCATGTTTGTCTCTCTGTCTGTCCATTAACTTTTGCTTGTGTGTGCTGTAACTTGAAAATGAAAGCCCAAAACCTGAAATCCTTTAGAACACTCTATAGGTTGTATTTATAAAGTTATTTTATTGTAACTTGGTAGGATGACTCCATATAGAGTCTAGATGAGAACATCCCTATATTGGCTGTGATCAGCCAACCTTGATGGCCACACAGGTATATGGCCTAGATTTGTTTAGCACAGTCTACAGTTCATATTTAGCACTAGCTACAGATTGTTTTTATGAAGGGATTTCATTGTAACTTGGTATGACAACTTGGTATGATACATAGATGAGACTCTCTTGTTTTGGTCATGATCTGTCAACTGTGACCACCGAACCATCACATGACCTAGATTCCTTTAGCAAAGTTTATGAGTTATATTTGTGAAGGGATTTCATTGTAACTTGGTAAGATGACTCGTTTTGGAATAATTTTTTACTGTAACTTGATAATTTGGTTGACAAACATTAATTGTAAGGGCTACATTTACCTCATTTCTTTAGTACAGTCTACACCTCAAATTATTTTTATTGAAAACATAGCATATAGGGAACAGAAATTAACATATTCTCAATTATCACATTTCTTGTCTTATTTCGTAATTCTTTCACAAACATTGAACATTATCCTTTTCATCAAACACTTCACACAGTCAAGTTAAGTTACAGTATCATTGACACTTTCATTTGTTTGCTTGTCAGCACGATTACATGAATTTTAAATGCAGCATGCATCCTATTTTCTTGTGGTGGATTAGTGGTTACTAGAAGGTTCCTTTCGATAATCAGTTTTCTCCCATATCCAATATGGTCACCGTGGTAGCAATCCCGAACGTTTTGTGATTTTGGCTTGTCCATGTAATAATTTTAAAAACTAATAACAAGTAGATCCCAATATTTTTGGTGTTATTACTAGTGATTTTAAATAGGTAACTTTCAATAACCAGCATTCTGGCAAATCCATCATGGCTGTCATGTCCGAGCAGTAACCCCCCAAAAAGACTTGTGCATCCCATTTTTAGCGAAACTTGATAAAAGCAAGATAAGCTTTTGCCAGCATGCATGCAGAAGTCTGTGAGTCTGTAAGACTATGTCTATAAATCTGTTCACATTTTCTTTAGATTAGAACAACCCATTTTGGTCGCGATTGGCCGACCATGATGGCTGCGTGGGTTTGAAACCCATGACTCTGTATAATGTCTAGATAAGAACTTTTTATTTTGGTTGGGTTTGGTAAACCGTGATGGCCACAGCAGCACATGACAGAGATTCCTTTAGTATAGTGTACAGGTTGCATTTATGAAGGGATTTCATTGTAAATTGGTAGGATGACTCAATATAATGTCCAGATGAGAACATCCTATTTTGGTCATGATCAGTCAATTGAGACGCCCACACGTGCACATGACCTAACTTTGTTTAGCATAGTCCGCAGTTCATATTTATGAACCAATTTCATTGTAACCTGGTAGGATGACTCAGTATGATGTCTAGATGAGACTCTTGTACTTTGGTCATGATTGGTCAGCCATTATTGCCATTTGGGCACGAGACCTAGATTTCTTTCGCACTGTTTACAGGTCATTTCTTCTGAACCTACTCACAATTGTTTACTCTTGGCTGTAACGTAAGTGCAAGCCCTACTTCGGAACTAGCTCAAGCTAAGAAACTGTTCCAAACGAGTTAGAAAAGTGGAAGAGTGCAAAAGCACAGAAAAAAGATCGAAAAGGGGTCAAGCGAGAGCGGCACTTGACATTACAGGTACCCTCTCTGCACAACGCTTGCATTTACCAAGCGCATGCACAACAACCATGATGTAAATTCCTTCATTTCCACCATTGTGGATGGTTGGAAATTTTGTGACTCGTGCTGCTCAAATTGTTTTTCCTTCATGAACAACTTGATTATTTGTTTTATTTGATTTATTATTGTTATTTCTGCAAGTGGACTGTATCCCTTTCTCAAACTCAAAATTGATTCATTATATTTATGCTCATTTTCACTTGTATTCTCTTACATTATCTTGTTTTTTCCACGCGAAAACGCGACCCACATTGTTTGGTTTTCCGTCAGCGGGAAGCTTGATTTTTAGCCTGACTGTTTACAGTGAGGGCTATAGTAATGACTTTTGTCCATCCGTCCGTCCGTCCATCTGTCCGTCTGTTAACATTTAGAGTTTTGGTTAAAGTTTGTGGTTAAAGTTTTTTACTGAAGGTTCAAGTGTTTTTTTTTTTTTTCTTTTTCTGTTTAGTTGACATTTGGAGTTTGTGGTTAAAGTTTTTTATTCAACCTTCAAGTACAGGCTATACCCAGTAGTTCTTGTCTGATCGTCACAAAATTTCATATGCAGGTTTATGGTCATGTCTACATGAGAACATCCCCTTTTGGTCGTGATCGGTCAACCGGTATGGCTGCCCGAACCCAAAACCCGAAAACCATTAACACAGTCTACAGGTTATATTTATGAAGGGATTTCATTGCAACTTCATAGAATGCCTCTGTATAATCCCTAGAGGCGAACGTGCCTGTTTGGGCATGATCTTTCAACCGTGATGGCTGCCCAAGCCCGAAACCCAAAAACTTATAGCACAGTCTGCACGTCATGTTTAATATGGACGGATTTCTTTGTAATTTGATACGATGACTCCGTATGATGTCTACATGAGAATTTCCCCATTCGGACGTGATCTATCAGTCGTCACGACTGCCCGAGCCCAAAACTCGAAAACCTTTAGCACAGTCTACAGGTCATATTTATGGAGGGATTTCATTGTTACTTGATAGGTTGAATTCATATAATGTCTACATGAGAAAGTACCCTTTTGGACATGATTGGGCAACTGTGACGGCTACAGGTGCCCGAAAACCTTCAGCACAGTCTACAGGTCATATTTATGAAGGGATTTCATTGTAACTTCGTAGGATCAATCCACATGATGCCCAGATGAGAATGTCCCCTTTTGGTTGCGATCATTCAATCATGATGGCTGCCTGAGCCTGAAGCCCGAAAAATTTTAACACAGTCTACAGGTTATATTTATGAAGGGATTTCATTGTAACTTGATAGGTTGACTTCATATAATGTCTAGATGAGAACGGGATTTCATTGTAGCTTGGTAGGATGACTCCAAGTTTGTGGTTAAAAACCCAGACAAACACCACCATACTCCCCCTCCCCCCCCCCCCCCCCCCCCATTAGGCTTTTTTTCTTTTCTCCAATATGCATTTTGAACTATTTACAGTCACTACATGCGGAACCTTTTTCTTTTTTTAAACTTATGTACCCCCCCCCCCCCCCACGGGTTGTTTACAGTTTTGGTTGAACACCCAGACAAACACCACCACCCTCCTCCCCCAATTAGGCATTTTTAGCTCACCGAAGGGAGCTTAACTTATCACTTGCCATCCGTCGTCGTCCGTCGTGAACTTTACATTATGGACTACTCCTCTCAAACTACTGGATCAAATTGAACCAAATTTGGTGTGCATGTTCCCCATCATATGTCAATTCACACTTGTACAAATAAACTTGCCACACCCACAGGGGGCACCACAAGGGGCATAACTCTGATAGCACCTATGAATTTCTTTCCAAAATTCAAAAAAATCTTCTTCAGATCCACCAGGCAGAATTCTTTCCTATTTGGTATACATCATCTCTAGGTGGGTGGGGAGGGGGGGGGGGGGCAGATTCAAGTGTGTTCAAATCGGCCCCCTGGATTCATATTTGGGCTCACTATAGAAGCCCAAATTTGAACTTAGTGCATGTCAGGCAAATTTCTTAAAAAATCTTCTTCTCTAGATCCAGCAGGCAGAATCTTTTGATATTTGGTATGCAACATTGTGGGGTGGATCTGATTCAAGTTTGTACAAATCGGGCCCCTGGGTTCATATTTGGGCTCAGTATAGAAGCCTGAATTTGAACTTAGTGCATTTCAGGCAAATTTCTTAAAAAAATCTTCTTCTCCAGATCCAGCAGGCAGAATCTTTTGATATTTGGTATGCAACATTGTGGGGTGGATCTGATTCAAGTTTGTACAAATCGGCCCCCTGGGTTCATATTTGGGCTCAGTATAGGAGCCTGAATTCAAACTTGCTGCATTTCAGGCAAATTTCTTTAAAAATCTTCTTCTCCAGATCCAGCTGGCAGAATCTTTTGATATTTGGTATGCAACATTGTGGGGTGGGTCTGATTCAAATTTGTTCAAATCGGCCCCCTGGATTCACATTTGGGCTCAGTATAGAAGCCCAAATTTGAACTTAGTGCATTTCAGGCAGATTTCTTAAAAAATCTTCTCAAGATCCAGCAGGCAGAATCTTTTGATATTTGGTATGCAACATTGTGGGGTGGATCTGATTCAAGTTAGTTCAAATCAGCCCCTGGATTCATTTTTGGGCTCAGTATAGAAGCTTGAATTCGAACTTAGTGCATTTCAGGCAAATTTCTTAAAAACTCTTCTTCTCCAGATCCAGCGGGCAGAATCTTTTGATATTTGGTATGCAATATTGTCCGGTATATCAGATTCAAGTTTGTTCAAATCGGCTCCCTGGGTTTATATTTGGGCTCAGCATCCTTAGGGGGGGTGAGATTCAAGTTTGTTCAAGCAATGTCCCTAAGTCCATATTTGGGCTCACTGTGGGAGCTTGAATTGTAACTTTGTTCGAAATGAGGAATTTTCTTAAAAAATCTTCTTCTTCAGATCCAGTAGTCGGAATGTTTTGATATGTGGTGCGTGACATCCTTAGGGGGGTGAGATTCAAGTTTGTTGAAGCCAAGGCCCTTGGTCCATATTTGGGCTCTCTGCGGGAGCCCGAATTATAACTTAGTCAATACAATATGAGGAATTTTTCTTTAAAAATCTTCTTCTTCTTCAGATTTAGCAGTCGAAATGTTTTGATATTTGGCATGCAGCATCCTTAGGGGTGAGATTCAAGTTTGTTCAAGCCAAGTCCCTGGGTTCATATTTGGGCTCACTGTGGGAGCCTGAATGATAACTTAGTTCAAATTGAGGAATTTTCTTTAAAAATCTTCTTCTTCAGATCCAGCAGATGAATGCTTTTGATATTTGGTATGCAGCATCCTTAGTGGGGTTAAGATTCAAGTTTGTTCAAGCCATGTCCCTAGTTCCATAAAATTTGTCTCTCATGACTTCATTCCTTTGTAGTGTTGATGAACCATGTCTAACTGAATGTGACCCCAAATACTTCTTTGAACCACTTTGCCTGGTGAGCGATTAAGGCTCTTTGGGGCCTCTTGTTTTTTATTTCCTCCAATATGCATTTTGAACTATTTATAGTCATTGCATGCAGAACCTTTTTTTCCTTTTGTCAAAAATGCTTTTTTACAGTTTGGGTTAAAGTTTGTGGTTAAAAATCCAGACAGAAATTACCCCCACCCCCTCCCTCCCCACCCATCCACCCCCAAATTAGGCATTTTTTTTTCTTTTTGAACTATTTACAGTCACTACATGTGGAACCTTTTTTTAAACTCACATAACCCCCACCCCTCCTAGCTTGGTAGGATGACTCCCCCCCCCCCCCCCCCCCCCCCCCATCCCCAATTAGGCACTTTTTTTTCTTTCGTCAAAAATGCTTTTTTACAGTTTTGGTTAAAGTTTATGGTTAAAAACCAAACACCACCACTCACCCCACCTCCATGGTGCCAGTTAGGAATTTTTTTTTTTCTCTCTCTACTCAAAATGCATTCTGAAGGATTTAGACTGACCACATGTGGAAAAAAAATGGACTGCACTAACACACCCTCACTCTCCCCCACTCCTCACATCCCATCCCACCACCTACTCACCCAGGGCCATTCATGCAATATTTTTTCTTTGGTACAAAATGCATTTTCTAGCCTGACTGTTTATACACAGGGCTATAGTCTTGACTTTCTTCCGTTCATCTATCTGTCCATCCATCAGACTGTAAACAATTGGTTTCCGACTGATAACTCCAGTTTGGATTATTTGATTTCAGCCAAAATTGATATGTGCATTTTCCAGCTAGTAATACAGGCCAGGTTTCAATGTAGGTTCCACAACTCCCTCCCCCCCCCCCCCCACACCTTCACACACACACACACACACATACACACACAAACGTGTCACTTAGGCAATTATTCCCAAAATGTATTTTGAAGGATCGGGAGTTATTACATGCAAAAATGAAAATTGACTCATAAAGCCCAACATTGCTTCATGTACTGCATCTTTAATCCTTTACCTAACACAAGTTGAAGCCTACAGTACAAATTATTTTTCTGAAACATCAGATTTTTTCATTTTTTATTTACTTCTAACCATGGCTTATTACTCCTTATTGGAACAAGCTCATCAAGTTTATTCCATTAATAGGTCATGAGGTATGTTTTGAAGTAGAGAAATGAAAAAATAAAATTTGAATAGCAAATTTTGTTTTTCACGAGTGCAGATATGGTAGATTCGTTAGGTAAACTGTTAACAAAAAATGACTGACTATTTTGCGTCTAAGCATTGCCATTCATGGGACAGTCAGGCTGCATGCGTGACATCACTCTAGTTTGGATATTCTTGGGGTTTTTTTCCCAATAGAAATTCTTTGGAGAATGCCTAAAATTATTCCTTGTCCTTCTTGTTTGCAGGTGAAACATGTAGACGATGCTCACGCTACTTGTGTAACTTGCAACACTTGCTTTCAGGCCCATACCTGTGGTGTTTGTGGTTTGGTCCTCTAAGTTCTGTGAACCATGAACAAGGTGGTTCTTTCCAGGGCTAGAATCCCACGTTCTCGGGGGCGAAGGTAGCCGTGCCTCTTCAGATATTTCTGAGAGTGCATGTGGTGACTGTCGTGCAGGATGTCGGTCAGTCTATTCGTTAGCAAGTTCCTCTGCCACTGTTGATGGTGCTGGTGCAGGGATGCCTGAAGTGGAGACTGTGGTCTCTCTTCCTTTGGCTTCAGATGTCACCCTCAAGACGGTTGTTTTTCCGACGTCAGCTCGGTCACTCTCTCCTATTTGCCACCTGCTCCATCGACAGTTGCTGCGGAAGTTGTTCCTGCTGATCCTGTCTTGCATGATAGTGATTCTGCCATCTCTTCTGGGGATGGTATACAGTCTCCGGGGTCTGAGGCTGTATTTGGTGGTGTGTCTCTGGGCTTTCAGCCTGCCCTGGCTTCTCAGCGAAGCTGTTTGGGTTTGCTAGCTGCCCCGTCTCATTGGGCTAGGTTTTCTCCTTGTCGGTTGGGCTGTTCTGTCGCTTTGGCAGCGATTCCTCATCCCTTGAGCGAATCATTTGTTGTTCCACCTTCCCCTGCTGGTGTGCCGACTAGCAGGATGGGGCTGGGACATTGGCATCCAGGGCCTGCTGTTCGCCGGAGGCCAGTGGCGGCTCCTGTTAGCTGTCACTCTTGGGACCTTTCTTCAGTGATTTTTCACTGTATTCCAAGTCTGGCTGACGATCGATGCTTGTCATCAGTCTCAGAGGATGGGCAGTTGGGGCCTTCTGTCGTGCAGAGGCCAATGGCATGTCATTCTTGGGACAATCCTCCGGTGTTTTGTCATCGTGTCCTAGGTCCAGCTACCGATCGACATACACCATTGGTCCCTCTGGAGGATTTGCAGGCAGGGCCTTCTGTTTTGCAGAGGTCAGTGAATGCCCTGGATGTCACTCTTGGGACTGTCCTCCGGTGTCTTCTCACCGTCTCCCTACTCTGTCTACTAATCGACGTTCGTCGTAAGTCCCTTCTGAGGATTTGGGTTCTTCTTCTAGAAGGGTCCGTTGGGAAGACACTCCGCTGGGCGCAGCTGCTACAATGGATTCTCAGGATGAGCTGAGGCAGGTCGTTCTGGCGCTCTCCTGCTTGATTTCTAGCAATCCTAAAGTTGGCTTCCCTGTGCCTCCTGAGGCACAACCTCCTTTGGTCGGTTGCAAAGATTCCTCGCCTGGCCCATTGGATGCTGTTCAGTATTCTCAGGAGGTTTCTGCTGGTCAGCCCGAGTTGGGCTTTGTCTCTTCTGTCACAGAGGATGATGATTTTCTTGAAGGCAACTGGCCTCCCTTGTCAGTCTTGGGGCAGGCTTTAGGTATTGTCTTTGGCTTATTGCCAGACATTCAGCCTCCAGACCAGCCATCAGTGACCGTCCGGCCACAGTCCTCTGTGGAGCTCCTCAACCCTGTTGAGCCTTCTAGCTCTGGGGTTTTGCACCTTCTGCAATTGGCTCAGGTTGTTGAGTCCTTCCAGGGCCTGGATACCAAAATGCGTTCCAAGGCCCTGAAGGGTTCTTTCTTTTCACGCCCTGATGCTTTTCTGCCTCCATCTCGGTTTCATGTCTTTAAATCCGTCTGTCCACCAGTCTTCCAAGGGATGATTACTGTGGACGAAGATTCTTCTTCCCCCTGGTTGACTTAGCCTAAGTTGGCAGTTCTCCCGATGTCGGTCATTGAATCTATGGTGGGCCTGTCCCGAGAGATGCTGGGCATGTTATCTCATGCAGACCACGTCGTCGTTGCCCTGGCTGTATCTGTCAGGGGAGTTTGATGATGCTCAGACACCTTTGCGTGTTTTGTCTCAGACTCTCATGAACCTGACACACGCCTGTAACACAACTAATTTGGAGCTTGCACGCGGGGATGCAGTGTTGGTTACTTCTCCATGCCTTCCTTCTGAACAGTGTGCTGTTCTGAGGTCTGCTTCTTTGGTTGGACCTCAGCTGTTCCATTGTTCCAGGGAAGCTGTCTGTGGTGAGGTTCTTCGTCATTTGAAGGATCAGCTTTTGTTATGGCAGCTGGACCAACCTGCTGCTGCGGGTGGTGGTCGTTCCAGTCCCGGCTGGATCGACCTCGACTTTGGCCACGACTTTGGCTTTGGCCTAGGGGTGGAAAGTATCAGGACTCTGTTGCTTCCCAAGGGGGTGGTTTCTCTTCTCGGGGGGGCCTCATCGAGGCCGCAAATGAACTGGACTGGACAGGTTGGATCAGCTATGCTTTCCCTCCTGCACCGATTCTTCCTCAAGTGTTGGTGAAGATTCGCACTTGCAGTTGCAGGATCATTCTGATCGCACCTCTGTTTCCACAGAGGGTGTGGATCAATCTGCTGCGGCCTCTGTTGGCAGATTGGCCGATTCGTCTACCTCTATTCGTGATCTTCTTTCCCAGGGTCATCCCAAGAAGTATCACAACAACCTGGCGAGCCTGTCACACCTGTCTTTTATCAGGTCCTGCCTCCGACATAGAGGTTTTTCAAGATGAACAGTGGAGTGCATTTCTGCAGCGCGGCGACATTCCACTGGCATGACTTATGCTGCTAAGTGGAAGGTTTATTGCCGCTGGTGTACAGCTCAAAATGTGGATTGCAGTAATCTGTCAATCACTCAAATTGCAGATTTTCTGGTATACCTTTTTGAGTCCAAGGGCCTCCAGCCTGTTACTATTAAGGGCTATTGGTCTATGCTGTCAGATACTTTCTCTTATGTGGGAAAGCTGTGCATCGGTCGTAATCTCTTTCTCTCCAAACTGATTCAGCACTTTTCTCTGAAGGGGCATCGAGTTTTGCGTCTTACACCCGAGTGGAACTTGGCATGGGTGTTGCATTGTTTGGAGGGAGTGCCATTCAAGCCTTTATCTGAGACCGATATGCGTTTTCTCACCTATAAGACTGCTTTCCTTCCAATGTTTGCTTCTGCAGACGTGTCAGTGAACTTCATGTGCTTTCTGTTGATTCTGCTTTCTTCAGAAATGAGGCTAACAGTGTAACCTTCACTACTTATTGCTCTTTTCTGGCCAAGAATCAAATTCCTGATTCGGTACCTCCTCCCATCTGCATTCGGGCTCTCCCTGCTGTCGATGGCCGGAGGCCTCTTCTTTGTCCTGTTCATGCGATCAAGACTGATTAATATCACACAGTTCATTCGGAGGGGTCGGAAGAGATTCTTTCTGTCTCTCATTCTTTGGAGGCAGTCTATCTCTTCCCATTTTATTTCCAGGTGGATCTGTCTTGCAATCAAGCTGGCTTATTCCAGTTTGTCTGCTTCGGATCTTGTTTCGAACCGGTTCAATGTTCATAAGGTTCATGTCATTTCTACATCCTGGGTGTTCTCCAATTCTGTTTTGCTCAGGGATGTTATGAATGCAGCTTACTGGACGAATGCTTCTACTTTCTCAGGGCTTGCCTTGAGTCGGGGCCGAGAGGCCCCTTCTCGGGGCTTTTTTTTTCGGCCCCGACTTTTTCTCTGTCTTGGCTCCCGAAATCTCAGTGTTGGTAGGTTTGGGCAATGAAATTTTTGCGAGATCAATTTTTCCATTCACGTCTCATTCACGCAAGTGTGATTACTATAGAAGAAGCAGCAAATAACAGATAAAATAATAATACAAACTGTTTTTGTCCGATTCAAATTAACATCCACCTAAATCCACATGAAAACTGAGAAAATCCCAAGATTAAACAAAAAAAAACAAACACATTTACGAGACTTCGAAAGCACGCTTGTCAACTAATGGGGGAATTCCCTTCAATCCCTCAATACTATGCGCGGATGCATCCGATCCTAACATCTGAATAAATGCAACACGAGACACAGAAACTGCCATGTGATTACTATAGAAGAAGCAGCAAATAACAGATAAAATAATAATACAAACTGTTTTTGTCTGATTCGAATTAACATCCACCTAAATCCGCATGAAAACTGAGAAAATCCCAAGATTAAACAAAAAAAAACAAACACATTTATGAGACGTCTTATGGGGGAATTCCTTTCAATCCTAACATCTGAATAAATGCAACACGAGACACAGAAACTGCCGTCAAAATAAATGTACGAAATAAAATAAAATGTGTACCTGTGTCTACGTGGAGAGGTGGGGAGCATTCCATTTCTGAAGTATCCAAAGCTGTGGGGAATTTTCATGGATTGAAATTATTTAAACGGTAAACTGAAATGGTTTTTTTTTTCAATTTTTTTCTTTGAGATAACCCTTGGATCGAAAATACACACCCCACAATATGTACGAAACGTCCTAAAATTTTATCAACAAAAAATCCAAAATGTCTATGTACGAAACGTCCAGCACCCACATGATGGGTCCAAGTCGTTTCGTCCCCGGGATTTTTTTTTTCTAAGCAAAAGTAATCAACTGAAGTCGCCACTGGAAAGAATGTAACAACATAAAATTACTCCAAAAGTCTCCAACCTCAATATCTGGGGGACTTTTTTCAGGCCCCCAGCAGGCCCCGACCTCAACATCTGGAGGACCATTTTACTCAAGGCAAGCCCTGCTTTCTAGTGCTCAAACGATTAGTCAACGCTTTTTTCGCCTATAGTCGACTCTTGTTTTTGTCATTGATTAGTTGAAACACAGACGAAGGTCTCGCAAGCCAGCACGATCTTAGTAGAAAGATCAGTGAATTCACATCTCTTGGGAAATAGGGTTACAAAATGCTTGGAAAAAAACGTGCTGTCGATTGCTGGCTTCAGATAGTAGATGCGACAATGTAACAACTCGATAAACTTCAAAGAACTTTATAGACAGTTTGTCCACAGCATGTGTTGTGGCATACTCCCTGACTCCCAGGCAGTGTCTCAGTGTCTTGGTTTGACTCTTCCAGTGCTGATGCGCCAACATCAAAATGTAAAATCGTTGAATGTTTCTCGTAATACAACTGGGAATTTAAAGTACTATTTAAGTTTTGTTTGAAGTAGCACCATGTACTCTGTAAAATGAGATTGAACTTTTTTAGTTAAATTTCTAGATGTGTTGTGGAAAAACAAATGCTAGAAAATATTATTTTGGTCTCAGCGTTGAAAAAGTTAATGAAATGAGAGTCTGCGATTGCGAAAATGGGTATAAAAATAAAAAGCCCTAAAACCGTCGGCATTTATGTTTGAAAAATTTCAAAGACAACACTATAACGATAGCCATGAGTATCAGTTCAGCAAGTTCTGCAAATTCCCCCAAAAAACTAATGAAGTATGGCAGCACTTCAATATTATGACATAAAATGGTAGAGACACGGTTCAGTGTAAAATATGTGGGACGAAGTTAAAATACAACAATTCAACTTCCGTGATGCGGTCGCATTTAGGCTCGAAGCACCCCTCTTTAAAAAATGAGACACCAATAGTTTGAGCGTCAGTCCAATCCACACTAAACTTTGCTTAACTGAAAGAAACCCACACCAAAAACAGGTGGGTGTTTTTAACCAGAAATATAGTTGAGTGGTGTGCCCCTTGAGTATCATTAATGGACAGGGCTTCAGAAATTTCATCAAAGAACTTGATCCAGGATACAAAGTTCCATGCGATACAACCCTAAGAAACCATCTTGTATATTTTTACCAGGAAATACACTCTCAGTTGTTGGATGAGTTGAGTCAGATTTCCCACCTATCAATAACGACAGATACTTGGACGAGTTGCAACACTAAAGGTTATGTAACAGTGACATACCATTAGATTAGTGACAGTTGGGAGTCAAAGTCTGGAGTGTTGAGCACGAGGGAAATTACTGGACATCATACGGGGGAACATTTGTCTGCAGTGCTATTAGAGGTTTTAGAAAATTTCAAAATACCCCTGACAAAAGTTGTAGCTGTTACAACAGATAATGTGTCCAACATTGTCAAAGGAATATGGCTTAGTCATATCCAGCATACTTGTTTTGGTCACACATTACAACTTGCAGTCAATCGCAGATTGGCACTGCCAAAAGTTTCAAGAGCCATAAAGTCAGCACGGAAGTTAGTTGCCCATTTTAACAGATCTATTCTTGCTTCCGATGAGCTCATCAAGAAGCAGAAGCAGCTAGAAATAATGAGTTTTCAGCAAACTTTCAATTATATTTTTTTACACAAAAGGGATAAATTTGGTATGAACCATTACAATAGTTTATATAATAGGTCAGCTAAAGTTAATTATACTTGAGAGATCATGTATTTATTCAATTTATATTTCGAGTTTATATAATTTTGATTTCATATTACCGCGACCGTATGAGAATATATTTGGCATAACAATGCATTTGATAAAACTTGTGCATGTTTCATAAGTAAACAAACTATTTTTGAACTGACCGCCCTGGTGCACATAATGTGTCCCCATTGTTGTAAACAAAATGGCTTTCCCTTGTTTTGTTTTCAAAACTGACTTTCATGTAGCATGGATCAAACTGGATGTTACAACTCAGGAGAATGAATTCATATTTATTTTTGAGCAGCTTTTTTTGCAGGGATCACATCAGGTAATTTCTCAACTCATTTTCTAAGGTAATGAAAAGGAACAATTTAGGTCACTGAACACGCTGTCATTAATAATCTATGAACAGGGAATTTCCCATTCGTCTTCAACATAAAGTTGATAAACATGAGGGCTGACAGTAATAAATAACACAAAAGCATATAGTTTGGGAATTTTATTTTTTTTTAGCTGAAAATGTGAAAAGATTATATGGAGAAAAAAAAAAAACTTCAAAACACTTTCACCTAATTTTTTTTTGGTTGAACAATTGAAATTTTTGTGCACATTTTCGTGATTACCAGTACCAGTACCAGTAGTCAAAACATTAATTCAGAGAACGACTACGATACCGACAGGGTTTCCGCTAGGGGAAAATTTGTGGGTCCGGCAGTTTAAAGAAAGTGAAACTCACACGCCAAAGGCGTGTGCCGCACGTGCCGAAGGCACGTTTCGGCATGTGTGTATAGAGGGCGGTCTGAGGGGGTTCTCCCCCAGGAAAATTTTGATTTTTAGGTGCTCTCTGGTGGCCTCTGGGGACATTCTGGTCGTTAAAATGCCGAATAATTGATGTAGAAAATAGGTATTTTTTCCTCCTACAATTCTCTAAATTCCCACGGGACACACAATACTACATCTGGTCGGAGGTCTCATAAAAATACAAACCCAAAACAATACAAAATCCACGAATCCTAACAGTGACTGAGCTTTGTTTACAACTGTTCGCGGTAATATTCGAAAAGAACCATGATGCGGATGTGTGACGTCATGCATGTGCAATTACCGTACTGATTCGGGTACAAGCCCAGGGGGGTGCTTGTAGTGGATAAATTGCAAAGTGTGTGTGTGGGGGAGGGGGGGTGGGCTTTGGGATGAGTAATAGTGCTTGCAAGTCACGTTGGGTTGCGTCTGAAATCGATATAAGACAAGTAAATATCCACTGGGTATGTTACGTTTCTTTGGAAACCGCCTACCAATTTTCTAGAATTTGCTTCAAAAATTCTCATAATTATCTTGTACATATGTTTCATTTTCAGATTTCAGGTTTTAATCCTCAATTTAATGAATAAAACAAACAGAAAACCATGCGATGTTGTTTTCATTTTTTTTGTACAGGCTACTCTCGAAAATCGAAGCCAGAAATGGACGTTAGTATGTCAATCAGCACTGCAAACCACCCCCTTGAAAACAGACATAGTCTGTTTAAAAATAGCTGTTTTTTAAGTATGTACATTTTTAAAAAAAATTTACGAATAAAACAAAATATAGCTTCACACAAACTCAATAAAAAAATCATAATATGAAGACCAGATAAAATTTACACAGCGAAATATGAATAACATAATAGTTGCCTCCCTTGGCACCATTTGAAAAATTGATTTTACACTGAAAGTCATAACTTCACATGTTGCAGGGCATGATGAAATGATAAATGAGCATGTTTTATTGAACCAATAAGTCATAAATCATATCCCTGGTTATATTGTTATATAATTCTCAAATACCAGAGTTGTGATTATTTTTTATTTTTAATTACCACTTTCTCATTAATTTCTGAACACCCGTTTTTCAGAATGAGTTGTGCACGCTCGAAAGTGGCAGTGTTCTTTCACAATGAGTTGTGCACCGCTCGTAAGTGGCAGTGTTCAATCAGTATCTTTCTGATGATTTTCAACCACTGTAAAAACTGTGAAAACTATATGTTGTGGGCTTGTTTCAGACAACTACTGACAGCAGCCTGCACACTCATTTGAAACATGTGACAGCTTCCAAAACGAGTACATCATTTGTCGCTCAAAATAAAAGCCAGTGATTTCGGACCAAGCACGACAATTTGAGTCCGAAATTTTATAGGCGACGTTTAGGATTTGAACTTTGTTTCCCGTCTGGGGGTTATAAGGTATCAGGTTGTCGCCAGTAATAGTAGGCATAGTATATAACATAATTATACCTATATGACGTGGAAACAAAGGATCATGAGTGTCGTTACGATACAGCATTGTACTTGACATTTTAACCACCAGATTTTCTGACTGATCATAGTATGATCGGCAGGGGGATTGGGTCCGGTCAACGCACCCGCTGCCGGTATAGCGGAAACCCTGGATACCAACTACTTTTTCTGTGGACTGAACAGCTCTACACTAAAATAGGGAGGTTTATGTGTTTGACATGTTTGTTACACCACAATGCATAGCTAATGGTTCGTCCTTGTAACGAAGCAGGGGGTAGCCTGTTAGGAACTAAAAAAAAGAGTTGTTTTCTCATGTAATGCGGTGTTGTTGCACGGTTACAAGCGTGAATTCCAAAGTTAGTCTGGCTTGCCGATCTACCGATTGGTCGACGTCCACTGGACTTTGGGGTTGTCGACTAGTCGACTTTGAAATTCCATAGTTGTTTGAGCACTACTACTTTCTCCTCCTTTTATCTCTGCCACCTACAGCAGCAATCTGAGGACCTTTTTTTTAGGCCTTCTCGTTGCTGCTCAGGCTGTTGTGCACCCTCGTTAATTATGTATTTTCAGGTTTGTGCATCGCTCAACCTTGTTCTTTTTTTCTCCTTTTACAGATTTCGCTATTATTCTCTGCCCTCCTTGCATTTCTTTCTGCTGCGCTTGTTGGTATTGGTTATGTGATTCACTTCCTTCTATTGTTTATTCAGCCAATTGTGAATAGGTTGAGAAGAAATGAAAATTTTTTATAAAATTTTGTTTCTTAACATACCTACCACAATTGTTTACCGGAGACCATTCTTGGGGATATCTTTAATATCGTTGCCTCGCACTCTAAATCACAAACTTCTTGTTGGAAGAAATACGGAATTGACGTCATGGTTTTTGCGCTCGGTAAATGCAAGAGGTGTACAGAGAGAGTACCTCTAATGCTGAGCACCGGTCTCACTCAACCCGTTTTTGATCTTTTTTCATGCTTTTGCACTCTTCCTCTCTTCCAATGCGTTCTGAAAGTTTCTTAGCTTGAATAAGTTCTGAAGAGGGCTTTCACTTACGTTACAGTCAATTGTAAACAATTGTGTTAGGTATGTTAAGAAACAAATTTTACTAAAAAAATTTATTTTTTATGAAGGGATTTCATTATAACTTGGTAGGATGACTCGGTTTGAGATCTAGATAACCCTGTACTATTTTGGTCATGATCGGCCGACCGGGACTGCTGGATGGGCAGGTGTCCTAGATTCCTTTAGTCCACGAGTCATATTGATAAAGTGATTTCATTGCAACTTGATAGGATGACTCATTTTGGAATGATTTTACTGTAACTTGGGAACTTTGGTTGACATACGTTAACTGTGAGGGCCACATCAACCCCTGTCTCAATTCTTTAGTACAGTCTACACCTTAAATTATTCTTGTTGAAAACATAGCATGTTGGGGTACAGAACTTAACATATTCTAAATTATCACATTTCTTGCCTTATTGGATAATCTTTTCATAAACGTTATAAACATCATCATTTTCATCAAATACTACACACAGTCATGTTACACTGCAATGTCATTGACACTTTCAGTCTAGTTCTTGTAGTACAGTGGAGCCCACTTAACTGGATATCTCTCAGCTGAATAACCCTGATAATTGAATATAATTTTCCAACACTACACCATTTACCATACCTCCAGTACAAATCTGACCTGTTAATTGAATATAGGTTTTAGAGTAAACTCCTGTTAATTGTCTCCCGCTTTTTGAAAAAACGGGAGATATTAAATTTGGTGTGTCCGTCCATGCTTCCTTGTTTTTCATTTCCAGACTCTAACTTTTCTTACAGTGACTGGATTTTGATGAAATTTGGGTAGTAGATCACTTTCATCAATTGTGAGTCCAAGTTCGAATATGGGC
This sequence comes from Pictodentalium vernedei, assembly GCA_031216915.1. Classification (NCBI taxonomy): domain Eukaryota; kingdom Metazoa; phylum Mollusca; class Scaphopoda; order Dentaliida; family Dentaliidae; genus Pictodentalium; species Pictodentalium vernedei. The sequence goes on along the minus strand of CM062291.1, from coordinate 111,233,649 downwards.
ATTTTCTGCACATATTTAATTAGGTTGCTGAAATTAGATTGGCTGGTGGTTCCAGACTCTAACTTTCCTTAAAATCAACCAAATTCGATGAAATTTCATATATGGATTACTTTTATCAATACCTAGGTCAAGTTCGAATGTGGGAAATTTTGTACCAAAAATCTATCCGTCTGCTTGTCCGTCTGCATCCACGCACATCGGACTAAAAGCCGTATTTATGAACCGAGCTTCACGAAACTTCTTGGGTATTTATGTTATCATTGTGAGACCAAAATATGTGTTTTGGGGTTAGGTCCAAAATTCAAGAAGGCCGTCAGCGGCCATTTTGTTCCGAAATTGGGTGTAATCAGTTTTTTGTACAGAACTTCTATATGAAAGTTTGGATTTGAATAAATTTTGTATGAATGTTTAATAACATGCAATGCATCACATATAATACGGGTTTTGTTCTTGTGCAAAAGTTATGAAAATTAGGGAAACTTTAATTTATTCAGTGCTACTACTAATACAGAGTAAGTGCACACCTTCCGTGTTTTTCGTTTCCAGGCTCTAACTTTCCTTACAGTCAGTCGATTTTGATGAAATTTGGGTAGTAGATCACTTTCATCAATTGTGGGTCCAAGTTCGAACTTGAGTATTTTCCACGCATGTTTAATTAGGTTGCTTAAATTTGATTGGCTGATGGTTTCCAGACTCTAACTTTCCTTAGAGTCAACAGATTTCAATGAAATTTCATATATGGATTACTTTTCACATCAGTTTAATGTAATATGTCTTATCATACAGTCTTAATTTTTAGTGATTCTCACAGTTATACTCCACATCACTTTACTTGCTTTGACAGTGACCTCCATGAAAATAAATCTGATAACCACTGTCTGAAGCACTGTCTGTTCTGTCTCTTCTAAATAACTTCCACTTGCAACTCAACTATATTCCACTGGATACATTAATTCCCCTTGAAACTGCTGCCCAGTGGGAGACATGAATTCACTGAATTTGCTTGTTGAATAAAAAATCAGGGTAATTTCTCTGCAGGTTGCAGGATTTTTAGCTCATCTTGACAAAGTCAAGCTGAGCTATTCTCATTGCTCTCCATCCATCGTCTGTCCATCCGTCGTCCGTCAACACCATGTTTTGGTCTTCTCCTCCAAAGCCACTGGGCCAATTCAAATGAAAGTTTGTGTGAGTGATGGTCCCAAAGGTGCATTGCATTTTTGTTCCAACTCAACATGCCCAGCCCCATAGGGAGGGAGTTGGGGAAAAAGCTCCAAATTATTTTTAAAATCTCATGAACCAGTGTGTAAAATGACTTGATATTTGCTATGGAGCTTCCTTTGAGGTGTAAAATCAAGTTTGTTCAAACAAAGTTCGTGAAGCAATATTTGGCTTTGTAATGGGAGGGGTAAGATTTTTGGCCCCACCTAAAATTTCTGTTTCAAGAACTGGTGGGCCAACTTCAACCAAATTTGGCATGTAGTTCAAGTGGGTCCTAAGTAATTGATTGATGCCTAAAAAAATTTTTTACAGCCCTGTGACAACCCCAGGGGCTAAAAACAGAAAAATATTCAAAAGCCCATATATCCCAAACCAGAAGGAACAGCGAACTGGTATTTGGTATGAAACAATTTTAGGACCGAAAGAAGAGATTTGTTAAAAAAAATGCTACCAGTTCAATCAGGGTGCCTGGTAGAGGGCATTGAAAAAATGATGAGTCAGCATTTTTTGCAGTTGTTTTATGCTATAGGATTTTTCATTCACAGAACTTTTTGATTGACATATTATTCTTAAATTAACAAAAATTCTCTTATGGACATTTTATCTTGTTATTCAATCTGTTCCAATCTGTCAATTCTGTGGGACTTTTGTTTGTTTTAGAAAGATTTTTATTTTTGTTGAATGAACCATTTCAATGCTGGAAAACATCTGATACCTGTATATATGTCTGTAATTTCACCCTCTCAAGACAGCAGTGTGGTTCCAAAGATTTTTATTAATGCCATGAACAAACAAAAAACCCTTTCAATACTGTAGATGTATTTTTTTTCTAGTTCGTTGGAAAAAAATTGATCTCTTTCCTGTCTGAATATCTTTAATTTAACCCTCTCATGACTTCATTGTGTTTTTTTCCAAAGATTTTTTCTCTCATGATGGACTCTTTCTCTACTAATTTCATGTTGAATGAACCCTTTCTATGCTGGAAAACATTTGTCTGATTCCTGTGTGCATGTCTTTAATTTAACTCTCTCAAGACAGCAGGTCTTTAGCAGGGAGTTCCAAAGATTTTTAGCTCATCTTGACAAAGTCAAGCTGAGCTAATCTCATCGCTCTCCGTCCGTCGTCCGTCAACACCATGTTTTGGTCTTCTCCTCCAAAGCCACAGGGCAAATTCAGTTGAAAGTTTATGTGAGTGATGCATTTGCATTGCATTTTTGTTCAACTCAACATGCTCAGCTCCATAGGGAGGGAGTGGGGGAAAAATGCTCCAAAAATATCTTTAAAATCTTCATCTCATGAACCAGTGTGTACAGTGACTTGATATTTGCTATGGAGCTTCATTTTGAGGTGTAGAATCAAGTTTGTTCAAGTTCGTGAAGCAATATTTGGCTTTGTAATGAGAGGGATAAGATTTTTGGCCCCACTCAAAATTTCTATTTGCTGAACCGATGGTCTGGTTTGAACCAAATTTGGTATGTGGTATTATTGGGTCATAACTACTTGACACATGCAAAAAAAAATTCCCACATCTCCATGGGAACCCTGGGAGCTAAAAAATAAACATATTTTCAAACGCCCATATTTCCAAAACCACGCAGAACAGAGAGCTGTTATTTGGTATGAGGTATCCTTATGGCCAGTAGAATTGAATGGAAAAAAAATTGCCATCGATTATGTTAGGGTGTTCTGTAATGGGCATCGAAAAAAAATGGGATATGAGAAAATGTCTTTAAAAATCTTCTTCTTCAGATCCACCAGTCGGAATGCTTTCATATTTGGTACACAACATCTCTAGAGGGGTCAGATTCCAGTTTGTTCAATTCAAGAGCCTGGGTTAATATTTGGGCTTCATATGGAAACCTGATCCAACTTAGCACAATATGAGGGGAATTTTTTCAAAAATCTTCTTCAGATCCACTAGTCAGAATGCTCTCATATTTGGTATACAACATAGGGTAATATTTGGGCTTGCTATGGTAGCCCAAATTTTAACAAAGTGCAATATGAAGAAATTTCTTTAAAATTTCTCTTCTTCAGATCCAACAGTCAGAATGCTTTCATATTTGGTACACAACATCTCTACCGAGGTCAGATTCAACTGTGTTCAAATCGAGAGCTGGGTTAATATTTTTGCTCCATATGGGTTGCCGGAATTGGCCATTTTGCTGAAGATTTAACACTTTTATATTCAGTACCCTCTAGAGGTGTGTAAATAAGATTAATCCACATAGGTTGTATCAAAGGTTTCAAAGGGGAGCTCTACCTTTTACATTATGATCAACTGAAGAAAAAGGCATGATGCCCGGATTATTTTTGTCACTCCTGAGAGACTCAAGGATTGACAGTGTAGCCTTTGGAGATGGATTGCTTAATGTAGATTCATTCTTGGACTCTGTTTATATTGTGTACTGTTCAAGATGAGCGCTTCAGGCCCCATGGGGCGAAATTTGTATTGGAGATATGGTAAATGGTTTTGTGTTGGGAAATTATATTCAATTAACAGGGTTATTCAGTTAAAAGATATCTAATTAAGTGGGCTGCACTGTAATACCAAAATACAAGGAAACCAGGATTAACCAGCATGGAAACCTGCGCAACACCAATTTTGAGATCATTCTGATTCATTCAGGAAGACTTGTTCCTCTTACTTGGCTTACAATATATTCCTCATTGGAATTGAACCCCCTTGTTAAACAACATTTTCTTGGCTTAAAGTGTCTTCCAACATTTGTATGAAATCATGAGACTTCAAAATTTTACCTTTTTTGGATAATGTTTATTTATTTGCACAATTTTTCATCAAAACCTATTATATTTGTTTTGAAAACATCTGCTTTTTAAAGGATTAATATTCCGTGGATATTCTTCATGTCTTCTGTGAAATTGAAATATTGAGCCTATGTGGGTTTGCCTTAATTCAATCCAATAGGGGGGGGGGGGGGGGGGGGGGGGTATAGTCACTTTCCCATGGATTTTAACAAGACAAGAATATATGAACAAATTTTTCTGGCCAAAAATAATTTAGCACTCTTTCAGTTAGGAAGGAAAAAAGTAAAAAAAATAAAAGTCTTGTTAACCAGAGGTGGCTCACTGGTAGACTGTAGGACTTCTATGCTAGAGGCTCTGAGTTTGATCCCCTTCCGGAAAGACCCATGTTGTTTCCTTGGGCAAGGCACTTTATCCCAGTTGCCTACATTGGGGCATGATAATGCCATGTAATAAGGCATAATGCGCATTTATGGTGCACATGTCTTCAACCGCTGTAACCCTGCTTGAGCAGATCTTGAACAGAGTTAGAATTTTGAGGAGCTGACAGTTGCTCTTCGATGCTTGGTGGTTCTCTCTAGGTACTCTGGCTTCCTCCACATGTAAAACTGTCATGGTCACGATTAGTCATTGTGCTTAAGTATGTGACCTTAAACACCAATAAATAAATAACCAAATGTATTTTTTTATATTTTACCTTGGACACAGCCCTTAAGATGATTCTGCTAACCTGCTTTGAGCCAAGTGTGAAATGTGGGGGGCATTTTTTGCCTCATTGAGACAGTTGCACCTTGGGAGTAGGGGAGCGATCTGCAGAACTATATTGCATTTTTTTCATTGTTCATCACCTCTTGTGAAACTTAATTCCTTTTTATGTGTACCCATACTATGTATGGTACACATAATGCCGGCATCCGGGGTGGCCATCCGTCGTTCGTCCATCCTTTGTCCATCCGTCTGTCTATCCATCTGTCTGTCTGTCTGTGCCGTATCCATTTCTTTGGCATTCGATAACTTGAAAAATATTGCTTGGATTGTCAAGTTACTTTGTATTTGTGTTCAAGGTACTGATGTGCCGAGCTGTATAGTTTTTGGTGAAAATCTGATAATTTGATCCAGAGATATTAACTCTTTATCCTTCAAATTGAGAATTCTTCCAATCCCTTTGGCATGAGATAACTCAAAAAATATCAATCCAATTGTCATGTTACTTTATATGTATCTTAAGGTTACTGATGTTCCGAGCTGTATAGTTTTTGGTGTAAATCTGTTATTTTGATCCTGAGATATTAACCCTTTATCCATCAAATTGAAAATTCCTCTAATCCCTTTGGCATTCGACAACTTGAAAAATATTGCTTGGATTGTCAAGTTACTTTATATTTGTATTCAGGTTACTGATGTGCCGAGCTGTATAGTTTTTGGTGTAAATCTGTTATTTTGATCCTGAGATATTAACCCTTTATCCATAAATTGAAAATTCCTCCAATCCCTTTGGCATTCGATAACTTGAAAAATATTGTCTAGGATTGTCTAGTTACTTTATCTTTGTGTTCAGGTTACTGATGTGCCGAGCTGTATAGTTTTTGGTGTAAATCTGATGATTTGATCCCGAGATATTAACCCTTTATCCTTCAAATTGAAAATTCCTCCAATCCCTTTGGCATTCGATAACTTGAAAAATATTGCTTGGATTGTCGAGTTACTTTATATTTGTGTTCATGTTACTGATGTGCCATGCTGTATAGTTTTTGGTGTAAATCTGTTAGTTTGATCCTGAGATATTAACCCTTTATTCCTTAAATTGAAAATTCCTCCAATCCCTGTGGCATTCGATAACGTGAAAAATATTGCTTGGATTGTCAAGTTACTTTATATTTGTGTTCAGGTTACTGATGTGCTGAGCTGTATAGTTTTTGGTGTAAATCTGATAATTTAATCCTGAGATATTAACCCTTGATCCTTCAAATTGAAAATTCCTCCAATCGCTTTGGCATTCGATAACTTTAAAAATATTGCTTGGATTGTCAAGTTACTTTACATTTGTATTCAAGTTTCTGATGTACCGAGCTGTATAGTTTTTGATGTAAATATGTTGTTTTGATCCTGAGATATTAACCCTTTATCCTTCAAATTGAAAATTCCTCCAATCCCTTTGGCATTCGATAACTTTAAAAATATTGCTTGGATTGTCAAGTTACTTTATATTTGTGTTCAGGCCACTGATGTGCCAAGCTGTATAGTTTTTGGTGTAAATCTGATAATTTGATCCTGAAATATTAACCCTTTATCCTTCAAATTGAAAATTCCTTCAATCCCTTTGGTATGAGATAACTCAAAAAATATCACTCCGATTGTCATGTTACTTCATATATGTGTTCAGGTTACTGATGTGCCAAGCTGTATAGGTTTTGGTGTAAATCTGATAATTTGATCCTGTGATATTAACCCTTTATCCTTCAAATTGAGAACTCCTCCAATCCATTTCTTCTGCATGCGATAACTCAAAAAATATTAATCTGATTATCAGGTTACTTTACATATGTATTCAGGTTACTGATGTGCTGTGCTGTATAGTTTTTTATGTAAATCTAATAATTTGATCCAGAGATATTAACCCTTTATCCATCAAATTAGGCACTCCTCCAATCCATTTCTATATGTGCCCATGCCATATATGGTGTACATATGTCGGCATCTGTGGTGGCCCTCCGTCATACAGCTTTCTACTAGTTGCACGTATGGGTACACATCTGATGATTTCATCAGCCTATATTTGTTCTCAAGCTAGGATGGTGTCTTTTGGATAATTAATTTATCAAATCATCAATGCTGATTGTTTGAACTCATAGATTTTCTACATCATGTGATGGATTAAAAAAAAGATCATATAGTCTCATATTATTGTTACTCTTTTTCTTCAGCAGATAACCCAAAGTATATCAGTATGAATGGTGCAGATCCATGTAAGGTAAAATAATTTTATTGTCTTCCTACTGTGTTTGAGTTAACTGAATGATTGAAGCTATGTGGAGATTCTAATAAACCCTTTTTCCAGATACATGTACTAAAACAGAACACAACAAGGGTGGAGTACAGGGGACTGAAATCAACAAAACGATTTATAGTTTTTCCTGTATTTCATGTGTGCTGAAGACAAGTGTAAAGTACAAGAAAGACTCCTTCTAGAGTTGTTGATTCCTGTCCCCTATGTACTGTCTACCCAAGATGTGTTCTGTATTTATACCAGGATTAAACTTGAATTATGTGGATGAAGCTGATATTTTTGATCAAGCTTTTTGAAAAACATGGCCTATAGTTTGATGAAGTTTGTGTGCGCATGTATGAGCTCATTAGCATGATAACTTGAACAAATATCAATAGATTTGATCAATATTTGGTATGTGAGATTTTCTTAACAATGTCTTGTATGGGTTAAAAAACTGGTACAGTTCAGCCATATTTAGCGGAATTATGGCTCATAATTCAGACATTTTTGCCTGTTGTCAGCTTGTTAGTATGATAACTTAAACAAATATCAATGGACTTGGTCAATATTTGGTATGTGAGACTTTCTTAACAATGTCTTCAATGAGTTTGAAAACTGGTACGGTTCAGCCAAACTGGGTGGTGTTATGGCCCTTAATTCATTAATGTTTGCCTATTTTCAGCTCAATAGTGCTATAACTACAACAAATATAAATAGATTTGGTCAATATTTGGTTTGTGAGACTTTCTTAACAGTGTTTTGAATGACTTTGGAAACTGGCATAGTTCGATCATACTGTGCAGAGTTATGGCCCTTAATTTGTTCATTTTTGCCTGCTTTCAGCTTGTTAGCGCGATAACTTTAACAAATATCAATGAATTTGGTCAATATTTGGTTTGTGAGACTTTCTTAATGTCTTGAATGAGTTAAAAAACTGGTACGGTTCAGCCATGCTAAGAGGAGTTAGGCCTTTAATTGGTTAATTTTTGCCTGTTTTCTGCTTGTTAGTGCGATAACATCATCAAATATCAATGGATTTGGTCAATATTTGGTATGTTAAAATTTCCTAATGTCTTGAACTAGTTCGAAAACCAAATTTTATTCGGTCATACTGAGCAGATTAATGAGTCTTAATAAGTCAATTTTGCCTGTTTCAGCTTGATGGTGGGATTACTTGAACAAATATCAATGGATTTGATTTTTAGCTCACCTGACTTTCAGTCAGGAGAGCTATAGTGATCACTCACCGTCTGTCGTCCGTCGTCCGTGAACATGGTGTTTGCGTCTTCTCCTCCCAAACCGCTGAACCAATTTAATTGATATTTGAGATAATAGTTTGTTATGACATCGCAATTTGATTTTGTTCAAGTCAAGTTGCCTCACCCGTGGGTAGGGCCACACCCAAAAAGTGTGCTGAAATCTTAAAAAATCTTCTTCTCATGAACCAGCAGGAGCAGAGACTTGATATTTGGTGTACAGCTTCCTTTTGAGGTGTAGACTCAGATTTGTTCAAGAGAAGTTTGTGGGGCTATATGTAGCGTCGTAATGGGAGGGGAAAGAATATTTGCCCCGCCCAAAATTTCTATTTTCCAAACCGAGAGGCAAATTTTGACCAAATTTGATATGAGGGCTTATTGGGTCATAAGTACTTAATTTGTGCCAAAAATTTTTTTCCCCTCGCCCCATGGGGACCGCAGGAGCTAAAAATAGAAAAAAATTAAAACGCCCATATCTCCAAAACTACACGGCACTGAGAATTCTTATTTGTTGTGAAGTTTCCTTAGGACCAACAGAATGGAATGGTAAAAAAAAATTGCCATCGGTTTTATGATGGGGTACTTTTTGGGGACTTTGAAGAAGTGCTGAGTCAGCATTTTTTAACACTGTGGGCAATGGGAAAAACATATAAGACTACTTTTCTCCCAAACCACTGCTCCAAAAGCTTTAAAATTTCACATATAACATCTTTGGAAGATTGTTTCACATGTTTATTGAAATCAATTGCCTGGGTGGATATTTGGGCTCTCTATGGGAGCCCAAATGTTTAAATTAGTGCAGTATGAGGAGTATTTTTTAAAAATCTTCTTCTTCAGATCTAGCAATAAGAATGTTTTGATATTTGGTATGCTGCATCCTTAGGGGGGTGAGATTCAAGTTTGTTGAAGCCAAGTCCCTAGGTTAATATTTAGGCTGAAAATTTGGGGTCCCGTTGCGGACTTAGAAATTTTTGACCAAAATCCGAAAAATTTTTTTTTGTTTTTTCTGCGTTTTGGTCAATTTTAAGACAAAAAAAAAAAAAAAAATTTCCCCCTGAAAATTTGGGGTGCAGGTGGGACTTAAAAAATTTTGGACCAAAATCCGAAAAAATGTTTTTTTGTTTTTTCTGCATTTTGGTCAATTTTAAGACAAAAAAAAATTTGTTTTTTTCCCCCTAAAAATTTGGGGTCCGGGTGGGACTTAGAAAATTTTGGACCAAAATCCGGAAATTTTTTTTTTTTGTTTTTTATGCATTTCTGTCAATTTTAAGACAAAAAAATTTTTATTTTTTTTCCCCCTAAAAATTTGGGGTCCGGGTGGGACTTAGAAAATTTTGGACCAAAATCCGAAAAAACTTTTTTTTTGTTTTTCCTGCGTTTTGGTCAATTTTAAGACAAAAAAAATTTATTTTTTTTCCCCTGAAAATTTGGGGTCCAGGTGGGACTTAGAAAATTTTGGACCAAAATCCGAAAAAAATTTTTTTTGTTTTTTATGCATTTCTGTCAATTTTAAGACAAAAATTTTTTGTTTTTACACTGAAAATCTGGTGTCCGGGTGGGACCAAAATCCAGAATTTTGTTTTTTGTTTTTTATGCGTTTCGGTCAATTTAAAGACCAAAAAACATTTTTTTTTTTCCCCTAAAAATTTGGGGTCCGGGTGGGACTTAGAAAATTTTGGACCAAAATCCCCCAAAAAATTTTTTTTGTTTTTTATGCATTTCTGTCAATTTTAAGACAAAAGAAAAAAAAAATTTTTTTTTTTTTACCCTGAAAATTTGGGGTCTGGGTGGGACTTTGAAAATTTTGGACCAAAATCCGAAAAAAAATTTTCTTTTGTTTTTTCTGCGTTTTGATCAATTTTAAGACAAAAAATTTTTTTTTTTTTCCCCTGAAAATTTGGGGTCCGGGTGGGACTTAGAAAATTTTGGACCAAAATCTGAAAAAATTTTTTTTTGTTTTTTTCTGCGTTTTGGTCAATTTTAAGACAAAAAAAAAAAAAATTTTTTTTCCCCTAAAAATTTGGGGTCCGGTTGGGACTTAGAAAATTTTGGACCAAAATCCAGAAATTTTTTTTTTTTGTTTTTTATGCATTTCTGTCAATTTTAAGACAAAAAAAAAAAAAAAAAACTTTTTCCCCTGAAAATTTGGGGTCCGGGTGGGTCTTAGAAAATTTGGGACCAAAATCTGGAATTTTTGTTTTTTTGTTTTTTATGCGTTTTAAGAAGAAGAAAAAAATTTTGGCTGAAAGTATTTTGTTTGGGAAAAAAAATCTGTTTTTTATGTGATTATCTCAATTTTGGGACATAAAAAGTGCAGGAACTGAAAATAGAAGGAAAAATCCTGTGTATTGTGTGGGCACAATCGCTTCATCTAGTTGGTATATGCTTTTCTTAGGAGGGGCGTATGCAGCTTATTCAAGTCCCTGGTTTGATATTTAGACTACCATGTCAGGTGAGCGCCCTCAGACCCCCTGGGGCCTCTTGTCTTATAATGTCAAGCTTTACAGATGCAAAAAAAGCTGGATCCCACATACTTGTTAACTGGTTGAGTGCTAGAAGCCATCACTATCATGTCTCTATTGAAAAGTGATGGAAGCCACTTTAGTGGCTTTACACTGTATGCATCAGCTTGATGTTCGCATGGCAATAGAAGAAAAAGTTCCTGGTATTAGCTCACCTGAGAAAAGCTCAAGGGGAGCTTTATTGATCACATTCTGTCTGTCGTCCATCTGTTGTGAACTTTTGATTTCTCCTATTTATATTATTTATTTATTGGTGTATAAGGTCACATACTTATGCACAATGGCTGATCGTGACCATGACAGTTTTACGAGTGGAGGAAGCCAGAGTATCCAGAGAGAACCACCGAGCAATGACGAGCAGCTGCCAGCTCTCCAACATCATAACTCGGAACCCTGCACCATGGCACAGGCAGGGTTAGATTGGTTGATAACATGCGCACCACCGACATGCAGTATGCCTTAGTACACAGCGTCATCGTGCCCCATGTAGGCAATCAAGGTTAAGTGCCTTTCCCAAGGACACAACGCGAGAGCAAGAATCAGTCGCTGAAATGGTCACCCATCCAACTACTAACCACACTCGATGTTGCTTAACTTTGGTGATCTGACGAGAACCGGTTACTGCGATGCTACTGGACCGAATTGAACCAATGTGACCTGCTTTTTCTTGTGATATGTCAATATAAGTTTGTTCATATAAAGTTACCACACCAACAATAGGGCACAACTTGGACCACAACATGGTTAGCACCCACAAAATTTTAAAAATCTTCTCCAGACACACCAGTCAGAATGACACTAGAAGAAACATCTTTTGAGAGGCAGAATCAAGTTTATTCAAATCAAATTCCTGGGTTCATCTTTGGACTCCCTATGGTACCCCGAATTTAAACCTAGTGCAATGTGAGGAAAATTCTTGATAAATCCATTGTCAGAATCCTGATATTCAGCATCCTTAGCAGTGTCAATATGAGGAATATTTTTGAAAAGTCTTCAGAATCACCAGACAAAATCTTTTGGTATTTTGTTTGCAACATCCTTAATGGAGTCTGATTCAAGCTTGTGAAAATCAAGACTTTGGGTTCCCTGTGGGGGCCCAAATTCTAACTTAGTGCTAACTGAGGAAAATTCTTTACAAATCTTGTTTAAAATCTCCCATAGGAATTGTGATATTTGGTATGCGGCATCCTTGGGGGGGAGGGGGGGGGGGGGTCAGGGTGCACAGGCAAGCAGATTCAAGTTTGTTCAATTCAAGTCCTTAGGTCCAATATTTGGGAGCCTAAATATTAACAGAGTACAATATTAGGAAAATTCTTTAAAGCCACCTTGTTCAGATCCATCAGTCAGAATCTTTTGATATTTGGGATTCAGCATTCTCAGTGTGATCTGATTCAAGTTTGTTCAAATGAAGCCCCTGGATTCATATTTGAATTACATATAGGATCCCAGATTTTACCTCAGTGCTGTATGAGGATTACTTTTCAAAAACCTTCTTCATATCCACCAGGCAGAACCTTTTGCTATTTGGTTTGTAGAGTTACCTTAACTTTGGGGGTGCCAGAGAGGTTAGAAATTTATCATAGAACCCAATACAGAATTTTCTATTCATTTGTACAAAAAAGATTTTTCCCCACTCATGACGGAGCTGATTGTGATCAAACCTATTTGATTGTATATGTGCTGGCATAAGATTGATGTTTGTTCAATTGGAGCCCACCAGGTCACTTGAGGAATTTTTTTTTCACTCGAAATCCTTTAAAAAAAACTTTAAAACAAAAATAAGAAAAGAAAATTCACCCAATGGACCTCTCTACGTTAACTCCACCCCTCTGACATTAACACAATCAGTGTTGGAATGCATGGACTCGCCGCCTGCCCTGGAAACTCTAAAATAGAGAATTAGAATTCCAGGTGCTGGAAAAATGCCCAGTTTTTTTGCATTAAGAGTTATGAAAAATTACTTATCTTCATTCCTTTTTAGCATTAACTAGCCACATATGCTGAATGTAATGAATAATGTAAAGAACCTTAAACCCTTCTTCAAATGTGGAATGCAGAAATTAATTTTGGGTGCCAAAATGATTTGTTAACATGTCTTTGCCTTATTACAGTTTATGGGAGAGTGCCTATTGGCACTCTCCCATAAACTGTTATGAGGAAAATCCATACAGAGTAATTAATTTCACTTCAGAGATAATATTAGCAGAAAAAAGAAACGCAAGGTTTTTTTTCTGTGGAAAATATACTAGCGAAAAAAGAAAAACGTTTTTTTCTGTGGTAAATATTTCAAATGTGTTATGGATGATTATTTCATTGTTTGGATTTTGATGTTATTTCTTCATTACTGATTAAATTTTGACAAGTTTTGCTGTCTTTACACAGACAGCGTTTGCATGAATAATGTTCAAATGTGGGTACCGTACCCCATTTCCTGATCAAAATCAATAGCAGGGGTACCCACCCCAGTCTTCAGTCGCTGCTCTAACTCTCTTTACCATTGCCCCAATCAAGTTGTTTTTGGTCCTTTGTTGGATGTTACTCAACGTCTGAAGAAGGGTCTGCTTGAGCAGAGCGATGTTGTTTGGGACGTTGATGCGCTTCCTGACCCTACTGTCCAGCTCATCCCACAAATGCTCGATTGGGGACAAATCTGGACTGTTGGGTGGCCAATCAAGAAGTGGAACATTGTTTTGGTTGAGGAAGTCATGACAAACCCAACCAACGTGCGGCCTTGCATTATCCTGCTGTAATGTAAGGCTACTTGTATGGATAAGTGGAAGGACATGAGGCCTGAGGACCTGATCCTGATATCTTATGGCTGTTAGATCGCCCTGGGTGACCATGAGAGGTGTTTTCACACCATGAGAATCCCACCCCCCCCCCCCCCCCCCCAAAAAAAAAAAAAAAAAATAAAAAAACATAACAGACCCTCCCTTGAATCTGTCATTTTCCTTAACGCACGCGTCAGATTATCGCTCACCTTGATATCGAAAGCAACACTATAGTCCATCTGACCTGTAAAGAGTGATCCAAGACTCATCAGTGAATAACAGACGTCTCCAGTGGGTTAAGTGGAACCGATTTGGTGCATGTGCTGCTCTCAGCCATTACAATCGACGTTGATGTCACCTGGGTGTAAGTGGTGGACCAATGAAGGGACGTTGTTGCCTTAAAATTCTCGCAACCGATTCCTAACTGTTCTTGGACACACTCGGTGACCAAGATTGTCTACAACTTGACATCGCTGTCTCTGTTGCCGTCTGAAATTGGTCACGGAGGTGTGAGAGACGTATGCCTCTATATTGACATGGCAACATAAAGCAAGCACATCCACTCCTGAGATGGTCAGCTAATCTTCCTGTGGCTCTGAGGCACCCAACTAAATGAGCTATTGTTGACTCATGGACCCCAAATTGCTGAGCAACTAGACTTAGCGATTAGCCCTGTATAATTAGAGCAATAGCCTTACCCCTATAAATTTTGAACATTCATGGCATTTTGCTTTTCAGTCGAGTTGAAATGAAATGTTGTGCAATCGATGTGTACTGTTAAAAACTTCGATTTGGTATGGTTTTCAAGTTGGTAGCATGTGGGAGTGCCCCGGATGCACGCTTTGTCTAAAAAAATTTTGAAAGCATGCAGCATCACCTTTGGTCATGGTTGACTGAATTTTAACCAAACACTCTTCAGACAGTAAAATGAGGTAAATATGTGCCAAATTTTATAAATTGAATATTTTATAACCCAAACTGAAATTGCATTTCTTTTTTCCATCAGTATATGAGGCACATCCATAGATTATGGACTAGAGCTGGGAGGTTTTGATTTTTCAGATTTTGTTTCGGTTTGGTTTCAGGAAAAAACCTTAGTTTAGGATTATTTTTTCTGTCTTAAGAACAGATAGTAAATAACACTTCAGACTCTCTTTCAAATAGTAAATAACACTTCAGACTCTCCTTCAAATAGTAAATAACACTTCCGACACCTTCGGTAGAAAAAATCTTCAATAATTTGTTTTACAGCACTTACCTTAAAACCCTGCCTGTAAGTATCTCCATTGGGTTCCAAGTAACTTGCCTTTGATCATTCTTAGGACCCCACGGGAACCCTGGGAAGTGAAGCAGTGCCTGTTCACTGCAGTAAACAGACTCTGTTTTGCAGGTACAATAGAACCCAGTCACAAATGCTTGGGAGGTGCAAACCCTCTCTAAAATGGGCAACATGGCTTATTAAAGCTCAGCCCTGGTTCTGAGTTGATATTCATAGCCATTGTGCAAACATATGTACCCTTAAACACCAATAAATAAATAAATAAATCATTCTTGGGGATCAGTTGCTAAGCGTATTTAGTAAGAAAATAGCCATAAATGAATAATGTTCATCTAATCTATTTTTTATTTCTCATATTCTTGTCATATTTTCTCCCTCAATAAAGGGACAAAATGTGACAATTAGAACACAACGAGAATTCGCCATTTTGCTGATAGACTAAGTGACAAGAGTTCATGGGGGTCACTAGTCTATTTCCATCTCAAAATGATAGCTTCATCATTTTATACACAAACAAAATAAAACTGCTTGACTGCTTTTTGTGGGGTATTGCAGTTTGGTTTTTCAGTTTGCCACAAAAACCAGAACCGAATGTAAAAACAAAAAAAACCCCACCCAGCCCTATTATGGACCCTTTTAAGTTGCAGCACCTGCACTTCAAAATATAGGCCAAATATAGTCTCCCAACACTTCCAGTTAAAGAACTGTTTCCGTGTGAACGATTAAGTCCTTCTTCGGTCTGTTGTGTTTGTGAAAGGTTTAATAAGGCTTGGTATGGATGTTTTTGCAGTAATTCTAAAGTTTGTTTCAATAATGGACAGGTTAACCCTTTACATACTGATATCAGAATACCAAAATTTCAAGTTGCAAATGTTTCCCATTTTTCAACTAGAAATTTAATAAATTTAGTTTTGTTTGATAGAGCTCAATGAGTTATTCAAAAGTTATTGTTTGTATGATTGAATCATTTGAATGGATTGACTGAACATGGAATAGTACCTAAGTAGATTGGTATGACTGAACATGGAATAGTACCTAAGTAGATTGGATTTGGGGTTACCTTCCACTCTTGTTCCCTCATACGAGTTTGTGTGCAGCAAGACCCTTCTTCTGTAGAGAATAAAGAGAATAGCTCAAGCCTTACATCATGGAGAGAATGCTCCTTGTCTGAAACAGGACACACTGTCATCCCTTGGCACCTTGTTCCTCTAATAGGAAGATATTTTTATATGTTAAGTTTGTTGCATTTCATTAGAAAGAGCTCATTTTCATCCTATCATGAAATACTCTCCATTATTTATTATGCTGAATATTCCTTTACCTTGTAAGTATTTGTATATGCACTACAGAATAGTTTCAGCAAACACTGCTTTTGAATACTGACTCTTTCTTTCTCATAGTCAAGAGAGTGGTGGCAGGGTGGATAAGTGCGCTGGTCTCTCATGCCAGAGGTCCCAGGATCGACCCCCGGTCGGGGAAAGTACTCGAGGTTTCCGAACACTCTCTGTCAGCATCAATTGTGGGGGTGATGCTGTCACAGCGTACTGTCCTATCGGGTGGGGATGTAAAATGGCTGTCCTCTGTGCAGAGAGAGACACACTCTGTGCAGGCTAAAGATCCCTTCGTAGTATTCGAGAAGAGCGAGGCCACGAAGTTGACGCTATGAAGGTCATCCCACACACCTGCGCCATTGAGCCAAGGAGAGGCGTTAATATAAGTTGCATAACTTGTTCGCTAATCCTTGTAAAACAAATAAGATTAAATAAAATAGTCAAGTTGGAAATGGTCATGGATAACCAGATATTGCCAGTATATAGTCTGTACTGTGGTGTCCTTCTTGTTAAAGCCACACAAAATAAAATATACACCTAGAACTGAATTAAGCACCCCTGTTTTTTTTCGCAGTGATGTTAATAGAAACTGTCATTACTTTCATGCTATCTTTCCGATGACCAAAAGTGATTGTTTGTGGAAAGATTGGTCTATTGACAAATGAAAGACGACACAATGATGAAAATATGCTGTATTTTAATGGCACTAATTACACATATTTGTCACTAATGTTTTTGATGGAAAAATGTTCTATTGACAAGTTTGGTGCTGGAACGGATGAAACAATGCTGGTAATTACTGACAAAAAATGAAACTTGTGATCACCTGAACACAATATCAGTGTCTGACGTCAGTAGAGAGCGTATCCACCAGATGACATCCTGAACTCTCTTCCTAATGCTACCAGAGAGCCTTCTGATATGGTCCAAAGGCAACTGCCACCACTCCTCAATGCAATGCAGCTTCCAATCGGCCAAATTCTATACAGGCAGATCCCTTGCTTGCACACAACATCCAAGAAAGTCCCAGATGTGTTCTAAGGGATTAAAATTAGGAAGCATCCTACCACTAGAACCGAAGGGACCAAAAACTCTTAATTGATTGGTCATGTTGTTCCATATTGCAAGGAAGGGGAGGGGGGGGGGGGTGGTTGTGGAAAAAATGCCCCAGCTCATCCGAACGAATGTGTCAGGATGAGCATCATTCTTTACAATGAAGCCTGTGAAGGCCGTAGTAATAAGCATGCACTGACAGAGTCCTGTCATGGCTGACCTCATTTCAAAGTAATAAGAAAAACATGCTGAGTGAGCTGCTGAGCGAGGGTATAAAAGTCACAGGTAATAATGACAAGTCATCAGTTCCCAAAGTAATTGAAGTCAGTAGCCGTAGTAACAAGCAATGGGAGGGAAGAACGCACCCCACCTGGGATGGGATGCTTATTACTACGGCCTTCACAGGCTTCATTGGAAAGAATGCCGCTCATCCTGACACATTCGTTTGGATGAGCTGGGGCATTTCTTTTCCAATTTTGCCCGTTTGTCCTCCTTAACCAGCATGCACTGTTCAAAGCAAATAACTGACTTCAGTGGTACAGACCAGATAACAGGAAGAAGAAATAATAACAAAGAAGAACTGTTCCATTTATGTAATAATGATACTGTTGTACATTAAGTGAATAACAAAATATCGAAACTGTTGCTTCTCCTTCAACAGTAAACTGTGGCAAAACCTCTCATTGAACAGGTCTGCTATAAGAATACTAAAAAGTTTGCGAGGAATGCCAACGGAAACCCATAACTGCAAAATGGCAGAAGACACAGCTCCCCTGGTGCTATGAGCCTTAAATTGGTGAATATCAGTTTCGGACCCTGCATGACATACATATCTACCCGGATATGGTGACATTGGAAACAGATGTAAATGTCTTATTATAAGACTTATATGAAAATGGAAAACGTTTTCTGATTGGTTTTATGATTGGATTTGTTCTTTTTAGATAATGTTTCAGAACAGAAGAGACACACAGGGATGAATTGTGAAATTTTCTCAGTTTTACTGGCGGTTGATATCTTTTAATTTCGGTAGTGTGAAGGAGTGAATTAATACAAGAAAACAGCTGAATGGTCCTGAAAAGTCAAGTGAATGAGATCAAGTGAATGACATCTAATGCCGCAAGTGTCTTAACACGATGTAACCATAGCAATAAGACATACAAGCCCTTCTGTAAGAGTTTTCAGATTCAAGGTGTCGAGAGGGTGTAGAGTAGATAATTATTGTAAAACACGAGAAGCATCCCAAAAAATGTATATCATGGAAGCGGTGGGCTGGTATTAAACTCTACCTTCATAAACCATGATACTAAAGGAGAATCACGAAGGTCACAATCCTATAACCACAGAGTCTGTACAAGCAAGGCTGTATGAGTATTTAAACAGAATAAGAATGGCCAGAACTGGTCAAGTCAGTCCAGTATTCTATGAAATCTAATACAGAAGGTGATATTTTTCTGGTATTGACGACAACAAAGGACCCATCTTCGTCAAGCATGGTCATATTGCCGGTACTTTGCCTCCAGGAGGCTGAGATATGTGAGGCTGCTGTATTTGAAAAAACCCTAACCACAGAGGTTACTCCTGATACATGGCTAAACTCAACCGTCTTGTTAACGTGTGTCTTTTGGAGCTATTTGGTAGCCGTAGCAGATTTTTGAGGGATGAAATCAGAACAGGTGTGGATGCTAGACATCTCAACAAGAGTGGAGACCAGGGTTGTGTAGGCCAAAATGGCAGTGATTATGGCCCTCCTTGCCTCGTCTTGGGGAATTTGCATTAAGCACCTGGCGATCAAACTAAAAGGACAAAAATTATAAAGACTGAAAGAATGCCAATTCAAGCAGAAAACATCACAAAATATTGCATCAGGATCAGGCCGTCAAAAAACAAATTTGGAAAGTTGTGCATTAAGTCTAATGGCATACAGATCAATGTCAGGCTGAAGAAAGACAGTTGTGAGTTATGCAAACACTTTGGTGTTCAATCGCCATGCTAAAGATATATTAAAATTCCTGAGCAGACGATCGGCCTGCTCGTTTTACCTGGAATATGTGTTGCTGATAATCAGATGTGTTTGTTATCCCACTAATACAAAATGTCCTTAGTAATAAAATTCGAATGGATGTACCACTATGTTAGTGGAGGTAATGAATTGTGGAAGTATTGTCAGAGTTAATACAAATATGACAGTGATAAGCGTCGGAACAAAGACTTTTCGAGCCAAAGAAAATTGCCAGTAATTCATGTTTATTGATATGAAATGTGGATTCATGTAGATACCATTGACCATTAGTCTCAGACTGGCCAAATTAAGCCCCTCCCCCCCCTCCCCCCCAATCCTGATGAAGAGGCATCGGTTTCCAAATAAAAAATCCATAGGAGGCGAACGTATCAGTTTATCATGATGGGTAGAAATGTGCGTAATCCACCAAAGAAGTTCCTTTGTTGAATTTGGTGATAGTGTGACCAGTCGGTGATGGTTATCCGTGCCATTTCAGGCTGTGACTTTAACTTTTTCTAAAGAATGTACATGTAATGGGCCAAGCCTGAAGGCTCTGATTGTTGACATATAGAGGCCAATAACTCTGGCTAATTGTTGAACAGTAACACTCTCCGATCTGAGAAAATCATGGATTCCCATTTTGATGATTGCTTTTTTAGGTGTCTCCAGAAAAACTTTGAATGTCCTAGAATCGATCTGGAACCCAAGATAAGTAATCATTTAGGATGGTAAAAGAATTGATGTTTGTTTGTTTGTTTTTTTGTTTTTTTTTTAGGAGACTGTTATGTGGATACAAGGTACTGAGTGTCCCGTTGGCACAAAGATTTGTCATGATTGCGAATGAGAGAATCGTTGAGATACGACGAGCAGAAAATTCCCCGTCTTCTGAAGTAAACAAAAATCGGTTTTAAAACTTTCGTGAACACTAGGGGTATCGAGGAAAACCCAAACGGGAGACACGTAAACTCATATAGTGTCCCAGTCCAGAAAAAAAAACTTTAAATATCTGTGACTGCTTTGATAGGTCGGTACACTGAATAAGCATCTCTCAGAGCAATGGATGCGAAAAACATTTATGGTTGAATAAAATCTAAAACAAAAAACCAGTGTTCCAAGTTTGAACTTTTCATAATGTTGTCCAGATCCCGAAGACTACTCGATATGTCCCATTTTTCGTTCGGCACAAAAAACTAGTAGAAAGGAAATGAGATTCTCCTGGTGTGGACACCGAAATGGCACCCATATTGAATAATGAGTGCACCTCGATGCAGTAGATTTCAGACTCTGTGTGAGAGAATGGAATACTGCAAGGCAGATTGTGTTGGAAGGGGGTGTGGTAAATGATATTCTATAACCCTGAATAGTGTCCAACACCCACTAATCTGAGGTAAGTTGTTTCCATATATCCAGAAAAAAATTGGAGAGAACCAGAAGGTTGACTTAGTTACTTTCCCTGGTAGCTGTTCCTGGGAAAAGTGTTCTGTTTCGACCAAGGCAAGAAGTTTTCTTATTTTCGAGGATAATTACCACTTAGCCAGTTGGGGTTGCCCCAAGAGCTTCGGTACATTCGATTGGATGTATTCCTGTAAGAGGAAGTAAGAACTCCCGTTCATTCATAGACTTCAGTCGTTTGGAAAGATGAACACAGTTGAGTAGTAATAGGCTTTTCTGGTATGCACAATGAACTGTATTTGCTCTTCAGCATGGACTTCAAAAAAGACGCCTCAACAGGGAGATTTCAAATGTAGATGCCCCAAGCAGGGACAGTGAATCAATAATGAGAGATTCGATCTTATCGGTATCAAAAGAATCAATGAAAAGTTCCATGATAGTTATAAGAAGTGGGGTGAGAGCACCCACCAACATTTTTTGAATATACTGTAATTGAATGTCTTCTATGACAAAGAAACTTTTTGTTAGCGTGCTTGAACGGAGTCCAGATCGCAGGTTTGACCTTTGGGGCATTTATCATAGGGCAGTGGTCAGGCTTGGGAGATTTGTCATATAAATCTGAAGTATCTTTAGGCTTTTACTGCTCACTGCAAAATTTGTTGATAAATTTCACAAGGCTGGTGTCACCAATTGCTGGCCCTGAAGAAGAGGAATTGAGTAATATATCCGGGGATTTGAGGCAGGATTGGTAGAACTAGTTCTAGATTGTGGTACATTTGTGATTTCATAATCAGAAAAAAATGTTCATCACTCTTTGAAGTGAGTAAGCCAAACACAGATGCAGGGTCGAGATCACAAGGGGCTGTGCAACCAGTATCTTCACTTTGACCTGCAGGTTTTGAATTTACAGGAGTTCTGGCAATTATCAGTCTCAATTGTAACAATTTGTTTTGAAGTCATAAATTTTTACAGAGAGGATATACTGTCAATATAGCCAGTGATCGTGGAAAACCCCTTTTTCTTTTAAAATAATTATAGTGTCTTCATTCAAAAGTTCCGATGACTTTTTTTGTTTTTAGAACTGCATCATTGCATTTTGAGGATTTGACCTTCCGCTTTACAGGATCTTTCCCTTTCTGCTTAGCGGTCTTGGGTTCCATGATTTTAGTTGTGTGTTTACAAACACTGTGACAATGACCCGCAGGTTTTGTGGCTGAACATTTTGCAGGCTTGATGCCAGTTTCAGAATCATGTGTAATAGGATGATGGGCCAAATCGAGCCCAGCTAACGAACTTATTTCGGTCACAGAGGCAAATAAATGAAGAATAATATTTGTCAAGAGAATATGGAGAGGAGCCGTAGCCCCCCATTCCATCACTGTGATTGTCCGAAGACGACATTGCACCGCAGTACAATTCTTGTATAACGCAGTTATACTAAATACCATATTAACAGGAAAGTGAAATAAATCATCGTGATCAACTGTCCGCAGACAGTATGAGAAAATAAGTGACAGAATCAACAAGACACGAGGTCAGCTCAAAAAAGAATGATGACTTGTCATTATTACCTGTGACTTTTATACCCTCGCTCAGCAGCTCACTCAGTATGCTTTTCTTATTACTTGGAAACGAGGTCAGCCATGACAGGACTCAGTGTATGCTTATTAAGGAGAACAAACAAGCGAAATTGGAAAAGGAATGCTGATTGAGCACTTTTCAAAAGGGAAAAAAAAAAAAAAAATTTCTCAGGACTACCAAACACAATCTTTTGATATTTCTACAACTCTAATTGCTCAACAGACATATTTTGTCACACCAGACATTGCTGTTATTGCCTCTGTCTCTCTGATCCCTCAACGCTAATATCCTTATTGTAGACATCTTGATCCAGGTGAGCAATCTGGGCTCGCTTGAGTCCCCAATTTAAGTAACCCACTCCTTAGTCAGAGAAGTACCAGATGTTTTTAGATCACATGACTAAAAGTCAGGGTGAGCTGTTCTGTTCACTTTTCGTCCATCGTCTGTCGACAAGGTGGTGTTTGGGCATATTTTTCCAACTGTACCCTATGGCCCAGACTTAGCTGAAGCACTCCAAAACATCGAGGGCCAAACACAAATTTTGACCCAATCCCCAAAATTTGCATGCAGAACCGAAAATTAGAAGTCCTATCTGGCCCTCCATATATTTACTCTCCGCTCATGCACAGATGCCAGGAAGTCACCGGAATTGGCGCCAACATCATTCTTTGTTTGGCCCTCTGTCAGATAACAACAAACTGACTTCTGTGCTTTTAAATAATGATGCTGGACACAAATCAATGATTAATTTGGTGGATCCAAGAACACAACTGGATGAAGGAAGGAAGAAACAGTGGTTTGAAACGTTCAGGGCTGTAATTTTATAATATTTATAAAAATCAGTTCATGTTCCCCAATTTCGGGACATGGGCCTGACGTCATCATTGTTGATAATGATTTTTCCACTGTTTGTTAAGTAATCCTTCCCTACCCTCCCTTGATTCCCCCCCCCCCCCCCCCCCCCCCCCCAGTTAAACTCCCAAGCTTTTTGGCTTGTTTTATTGTAATGTTTTTATAAAATTTCTTGGGAGTTTAACGTGTTAACAGAATGTTTATTCTGCATATCCCCAGGGTTACGTCCTCACCCTTGGGGTGTTAGGCGTTTTGGTCATGCATCATACATCCAATGTATCGTTTTTTCTTCTGATGAAGATCTTTCCTTACATCAGATAGTTCAAAAATCTGTTACTGACTTCGGGCTTTGTTACCTGGTGTCTCGTTTCCGGTTTTCATTCTGACGTTGTTTACATTAACAATGCTCTTTTTATTCCGGTAGTGTAGCAGTTAATTTTTGGATAGAAAAATCATTTTTGTCCACACTTGGGCTCTGCCGGGATTCATTTGGGCACTTCGTTCCCTTTGGGAACTTGGGCTCTTGTCAAAAAATTTTTTGTGTGAATTATTTTTCGATTTATATTTTGAATGTTTTTTGTTATGTATCTTTTTATAATATTTAATGTGGAGTTGGTGGGAGTACGATCGACTTAGTTTGCTTCATTATGAAAGCACATTGCTCAATAAGCAAGGCGAGTAAGTTTTTTCCTCTGATTTACATGTTGGTTGCTTTGCTTGTAGTCGATGTACTCCCACTAATTCTTGCTCAACATGTGTTGCATGGGATGACAAATGTTGAAGACAGGTGACACGGTACATTGTTAGCAAGGGGCCACTGCTGGTCCTCTCACGGTGAGAGGCTGCCACCGGTCCTCTCGACAAAAAGTCACTCTAGTTTTTTTTAGGTTTTATTTACAGAGGAACAAGAACATGGTGATGTTTACGTGACATTTAGATTGTCAATCAGAGCTAGCGGCTAAAGTGCTCATGAATATTAGACAGGGCAATAAACCAGCTAGCTCAATCGGTGAAGCGGTTACACTGTCCGAGGGTACTGTGATGCCAGGTGTGTCAGTTGCGGTCGAGGTGAGTAGAAAGGGTATAGCAAGGACTATAAAATAATAACAGGCTCACCCTGCGATGACGGAGAGGAAGAAGCCGGCAAGTTCAGCAGGAAGCTCGGCGAGGTTTGGAGGACCGCGAAAGAGAGAGCCCCCTCTCTCTTTTGTAACAACATCTGTGGCCAGATGTTGTGGTTCGCAACTTGCGTCAGTTGGAGCATACGTCCACGCCTCCATTCTTCAGCATCTACCAAGCACACATGACCGCATCTTGATATCCAGCCTGCATCGCCGAGAAGGTCCACTCTTCGTCATCGAAGTCACATCATACAGTAGCCAAAGAGACGAGGCCTCATTCATCGGAATGTTCACAGAAAAGAGCCATCTCGGACACACTGTCCCAGGAGCAGCCGACGACCAAGCAACAGAAGACCGCTGCTAATTAGGCCTCCGTAACAGACTTGCTGTCGCAGATTGCGCAGCTCATTGCAGCATCCCGGCAAGTGCAGAAGCAGCCGACGGCAGTCTCAGAACCTAAGATGTCGGATGGTGCTGGATCGATCCAGTCATTTGCGTGTTCCCTGAGTTCGTTCCTGAGAATCAGAATGCTGCAACCACTCGAAAGTAGCACTATTCAGTAGCTAAGAGACGAGGTCTCATATATCGGGACGACCGGAGAAAAAAGCCGTCTCGGACACACTGTCCCGGGAGCAGCCGGCGGCAAGAATAGAAGACCTTGCTCCTCAGGCCTCCATAACGGATTTGCTGTCGCAGATTGCGCAACTCATCGTAGCATCCCCCGACGTCAGTCTCAGAACCTGAGCTTTCGGATGGTGCTGGGTCAGTCCAGTCATCTGTACATTCAGATGCCACTGACCGTGATTTTCAACTGATTCAGACGAATGATGAAAGGGATATGGTGGAGGATTACCCTTCCCTTTCAGAACAACACATGGTTGCGATGGATTGAATCCATCAACACTACCCTGAATTTTATTCCAGCAAATGAGAAGGCTGCGACTACTTGCAAGAAGCCGCTAGCGTTGTTGAACGCTGACTTTATCTGGGAAAAGAGGAGGAAATGTCTTTTCCGGTTAAGTATAGACAGGTGTCACAGTCCTTTGACCTTTTAGACATTGCCATATTCAACCTTCCAGTGGAAAGAAGTAACGCGTTTTCATGTCATCATCTTTTGTAATTTTACCGAATAACGGAAAACGGGAAAGATGTATTGTGAGTTCCTCTGCGTTTGAATGAGCAGGCTAAGGACCCAGTTATGGCCTTACCTTCGTCATTCACTATTCGCTTGGACACAATTGAGATGGTATTTCTTCATTCAGAGTGAATTTAGACTCACTGTCTTACGCAGATCATCTTTAAGAACTGTGACGCAATGACTCTGTGGAAGGGAATTGGAGAACGTTTGTACCTCATTTAGAGTGCTTTTCAGGGCTATTATATTTATCACGTATAAGTCTGTCTTAACAGTTTCTAATTTGGAGTTAATCAGACGTGACGGAGCCCTTGCATCATCATCCTTAACAGATGACAAGGTGAAAAACTCTCTTCGGGTCACTCTGGTTTCCGGACACAAAGTTTTTGACTATAAGCTTTTATTGGTTTATGACCAAGCTACAAAGAAAGCATCAATACTTTGCTCCTTAAGTCCGCGTCTAATTGACCCGCAATAGCAGAAAGGAGTAAGGGAGGACGTCCTAGACAGAAGGTCGCCTATAAGGACTCCTCGTGAGGTAACCCTCCTATAATTACTCTGGGATCGTCATACAGCGACTCGGATAAGGGGCTTAGGTCTGATCGAGGCTACCAGTCAGACGCCCCTAAGCCATTGGCTCTTCGCGAAGGAGACGTAGTTTCTCCTTCCGTAGGCCTCGCAGGTACTACAGGTGAGGGTGAGGACCTCTATTGCTTAGCAGTTGACGGATGGTTATCAAGATTCACATTAAACTGGATAACTATTACGGAAGACCAGTAGGCGAGAGGCGTGGTATCAGACGGCCTACGGCTATCTTTCCGAGAGAACCACAACTAACTTAATATCTGTGATGGACAATGCTTCCGTCAAATCCCTACATAAGAGTCTCTCCAATCGGAGGTAAAGGTTCTTCTGTTAATGAAAGTACATGTATACACTCTGCAGAATTCATTGGGATGAATGATAGGATACGCATATTCTCCAATTCATTTGATTCAGTAGATTATGTTTAAGATTAAACAGTCTCATTGTGAATTCTACTAGTAGCACCTCTGTTGTCACAAAAACCTTGGATCAGTATTCTCAAGTGCCTATGGGACGCTCCCCAGAAGCTTCCTCCATGAGAGAGTCTTCTTTCAGGGGAAGTTTTATTCTTTACGTCCTTTCCTACCCATAGTGGCATAATGGAGTCGGTTAGACGTGAGGGAACCGTTGCGGTTCCTATATTTTTTTGATAACTGACACAGGAACGATTAAATAATGCGGGTGAGGAGATTTCGATATGACTTTGAATTCCCCCCCCCCCCCCCCCCACACACACACACAAACACACATACACACACTGCCTATGTGTTTAGAGGCAATTACTGGGCAAGTTCCCGCAAGCCTCATATAATTTAATATATACATTTAATACATTTTTAATACATACATACTA
Organism: Pictodentalium vernedei; assembly: GCA_031216915.1. Lineage (NCBI taxonomy): Eukaryota > Metazoa > Mollusca > Scaphopoda > Dentaliida > Dentaliidae > Pictodentalium > Pictodentalium vernedei. Next base: position 111,206,943 of record CM062291.1, on the reverse strand, counting down.
TGCATTTGGGTCATCTTCTATGGCGACCTCATGGGCACATCTGATTTTTAGTTGGATTAGTTTCCTGTGATTTTTGTTGATTTATTATATACGAGCGCTTATTTAAAAATCATCACAATTAAATTGCTACTCTTTGAGTACCTAGCAGACTGCACAACCAGTTAAGTGGTATTCAGATGATTACATTCTAAATATAAATGCTCTTGCACATTATATTATTAGGCTAACGCTTTATTGTATTTTGTGAATCTTGAAATCAATCTATTTTGTGGACAGTCCGTGTTGGAGCCTGTTAATCATACCTACTTTCATTTCTAGATCCAGTTTTCTATTATGTCAGTACTCAATTCGCACATGTTTACGATCGTAGATATTGGGTAGTACACGTTGTAGAGTGTTGTTACTGGAGTTTATTGTACAGAGGTTGCCTGTGGATTACCTAGGAAGTGTGTTTTCTCTTCAGGGATCGTTCAGTGTGGCTCGATTGGATATGTGTATATTATATCTTTTATATCACCGGTTTTCAACGTATCTGTGTGTGCCTCTGCGGTGTATGTTATATAGCAGGCAATATTAATTACCAGGATCGTCGCTATAGCCTTAACTTCTGAAGTGGCATTAAGCGCCATTTATTAATCATGAATTAATACCTGAGTGCCTGTTCGATGATTATTAGTCCCCTACCGGCATCGCCGGAGGGGACTATAGGTTTGCGCGCTGTCAATCTGTCAGTTTGTCCATCCGTCTCTCAGTCTGTCGTGTCTGTCACACTTTAGTTTTCCGGAGTTTTTTTTGGAAACGCTTCAACGGAATGATTTCATTTTTGGTAAACTGCTATAGAACGATGACTTACAGATCAGGATTGAGTTTCATGCTGATTGCATTATTCTTGTGTGAGTTACAGCCCTTGGAAATATGGAAAAGCACCAAAATATCAGTTTTCCAGAGTTTTTTTTGGAAATGCTTCAACGGAATGATTTCATTTTTGGTAAACTACTACAGAACGATGACTTACAGATCAAGTTTGAGTTTCATGCTGATTGCTTTATTCTTGTGTGAGTTATGGCCCTTGGAAATATGGAAAAGCGCCAAAATATCAGTTTTCCAGACTTTTTCTGGAAACGCTTCAATGGAATGATTTCATTTTTGGTAACCTACTATAGAAAGATGACTTACAGATCAAGTTTGAGTTTATGGTGATTGCATTATTCTTGTGTGAGTTATGGCCCTTGGAAATATGGAAAAGCTCCAAAATATCAGTTTTCCGGACTTTTTTTGGAAACACTTTAACGGAATGATTTCATTTTTGGTAACCTACTATAGAACGATGACTTACAGATCAAGTTTCATTTGCACTCTGTCCATCCGTCAGTCTGTCAGTCAGTCTGTCAGTCAGTCTGTCAGTCATACTTTAGTTTTCCGGACTTTTTTTGAAAATGCTTCAACTGAATGATTTCATTCTTGGTAACCTACTATAGAACGATGACTTACAGATCAAATTTGAGTTTCATGCTGATTGCATTATTCTTGTGTGAGTTATGGCCCTTGGAAATATGGAAAAGCACCAAAATATCAGTTTTCCTGATTTTTTTTGGAAATGCTTCAACGGAATGATTTCATTTTTGGTAACCTACTATAGAACGATGACTTACAGATCAAGTTTCATTTGCACTCTGTCCATCCGTCAGTCAGTCTGTCAGTCATACTTTAGTTTTCTGGACTTTTTTTGGAAATGCTTCAACTGAATGATTTCATTCTTGGTAACCTACTATAGAACAATGACTTACAGATCAAATTTGAGTTTCATGCTGATTGCATTATTCTTGTGTGAGTTATGGCCCTTGGAAATATGGAAAAGCCCCAAAATATCAGTTTTCTGGATTTTTTGGCAAACGCGTCAACGTAATTCATGCTGATCACATCTAGGTTATAACATTTGTATAGTTATTAATGCTCAATAGTCCAGTAGGGGACATTGTATTGCTTCAGCGATATGTGCGCTCTTGTTTATATTGTTTTTTGGTACCGCTCTTATTGATTCCAGAGCTCTCCCCTCTTTCTTTTGAAGATTCCTTCAAAAGAAAGGGGGGAGGATTTTTACCTCTTCTCTGGCTTTAAAAGTATGTAACTATGAAGGAAGATGTTTTATCCATAATTATATCCTGCATACAGCTGAAGTGTTATTGTATGGCGTATGTTTGTGGGGGATTTTCACTCATTCTTAGATACGCCATCCTAATTTTTGGGGCTTAGTCCGGACTAGCCTTAAAAATTAGGAACTTGTCACATCCCATGTAGCATTGTCTTCATGCTTACAATAAGGAATTACTTAAATTGGACTCCTTATTTAGAATATGTATCCTGTATTACTGTATAGAGAGACATACATGTAATTCCTAATTATTCTAAGTTCCTTTCATCATAGATTGCAGGATTGGAATTATTTTTAAAGCCCTAGGCCCGCCACCTTTTTACGATTCAGCTAAGTCTGAGGCCATAGGGTACAGTTTGAAAAATATTATAAATTCATAGTAATTTCTATATTTTCCATTCTTACCTATGGCTTAGACGGAGATGGCCCTCCCATGAGTGGGCACTCATACCTCCCCGCTGAATTATTATGTAATACTCTCTTTTATAAAGAATGATGTTGGCGCCAATTCCGGTTACTTCCTGGTGTCTGCATGTGCGCGGAGAGTAAATGTATGGAGGGCCAGATAAGACTTCTAATTTTCAGTTTTGCATGCAAATTTTTGAGGATGGGGGGGGGGGGGGGCAAAATTTGTGTTTGACCCTCGATATTTTGGTGTTAGCACCAGCTGAGTCTGGGCCATAAGTAAGTATGGAAAATATAGAAATTACTATGAATTTATAATTTTTCTCCCAAACTACTGGCCACATTTTTATGAAATTTCACATGAATAGTGGTTATATAGGGGCATTTGGGTTTTTCTTCAAATTGGGTTTCTGCTCATATAGAGGAAGGGGTGGGGCCAAAATGCTCCAATTTTTTTTGAAAATCCTCTTCTCATGAACCAGCAGTAACAAAGACTTTGATATTTGGAATACAGCTTCCATTTGAGGTGTAGACTCAAGTTTGTTCAAGAGCAGTTTGAGGGGCAATATTTTTCATCATTACAGGAGGGGAAAAATGTTTTGCCCTGCCTAAAAGCTCATTGGTTCATATTTGGGCTCAATACTGGAGCCCGAATTTTTAACTTGGGCAATATGGGGAATATTCTTTAAAAATCTTCTTGTTCAGATCCACCAGTCAGAATCTTCTAATGTTTGGTATACATGCTTGTTATGAGGGTCAATTCCCTAGGTTAATACTTGGGCTTACTATGGAAGCCCAAATTTTAACTTAATGCAATATGGGGGATAATTTTTCTTCTTCAGATCCACCAGTCAGAATGCTTTCATATTTGGCATACAACATCTCTAGGGGGGTCAGATTCAAATTTGTTCAAATCAGGTCCCTAGGGGTATATTTGGGCTTGCTATGGTAGCCCAATTTGTAACTTAGTGCAGTATGAGGAAATCTTCCTTAAAAATCTTCTTCAGATCCACCAATCGGAATGCTTTCATATTTGGTATACAGCATCTCTAGGGGGGTCAGATTCAAGTTTGTTCAAGTAGAGTGCCTAGGTTAATATTTGGGCTCTATATGGGAACCTGAAATTTAACTTAGTACAATATGAGGGAATTTCTTCAAAAATCTTCTTCTTCAGATCCACCAGTCAGAGTGCTTTCATATTTGGTATACCACATCTCTGGGGGAGTTAAATTCAATTTTGTTCAAATTGGTTTTCTGGATTATTATTTGGGCTTCCTATGGAGGCCCGAATTTTAACTTAGGGAAATATGAGGAAATGTTTTTAAAAATCTTCTTCTTCAGATCCACTGGTCAGAATGCTTTCATATTTGGTATACAACATCTCTTGAGGGGGTCAGTTTCAAGTTTGTTCAAATCAGGTCCATAGGTTCATATTTGGGCTTGCTATGGTAGCCCAAATTTTAACTTAGTGCAATATGAAGAAATTTCTTTACAATTTTTCTTCTTCAGATCCAACAGTCAGAATGTTTTCATATTTGGTATACAACATTTCTAGGGAGGTCTGTTTCAACTTTGTTCAAATCGAGAGCCTGGGCTCCCAACAGGAGCCGGAATTGGCCATGTAGCTGAAGAGTTAGAAATTTTGTATTGATTACCCTCTAGAGGTGTGTAACTAAGATTAATCCGCATAGGTTGTATCAAGGGGCTTCAGGGTTTTCATAGAGGAGTTCCACATTTGACATCATTATCAACTGAAGAAAAGACATGATGCTCGGTCTATTTTTGTTGCTCCTGAGGGGCTCAAGGATTGACAATGTATCCTTTGGAGATGGATTGCTTAATGTCGACTCATTATTGTTTTGCTACCCTGGCCTCATTGCTTTCCACCCCCTAGAGTTTTCTACTAATGCAGCACATTTGACTTTTCTGCCCATTATGGCCTTTTTAGCTCACCTGACTGAAAGTAAGGACGAGCTATTCTGATCACTTTTCGTCCATCGTGCATCGTGAAGGTGGTGTTTTGGTTTTTTTCTCCCAAACCACTGGCCACATTTTAATGAAATTTCACATGAAAGTAGATATATAGGGGCATTTGGGTTTTTCTTCAAATGCCCCAATTTTTAAAAATAATTTCTTCTCATGAACCAGCAGTAGCAGAGACTTGATATAAGGCATGCAGCTTCCTTTTGAGGTGGAGACTCAAATTTGTTCAAGAGAAGTTCGAGAGGGGCAAGAATTTTTGCCTTGCCCAAAATTTCTATTTTCCAAACTGAGAGGCCGATTTGAACCAAATTTGATATGAAGTATTAATGGGTCATAAGTACTTGAGTTATGCCAAAATTTTTTCAAAATGCCCTGTGGGAACCACAGGAGCTAAAAATAGAAAAAATTTAAAATGCCCATATCTCTAAAACTACACTGAGAATTCTTATTTGGTGTGAAGCTTCCTTAGGACCACCAGAATGGAATAGTAAAAAAAAAATTGCCATTGGTTTTATCATGGTACTTTTTCGGGACTTTGAAAAAATGCTGAGTCAGCATTTTTTAACACTGTGGGTAATGGGGAAAACATTTAAGACTCTTCTTCTCCCTTACCACTGCTCTGAAAGCTTTCAAATTTCACATATAATATTCTTTAAAAATCGTCTTCAGATTCACCAATCAAAATCTTTTGATATTTGCTATGCAACATCCTTGGGGAGGTGAGATGCAAGTTTTTTCAAGCCAAGTCTCTGGGTTCATGTTTGGGCTCCCTGTGGAAGCCTGAATTATAACTTAGTTCAATATGAGGAATTTTCTTTAAAAATCTTCTTCTTCAGATCCAGCAGTTTGAATGTTTTGATGTTTGGTATACACTATCCTTAGGGAGGTGTGATTCAAGTTTGTTCAAGCCAAGTTTCTGAGTTGATATTTGGGCTCCCTGTGGGAGACCGAATTGTAACTTAGTTCAATATGAGGAACATTCTTTAAAAATCTTCTTCTTTTCATCCACCAGAAAGAATCTTTTGATATTGGTATACTGTATCTTTAGGGAGGTGAGATTCAAATTTGTTAAAAACAAGTCCCTGGGTCCATATTTAGGCTTACTGTGGTAGCCCGAATTATAACTTAGTTCAACATGAGGAATATTTTTTTAATATATTTGTCTTCAGATCCAGTATTCAGAATCTTTTGATATTTGTAAAACAGCATCCTTATGGAGGTGAGATTCAAGTTTGTTCAAGCCAAGTCCCTGGGTTAATATTTGGGCTCCCTATGTGAGCCCAAATTATAACTTAATTAAATATGAGGAATATTTTTTTGTAAAAAAATTTTCAGATCTACCGGTCAGTATGTTTTGATATTTGGTATATGGTTTTCTTAAAGGGGCAGATGCAATTTTGCTCAAATCAGGACCCTTGGTTGATAGTTGCCAGTGTCAGGTGAGAGCTCTCAGGCCCCTTGGAGCTGCTTGTTTCAATTAGCTTTTGCATCTGCTAGAAAAGTTTGCGAGCTTTACTCTCTATCTATCAGTCTCCAGTATTATCGTTGCTTAGGAAATGCAGTCACATTCACTACGAATGCTTCTTTTTTAGCCAAGAACTAATACAATCGGTTAATGTGCCCAGTCACTAATAGTAACCTACAGCTTATCTGTTTAATTTCAGGCACTATTTATCCTCGTTATTATCCACCCATAAGGGAAGGATATAGCAAACACCTCCATGCATCCGTGTGAGCAAACAAATCAAGTTTATGTGCCTAGTTATTGGTACACAGCACTGTTATGTCTCTAGTCTGATTTAACTGACTAGCCACATACAGTTGAACTAACAAGTGGCATTTATGTGTCTGATAAAGTGAGTATTGTGGCTAAAATGTTTTTTATGTGACTGAAATGGTTTATGTGGCTAAAAAATGACAAAAGGTGGGTATTGTATTTTCAGGGATTTTATGTTAGGGTAAGGTTTAGGGTCAGTAAGCTGAAAGGGTTAGGGTTTGCTACCACCCGGAAAATAAACTTAAAAAAGAGTTTTTATTGGTTGTCCTTGCATTTTAAATTCCTCAAATATTTTAGCTTATTTTAGCCACATAAACCTGATTTGTTGGAGTGTCCATCCAGCCATCTTCACTTTTGTTATAGCATAACTTGAACAATAGGTAACTTATTTCATTTCTTTTTGGCGTATGTCTCTATAGCAACAATATCCACGTCTAGTTTGGTGACCACCATATCTCTTGAAAATTATGGGAGCTACGGCCCTTTGTTAAAAAAAATATCCTGTAAAACTTGTCTAGGGCATAACTTAACAATAGTTAACAGATTTCAATTCTTTTGGTATATCTATAGCAACAGTTTCCACATGAAGTTCACTGATCAATATCCAATGAAATTGTGTGAGTTAGGTTAAGGGTTAATTGGAAGTACTCCAATCCTCAGTGCCTGTACTGATATGTGAATTTTTCTGTGATAAAACATCATTCATCTAAATATTTTTATACTGTAACCAATGACCCAGACTTAACTCTTAAATATTCAGGGCCAAACACAAATTTTGCCCCCCAAATCCCAAAAATTTGCATCCAAATAAAAAAAAACTGATCCTCCATACTTTTGTCTCAGTGTCAAGGAAGTATCGAAATTGGTGCTAAGCCTTATTCTTTGTTTGGCCCTTCTGTCAGTAACATCTCACTGACTTCTGTGCTTATAAATCTCTGTTAAAATGATGCCAGACACAATATCATGATGGAAATGGTGGATCCAAGGATGCAATAAGAGGATGAGAGGAAGAAACAGTGGTTGAATGTGTTAAGGGTTGTAACTTATAATTTTTATTGAAAATTATTTCATGTTTCCTAATTTCGGGACATGGGCCTGATGTTTTCATTCTTGCTATGAAATTTCCACTGTTTGTTAAGTGTTTCCTCGCTCCCCTTTCTTGAACCCTCCCCCCCCCCCCCCCCCCCCCCCAAGTTAATCTCCCATGCTTTTGGAACATTTTTGGAAATTTTTTTCTTGAAAATTTCTTGTGAGTTTAGCTTGGTTACAGAATGTTTATTCTGTTATCCCCATGGTTATGTCCTCACCCTTGGCGTGTTTAGGCGTTTTGTGGTCATGCATCTACCATCTGATGTATTGCAGTTTCTTCTGAAAAAGATTCTGTTTTACATCAGATAGTTTTAAGAATCGGTTACTGACCTCGGGCCGTGTTTTTCAGTGCCTGGAGTCTTCTTTCCGGTTTTTATAGACTTTTGTTTGCGTTGACAACGGTTACTTTCTTTTAGTAATTCCTTGTCATCTGTTAGGTTAGATATGTAGTCAGATACATCAATATACTCCGTAAGTCTAAGATTAATTTTTTAGATTGTTTTAAAATTTTTGTCCACACTTAGGCTTTTTTTGGATCCATTTGGGCTCATCATTCCCATTGGGAACTTGGGCTCATGTCAAAATTTTTCAAAGGTGCTCAAAGTGCACAATGTCAATAACCGATTCTTAAAACGTCAAAGGAGTGGTGTGACGCCGGGTAAGTCTGTTGTGGTACAGGAGAGGAAAAAGGGTGTTGTGAGTACTATAATCTTGGATCACGCACACCCTGCAACGACAGAACGGAGGATGGAACAGAGCAAGCCAGTCAGTCTGGTAGTAAGCTCGTTCAGGTCATCCCGGTCATCCCGGACCGCGAGCGAGAGAGGTCCCTCTCTCTTACAACATCATCTGGGGCCAGTTGTTGTTGTTCATAACGTTCGTCAGTTGGAGTATACGTCCACACCTCCTGCTCGGGACGCTCTGTCTTATAGACAGCCGGTGCCGGCTAGTCTATTGGTTTCCTCTTCAACACATCAGCACACACGACCACATCTTGGCTTTGTGACCTCAGATATCCAGCCTGCTTTGCCGACAAAGGATTCCATGTCGTCTAGGTCACTCCATCCAATAGCCAGGGACACGAGGCCTCATCAGTCGGGACGTTCGCATAAAAGAATTATGTCGGACACACTGTCCCAGGAGCTTCCAACGGCTAAGCAACAAAGGACCGCAGCTCCACAGGCCTCCATGACGGACTTGCTATCGCAGATAGCGAAGATTATCGCAGCATCCCAGCAACCTACGGAACATCCTACAACAGTTTCGGATCAGGAACTGTCAGATGAAGCTGGGTCGGTTCGTTCCTATGCAAGGTCAGGCAGGGACGACTGAGATTCTCAACTGGTCCAGCCGGATGGTGAAAGGGAAATTACTGAGCTGGATTTTTCCCTTTTGGAACAACATAAGGCAGCGATAGAGTTTATCCGTCAGCACCTTCCAGACGTTGTCCCATCGGACCAGGTTGCTGCGACAAAGGATAAGAGACTGATAGCATCATTGGATATTGATTTTTTTGGCCGGATTAAGGAAGATATTCCTGATTATTCCAGTCCAGTCCAGCAATGTCTCACGGAATTTGAATTGCTTAATGACACTATGTTTAATTTAGCCTCTAAGTCAGGCAAGAACAGTTTCTTATCTCAACGTGCTCTGAATCTGCCATTCATCAATAGTAAGAATAGATTTGCAACGGCAGGAAAGAGCGTACTGAGAGTTCCTCTGCATTTAGACGAGCAGGCTGAGGACTTAGAATTGTCCCTGCCTTCGTCTTTGTCTATTCTCCCTAGTACTTTGGAGACTACGATTTCGTCTAATAGAGCGAATTTAGACGCATTGTCATATGCAGATAACCTTACCAGAGTTTTAGCACAAACGTCTCGACGGTAAAGAATTCGAGGATATTCGCTCATCCTTAAGAGTTCTTTCTAGGGCTATTGCATTTTCCCCGTATAACAGCGCCCTATCAGTGGCTAATTTGGAGTTAGTTAGACGTGATGCTGCCCTGGCTTTATCCACTATGGTGGATTCAAAGGTGAAAAACTCTCTTCGAGTCGCTCCGGTTTCCGGGGATTTTCTCTTTGATGGTAAGCATTCTTTAATCTATGAACAGATTGCCAAGAAAGCTTCAGATTCTCTGCTTTTTAAGTCCGTTTCTAAAAGACCTGACGCAGCAGAGAAGAGTAAGACAGGAGCTTCTGGTTTGAGTACATCCAGGGGAGGCTCCTATAGAGGATATAAGAAATCCTCTAGCTCTTACTCCAGAGACCGCCAGAGTAGCGAGTCAGCTAGGGGACGTAGTTCTGGCCAAGACAACCGGTCAGATGCCCCTAGGTGGGCAGGACGAGGCACTGCACGGGGAGGACATAGTTTGTCTTCCAGCAGGCCTCACAGGTCCAGGAGGTGATGGTCAGGACCTCTATTGCAGTCCGGTGAGCAGTTTTTGACCACTTGGTTGTCAATTACAGACGACCAATGGGTAAAAGAGGTTATCTCGGAGAGCTAAAGCTGTCTTTCTGAGAATAACCTCCGTTAACATGAAGTCTGAGCTGGACTCAGCTTCCGTCCAGTCTTCAAAAAAGAGATTCGCTTCTATCAGAGGTGCATCTATTTTGGAGAATAATGCAATAGAGGTCGTGGAAAACAGGGAATTTCTGGGTTTTTACAGTCATCTGTTCCTGGTACCAAAGCCAAATGGCTCGTTCTATCCAATTATAGATCTGAGCTGGATAAACAAGCTGATCGTGGCTCTAAAATTCTATATGGAGACCATTCGATCAGTGAGGGCGAGCATTCGAGTGGACGATTATGCTTCACATATAGATCTCAAGGATGCGTACTTTCATGTCATGGTACATCCGGCATTCAGAAAGTACCTTCGCTTCGCCATCCTAGGAGTCGTTTATCAATTCTGAGCGATGTGCTTCGGACTCAATCTAGTGCCCTGGGCTTTCACTCGAATAATGAACTCGGTAATGGCTTATTTCCGAGCACATTCGACTGCGGTAACGTCGACTTACTTGGATGACATTCTTCAGAGGTACGGCAACAAAACAGTTCTTCAGAATGATGTTCAGAGTCTGCTTCAATTGCTCTGACGTCTTGGTTTCATCGTAAACGAAAAGAAGTCGGATCTAGCTCCATCCAAGTCGTTCATTCACTTGGGAATGAGCTTCGAGACTCACAACAATCTGGTTCGTCTTGCATTACCCAGAGAGAAGTTAGTCAGTTGGTATGCTCGCTTTTGTCTACATTCAGTCATAGTAACAGCGAGGGAATTTATGCGACTGATGGGATTGTGTGGAGCAGCGGCGGATCTCATTCCGATGGGCCGCTTGCACACATGTCCACTCCAGATATGTTTCACTCTAATTTGGAGAGTGAAGAATCATACATTCGATACAATTATCGTTTTATCGGACCAAATAAAACAAAGGATTCAGATTTGGGCAGATATTCAGTGGTTGACTCAAGGAGTTCCATTGCAACTGCCAGATCCATTTTTTACGATTATGATGGATGCGAGTCAAACAGGTTGGGGTGCGGCATTGAGCCCAACAGATTCGAGGTGCCAGGGCCTTTGGGATCCGGTGTTCCTGAACAAGCACATAAACATCAAAGAGATGATGTCAATTTGGCTTGCACTACGTCATTGGATGAACATAATTCAGAATTCACATGTTCAAATACTGTCAGACAATTCGACGGTAGTAGCGCACATTCGGAACCAAGGAGGTACTCATTTGATTCCGTTATTCGACCTAACGGAAAGAATTCTTCTGTTTGTTCTAGAGCATCAGGTACTTCTGTCGGTCCATCATATTCTGGGTCGTCTGAACGTTCTTGCAGACTCGCTCTCTCGGATAGGTCGCATGTTACCATCAGAATGGACTCTCAACAACAAGCGAGTGTTCAATCAGATTTGCTACCAATGGGATCGACCAATGATAGACTTGTTTGCGACACACCTCAACAATCAGTTGCAGACATATGTGTCTCCATGCCCAGATCCTCGAGCCTTTGCAGTAGACACTCTTTCAATTTCTTGGGACGGAATGATAGGATATGCATTTTCTCCAGCCCCGTTGATTCAACAGATCTTGCTAAAGATCAAGCAATCGCACTGCAAGATACTGTTGGTAGCATCTCTGTCGTCTCAGAAACCATGGATAAATCTACTCAAGTGTCTGTTATGAGACGTTCCTCGGAAGCTTCCTCCATGGGAGGACCTTCTCTTTCAGGGGAAATCTCGCACACAGCATCACAACCCGCAAGGTCTCAACCTTCATGTATTTCTGTTGTGCGGTCCAATTTTCAGGACGAGCAGTGGACGCAGTTTCTAACTGTAGGAGGGCCTCCTCTTCTCTAAATTATGCTGCAAAGTGGAAAGTCTTCTCTCGTTGGTGTAAGGATCATTCTATTGATATTTTTTATCCTTCCATTCCAGACATTGCTAATTTTTTGGTCTACTTGTTTGACGAACTCAAACTGCAGCCAGTAACCATTAAGAGTTATAAGTCTATGACAGCTTACAGATTGGATCTAATATTTCTTTATCTAAGTTAGTAAAATACTTTTCAATAAATAGACCTAGAACTCTTAGGTTAATTCCTGAATGGCATTTAGCTTGGGTTCCACTGAAGCTCAAAGAAGCTTCTTTTGAACCTAAGAACACTGAAGACTTCAAATTCTTGTCATATAAGACAGCTTTTCTTTTAGCCTTTGCTTCCTCAAGAAGAGTTAGTGAGCTTCATGCTCTGTCTATTGATGATTCTCATTATCGTAGTGTTGGTAATACTATTACTTTAACTACTAATGTGAGATTTTGGGCTAAGAATCAGGCTCCTAATAAGTATCCTGAGCCTATTGTCGTTAAGGCTCTTCCACCCTCAGATGGCCGTAGGCCTTTGCTGTGTCCAGTTAGAGCTATGCATATTTATAAATGCAGATCAGAGTTTATCAGAAAGGCACGAAAACGCTTCTTCCTGTCTTTAATTCCCAATAGAAGGGACATTTCTGTTCATTCTATTTATAGATGGATTCAGTTAGCTATTCGTACGGCTTATGAAAATCAAATAAAACCATAGTTAACAAGAACAGCTATAAATCAAGCCAAAGCCAGAGTAATTTCCACCAAGCAACTTTATGAGGTTCTTCCATCCCTTGATGTTGGTTGCCACAACAAACATAAACATACCTGGTGTGGTCGAGAGTAATCTTAAGTCTTCTCAAGCTGAAAAAATATACAACTGCAGATGACAAACATGAAAAGCATCTCAAAGCAATTCCTTGTCTTCTGAAAGGTTCATTATATAGCCAGATACATTAATATTATCCGTAAGTGTAACATTAATTTTTAGAAATGTTTTAAAATTTTTGTCCACACTTAGGCTTTTTTGGGATCCATTTGTGCTCATCGTTCCCTTTGGGAACTTGGGCTCATGTAAAAAAAATTTCGAAAATTTTTTCTTTTGAATTATTTTTCGAAATTTTTGTAATGGTTTATATTATTATTATGTATCTTGTATTTTCAAGGGTTAGTGCGAGTACTACGGCTGTTTAATATTTTCTAAATATGAAAGAATATTGTTCAAATTGTAAATCGAGGAAGTCTTCCTCTGATTCTCATGCTCTTTGTATTTGCTGTAGTCACTGTACTCGCACTAATTCTTGCTCAGTGTGTGCCAATTGGGATGACAAACAATGGCTACGTGTGTCACGGTATATTGTTAGTAGTGAGAGGTCCATGCCGGTCCTCTCGCCACAGGGTCACTCTAGTTTTTCAGTCTCTTTTTCAGAGGAACAAGAACAGGGTGATGTTTCCGTGATGTCTTCAGGAAGTGTGCTGCCGTCATCGCAATCAAATGAAGAGCTAGCGGCAAAAGTGCTCAAGGAAATTCGACAAGTGCCTAGATCCTTAGAAGGATTGACGACCTCGTCGCCAGTTAGCTTGCCCGGCGAAGCTATCACTCGTAGTGTGGGTGATGTGATGCCGGGTTCGTCCATTGCGGTCCAGGAGAGGAGAAGGGGTGTTGCGAGCACTATAATCTCGGATCACGCACACCCGGCGACGACGGATTGGAAGATGGATCAGAGGAAGCCAGTCAGTCCGGTAGCTAGCTCGTTCAGGTCTACCCGGACTGCGAGCGAGAGAGGCCCCTCTCTCTTGCAACAACATCTGGGGCCAGATGTTGTCGTACATAACGTTCGTCAGTCGGAGCATATGTCCACTCCTCCTGTTCCGGGAACGGCTACTCTGTTGGCAACCTCTTCCACATGCCAGCACACACGACCGCACCTTGGCTACGTGACCTCAGATATCCAGTCTGCTTCGCCGACCAAGGATTCCACGTCGACCAGGTCACTCCATCCGGTAGCCAGGGACACGAGGCCTTACCAGCTGGGACGTTCGCATAAAAGAATTATGCAAGAGGCACTGTCCCAGGAGCTTCCAGCAGCTAAACAACGTAAGACCGCAGCTCCACAGGTCAATTACAGACGACCAATGGGTCGTGACGGACTTGCTATCGCAGATAGCGCAACTCATTGCAGCATCCCAGCAACCTTTGGAAACTCTTTCAGATCAGGAACTGTCTGAGGAAGCTGGGTCGGTATGCTCCCCTGCAATGTCATATAGGGACGACCGAGATATTCACATTTCGTCCAGTCGGATGGTGAAAGGGAATCTGAGCTGGATATTTCCCTTCTAGAACAACATAAGGTGGTCGTAGATTTTATCTGCCAACACCTTCCAGAAGTTGTTCCTCCGGATCAGAGAGCTGCGATACCAGATAAGAGACTGATAGTGTCACTGGACACAGACTTCTTCGGCCGGACTAAGGACGCCGCGCCTGAGTTTCCAGCCCAGTCCAAAAATGTCTCACGGACGTTGGAATTGCTGAATGACGCTATTTTTAGGCTAGCCTCTAAGATTGGCAGAAGACTTGGAGTTGTCATTGCAGTACTTTGGAGACGACAATCTCATCTAACAGAGCCAGTTTAGATGCCTTATCTTACGCAGATCACCTTACCAGATCATTATCACAACGTCTCGATGGTAAGGAATTCCAGGATGTTCAAACTTCCTTCAGAGTTCTTTTGAGGGCAATCACAAATTCCGTTGTGTCCTTGGGCAAGACACTTCACCCCGGTTGCCTACATGGGGGCACGATGACGCTCTGTACTGAGGCGTACTGCACGTCGATGGTGCGCATGTCTTCAACCAATCTAACCCTGCCTGTGCTGCGGTGCAGAGTTACGATGTTGGGGAGCTGACAGCTGCTCGTCGTTGCTCGGTGGTTCTCTCCGGGTACTCCGGCTTCCTCCACCCGTAAAAATGTCACGGTCACGATTAGCCATTGTGCATCAGGATGTGACCTTAAACACCAATAAATAAATAAATAAATAAATAAATAAATAAATAAATAAATTACAAATTCCTCATATAACTCCACCCTTTCAGTGACAAATTTGGAGTTAGTCAGACGTGATGCTGCCCTGGCTTCATCCACTAGGGTGGATTCTAAGGTGAAAAACTCTCTTCTGGTCACTCCGGTTTTGAAAGAACTTCTCTTCGATGGTAAGCTTTCACTAATCTATGATTCCGTGGTTCAACTTAACGGAAAGAATCCTTCTGTTTGTCCTAGAGCATCAGGTTCTTCTGTCGGTCCGTCATATTCCGGGTCATCTGAACGTTCTAGCGGACTCCCTTTCTCGGAAAGGTCGTATGTTGTCGTCAGAATGGACTCTCAACAAATGAGCATTCAATCAGATCTGCTACCAATGGGATCGTCCGATGATAGACTTGTTTGCGACGCATCTCAACAATCAGTTGCAAACATATGTGTCGCCATGCCCAGATCCTCGAGTGTTTGCAGTAGAATCTCTCTCGATCTCTGGTCCTCTCGGCTGGTCCTCTCACCAAAATGTCACTTTGGTTTTTTTAGTTTCTATTTACAGAGGAGCAAGAACATGGTGTGGCTTCTTGACGCCATCAGGGAGTGTGCTGCCGTCATCGCAAATCATTGAAGAGCTAGCGGCAAAAGTGCTCAAGGAATTAGACAAGTGCCTAGATCCTTACATGTAGTAGGATTGACGACCTTGTTGCCAGCTAGCTCGACCGGCAGATCTCACTCGTATGTGGGTGATGTGATGCTGGGTATGTCCGAAGTGGTCGAGAAGAGGAAAAAGGGTGTAGCGAGCACTATAAACATACGAACATGCTCACTCGGCGACGACGGGAAGGAGGAAGTAGACAAGGTCTGAGGTATGCTCGTCCAGGTCTTCCATGATCTCAAGCAAGAGAGAGGCCCCTCTCTCTTATAACAACATCTGGGGTCAGAGGTTGTTGGTAGGAACTTGTGTCAGTTGGAACTTACGCTTAAGATTGGATACTTGGACCGTGACTCCAGATGTGTCGCATATGCATTGTATTTAGAGCTAATGGAAAAGTGCTCAATGATTTTAGACAAGGGCTAGGCTTCAAAAGAGGTTTACGTCCCTTGTCTACAGCTAGCTCAACCGGCAGATCTCACTCGTATGTGGGTGATGTGATGCCGGGTATGTCCGTGGCGGTCAAGAGAGAATAAGGGTGTAGCGAGCACTGTTTAATCGAATCATGCTCACCCAGTGTTGATGGAAGGAAGAAGACCGCAAGTTCTGAGGTACGCTCGTCCAGGTCTCTCCGGACCGCGAGCATGAGGGAGACCCCTCTCTCTCTTTCAACAATATCTGGAGCCGGGTGTTGTTGGTAGGAACTTGCATCAGTCAGAGCTTACGTACATAGCTATTGTCCGGTACGCTTAGTTCAATTCTTAGCCGGGGACGGCTACAGTTTTGCTTCTTTAGCATCTACCAAGCACTCCTGACCGCACCTTGACTAAGTGACTCAGGATTTCCAGTCTGCATCATCAAAGGTCCATCTTTTGTGAAGAAATTTGCAGCATCTAGTAGCCAAGGAGATGAGACTGCATTCATCGGGTCATCTGCAGTAATAACTATATTGGACTCCCTGCCCTAGGAGCAGCCGGCGAAGAGGCTATTCATGACCGCTGCTCCTCAGGCTTCTGTGACGGACTTGCCTTCGCAGTTGCGCAGCTGATTGCAGTATTCCTGCTAAGGCAGAAGCACTCAACGTCAGTTTCAAATCTTGAGCTGTTGCATGGTGCTTATTTGGTCCCGTCACCTGCCTGTTTAGATGCTGATGACTGTGACTCTAACTGATTTGAACGCATGGTGGAAAGGATAACTTTTCCTTCCGGAACAACTCTTGGATGATATAGATGCCATACATTATCATTTCCTTGAACTTGTTCCAGTGATCAAAATGCTGCAAGCAACTATGAGAAACTGCTAGCGTAGTTGGACGCTGACTTCATCCGGGTAAAGAGCAGGGTAATAAGATCTCTTTCCAGTTAAGTCTACATGGGTGTCACGGGTCTTCGATTGTGTAGATGACACCGTATTTAACTTTCTGCAGGAAAAAGAAATTCGGTTTCTTATCTTCTTCCTCAGTATTTTCAATCATTTGTGATTGTTCACATACTTTTAAAAACAACAGGGGAAGATGTGGAGATTTCCTCTGCATTGATTGAGCAGGCTAAGATCCTAGTTTTAGCCTTACCTTCATCATTTAGCTGTTCGCTCAGACGCCATTGAGAAGATAATTTCTTAGAGTGAATTTAGTCTCATGGCCTTATGTACTTTAATTTTAAGTACTGTTACACATCGTCTATATGGAAAGGAATTTTGTGGTCGTTTGTACCTTTTAAAATTCTTTCCAGACCTAGTATTTATATCTCGGTCTTAACTAATGTTAAGTGGGAGTTATTCTGATGCATCTTTGCATTTGACTAGGCGGAAAACTTGCCATAGGTCGCTTTAGTCTTCCAACTCGAGTCTTTATGATAAGAATCAATTCTCGACTCTTTAAGTTGGGGTCTAATGTACCAACACCAGCAGAAAGAGTATGAGAGGTTGTCCGAGACTCAGATCATCTATAAGGACTCATAGCAAAGGTATAGGTATACCTAAGTCTTTGATGGTAAGCTTTCATTATTGTAAGAGTAAACTACAAGAAAGCATCTATACACGACTCTTTAAGTTGGGGTCTAATGTACCAACACCAGCAGAAAGAGTACGAGAGGTTGTCCTAGACTCAGATCGTCTATAAGGACTCATAGCAAAGGTATAGATATACCTAAGTCTTTGATGGTAAGCTTTCATTATTGTAGGAGTAAACTACAAGAAAGCATCTATACTCGACTCTAAGTTGGGGTCGAATCGACCACAGCCAACAGAAGAGTAGGAGAATTTGTCCTAGACTCAATTCGCTTATAAGGGCTCATAGCGAAGGTATAGGTATCTCTCCTATATATTTCTTTAGGATTGTCTATACAGCCACATGGATAGGGGTTTCTCATCAGACTGAGTTACTGATCAGACTCCCCTGAGCCGGTGGTTCGAGGCTCTTATTGAACTCGGTCCGGCCGCTTTTGACTGGAAGTGGATAATTAGGTTATTTATGATTATCTTTCAGTCGAAAAGCGAACGTTCGGCAATTGTAGCGAGTATAGTTCTTTAGATCACTTGTTTTGTGAACTAGATAATGTCTCATGGGATTTATGATAGGATACACGTATCCCACTATTCATTTGGCTAGTTCATGTGTTGTTTCACAGAGCGAATTAACCAGCTGTTTGGCTCTCTTCTTCTGTTATCTGACGCATTAACAGCAATACTTTTATGTGCCGGATGGTGTTGTGCTGAGTGGCTTGGAATGTTATTTCGATGGGTCGCTTACACACGTCTACTCCAGTTATTAACTGGAGTGGTAGACGTTTTTCCCTCTTGACCTGTTTTGTTTTAGAGAATCTTTTAACATAAGGTCAAGTTTGGGCATATATTACGGTTTTCTCAATTATTTTGGACATGAGTTCATATATTGCGTTACAATCCTGAGTCCGAGGGTCTATCTATGCAGGGATCTTGGGACCCTTGGTTATTGGAAATCACATATTCAATGATATCTCATTGTTTATGATTACATCATCAAATTTTTTTTTTCCGTTCATGTATTATAAATGCACATCAGAGTTTATCAGAAGAGAAGTAACGCTTCTTTTGTCATTATTTTTCAATAGAATGGATGTTTATGTTCATTCTATTGTTAAATAAGTCAGTTAGCTATTCGTACTGCTTGAGTTATTTATCTTCCAATTAGCAGGCAATGCTTAAGATTTCAGCGCATAAGTAAGTGCTGGCTATATCTTGCGCTTATTCTAACTGTTTGGCTATTACATGATCTTATGTGGGATCTCTTCAGGATAGTTAAGTTTTCAGAGCACGGGAATAATATATTTACCATTATTTGTGTCGCTAGTATAGGTTTTTGAGCGCATACATTGACGCTCAGCCTTTTTCATGGGAATGAATGATAGGATATGTGTATCCTTCAATTCATTTGTTTCTATTGATTTCATTGAGGTTATGGGGTCTGCTATTGAGCATTCGCCAGAAGCTTCCCTATTAGAGGGTTTTCTTCTTTAAAGGAAGTTTTATTTTTCATGTCAGTCTCCGCTCTCAGTGGCATTACGGAGTATTTCAGATGTGAAAGCGCTTTATGGTCACTATATTATTGCTGTCTGCACCAGCAATGATTAAGTAATGTGGGTGAGGAGGTTTCAACATATATTCGAATTAACCCCCCCCCCCCAACAAACACACACACACGCTGTCGTGTATATATTTTTTAATACATACATACTTTGCGTCTGGGTTGTGTTGGATGGTGCCATCATAGGCATATATACAGTTCTGTTGCATTTGTTTCCGGTATTTATTTCCTGATTTTGGAGCCGGTTTATCATACCTACCTCCATTTCTAGATCCTGGTCTGTATTTTGTCGGTTCTCAAATCGCATATTCTCACGTGTTTATAGTTGTAGATACCAAATAGTACACGTTGGAGAGTATTTTTTACCAGATTTAATATTACAGAGGCCCCCTGTGAATGATCTTGAAGCGTGTTTTCTCTGCAGAGATTGTTCATCTTATCCCGTTTTTGTATGTATATGTTATAATTGATTTCTCACTGATGTCGTTGTACCTGTATATGGCATCTGCAGTGCTTATTTTGTAGCGGATAATGTTATTTACCAAAATCATCGCTATAGCCTTGGCTTGTGAAGTGGCATTAAGCACCATTTATTATTCATGAATTAATTTTTGAGTGCTTGATCGATATTTATATCGTTTCCGGGTTCTGCTTATTGATTCCAGAGCTCTCCCCTCTTTCTTTTGAAGTTATGTTAAAAAAAAGGGGGTGGGGGGTAATTTTGTCCACTTCTTTGCCTTATGGGATATGGAACTATTGAGGAAGCTGTCTTGCCCATACTATGTTCAGCGATCAGCTGCAGTATTATTGTGTGGCGTAGGTTTATGGGAAATTTTCTCTCATTCTCAGTATGCCATTATAATTTTTAGGGCCTAGTCCATACTAGTCTCAAAAATGGTTTATTTGTTACATCCTAATTAACATTATTTTATGCTTAGATGTAGGATTTACATAATTGGGATCCATATTAGGATATGTCTCTTCTGTTTTGGTATTAAGAGACATACATGTAAATTCTAATTTCTTCATCATGGATTGAAGGATTTGATCTATGTTGATCTTCTATTTCAGAAGTTCTAGGCCCTCCACATTTTTACGATTCAGCTATGACTGGGTCATCGGTTACAGTATAAAAATATGAAAAAATTTATAGTAATTTATATATTTTTTATACTTACCAATGACCCAGATGGGAATGGCCCTCCCATGAGTGGGCAGTACTGGGCACTCATACCTCCCCGCTGAATTATTATAATCTTTTTTTCTACAAAGAATGATTTATTGGCGCCAGATTCGGTGACTTCCTGGCGTCTGCTCATCGCAGAGGGTTAAATGTATGGAGGGCCGGATAGGACTTCTAATTTTCAGTTTTGCATGCAAATTTGGAGGATTGGGGGCAAAATTTGTGTTTGGCCCTAGATATTTTTGGGTTAGCACCAGCTAAGTCTGGGTCATTGGTAAGTATAAAAAATATATAAATTACTATAAATTTTTTCATTTTTTCTTTGGTTTCAGAAATTATTGTGCCCAGCAGATACAGGCTGTAAGAAGAAAACGTATCCATGTTTAGTTTCACCTTGCCCAGTCGAAGGATCTTGTCCAGGTAAATGTTCTTTCACTCCTGTTTCAACCTTGATATAATAAAATGCTGACCATTCATCCAAATTAATTTTAGAAATAGTAAATTATCACTAAACTAAATTTGATTTTGGGGGGATTCAAAAACAATCCTTTGTAACTAGTGTTTGATGAGTTTGAACACATCACAGTTCATTACGTGTGCAGTCCCTGTAAAAGTAGTCTTCCAAATTACCCCAGTTGTTACATATGATTACATAATGCAGTCATTGTTAATCCGGTTCAATTTAGATCTCTGTGTCTATTTATAGAGGAACTTTTTATGAGTGGGCGGAGCTAATTAATGTTTTTTTTCAGTGCCGGTCTGATAAAGCATAACACTTTTGAGATGTTGTTTATAACCTTTCTGGCAACTTTTATTTATCAAATGTTATTAAATACCTTTTTGAAATTTATTCTGTATTTTGTTATAATTTATTGGGAATGCATATATATCAATATATTCAATTAATTGTAATTTGTAACAAAAACAAAAAATCATATTAAAATAATCTTGGCATATAAAGTTCAAATGGAGAAATATTCAAGTCTAATTACTGTGTAATATTCATTTTTGCATTTAACACTTTACGTGACATAACTGTAAAAATCGGCCAGCGCTAGACACAAAATTTGGCATTCCCATTTTTTTAGGTTTTTATCTTAATTTTTTGCTTCTAAAGCATATCTTATGACTTCTGATTGAAACAAGCACGTAGCGTCCGTTTCAATCAGGGGTCATAAGCTGTGTTTTGGAAGCAAAAAATATTTTGACAACCGTTGTCTTCTACTTTAACTAAGGTTAGATAAACGGTCTGTCGGTCAACCCTTTACCCAACAGTTCAGCAGTACTGTCCAGATTCTTGCACAAAAGCCTACACCTTTGCTTCTGAAATATAGCTTATGCTCCCTCCTTTGCAACTAGTCTGGGGGCTGGGCTAGTTTCAGTTAGGGGTCATAAACTATATTTTGAAACAGAATCATGTAAAAAGTACTGTCTGGATCGATGCTTTTTGACCGATTTAACCCGCGCTTTAAGTTTTGTGCTTTTCGGCCTCGCCAGGTCTGGCGCCCTTCGGCCTCAGGATGTTCGGATGGGATGATGTAGTAATGTTTAGAATGTCTCTCCATGTACCGTTGATGAGTTCCAGGAAATCCACAATTACAGTCTTGGTCAGTCATCCACAGTGTTGGGGGCACGATGACGCTGTGTACTGAGGCGTACTGCATGTCGATGGTGCGCATGTCTTCAACCAATCTAACCTTGCCTGTGCTGCGGTGCAGAGTTCAGAGTTACGATGTTGGAGAGCTGACAGCTGCTTGTCGTTGCTCGGTGGTTCTCTCCGGGTACTCCGGCTTCCTCCACCTGTAAAACTGTCACCGTCACGATTAGCCATTGTGCATAAGTATGTGACCTTAAACACCAGTAAATAAATAAATCCACAGTGTTTCAAAGGCCCTGCATGGTTCAATGTAAAAGAATATTCTGTTCACCTGAACGATGGATCGAAACGCAAGCGAAACTGTGTTGGAGAGGAATTGACTCAGATTTCTCACCCCACGTGTTATTCAGTCATAATAGACGATTTCAGCATAGCTCCATCTTACATCCAGGAACCGATATGTAGGTGCACGCACAGTTTGTTTGTCAAATTTGGTTCCACATATTTTGGTCTGTCAGGAAATTTTGTTCAGCCCCATTCGGCGAGGAGCAATACCTATATTGCACTTGCATATCCCACTTGATGCTGTGTAAGATTCCCACCCCACCCAAGTTCACCGAGATTTTCTTTTAATAGGCCTAGGCCCACAAATAGTAGGCTTACAGCAATGCTGAACACTAGGAGACAGAAACACAGACATTAAACGTTTGTGGGGTTGGCCTACGCAATTGCACTCTCTGAAGGCAAGATGGTAGGCCTATAACAGTGGTCTCTCTGCCTCCATTGAATTTGTACTTAGCCCCCCCCCCTCCCACCCCCCCCCCCCCCCCCCCCCCAACCAACCAACCAACCAGTCAGATGATATCTATACCCGACTGGTCTTCCACTGCATTTTTTTTACCAAGAACATTTTTTTGGAGGGGGGGGGGGAGGCAGATTAACATTCTGCACCCGTCTTTTGGGTATTCTTTTTATATTTTTGGCCCACCAAGTTGAGTGGGAACATCGCCTTGTAAAACATGGATGCTTTGCTGCGTCACTGGGGCGTGTTCGCAATGGACCGGCTCGTTCTCAGCACACCTTGAAATTCAACATTACCCATTGAACGCTTATTTTGGAATATGTCTACCACTGCAGAATAAAAAAAGCTGTGTATTTGAATGACTCTTTCCGAAAGTTCTTCAACCTGTTACAAATGAGATTTTTTTTATTATTTCCATTTTTGGCATAACTTCGCTAATAATAGTCGGATTGTAAAAATTCTAGGACGAAATCACACTGATTTTTGCTCAATATATTTGAAACGAAACGGGTTTTTAAAATTTCCCTATGATATTAAAAATAGTATTTACCCGACTGGTTGGAGAAATGTGCTAATTGTAGGGCTGTCGCGACTATCATTTTTTGTAATCGACTAATCGTGACCAGTAATCGACGGTTAGTCGATTAATAGTCGCTTCCCATGATTTTTTAGCAAATCATTCTTCTGTTCGTAAAACTCTGAAAATGACAATGGCACCAGTGTGTTCAGACGAAGTGGGGTTGTGGGAACAACAAATCGGTCCCGACTGAAGCTACATGTAGTCCAATCTTGGACCCACAGTCCGTAATATAATTTTGGGGGTTGGTACGTACCAACCCCAAAAATAATATTACTGACTGCGGGTCCAAGTTTGAACTAGATTGAAGCCGATGAATTAAAATGAATTTACCAAAGAACGTTCCTGCATATGTTTCCTTTCTGCAATAAGTTTCTCGAAATTTTGAACATTGAGATCTATGCATTCCCTCGTCAGTTGTTAAAATTGGATCTTAGTCTGAAGTTCCGAACTTTGAGAAGTGATCTGATGTTCTGACTTTCGTCATAATTTTGTCACTTCCGCGCTTTGGGTTTTCCAATGGGTGCATTCGTGTATACAAGACTGGAGAAATTCAAAAGAATCTATTCTTCTCGAGTAACTGTGAGTGTTCTTTCTTACACAGTCAGTGACAGTCGTACAGTCTTCCGGATATGAATGTTAACTATGGTTAGATATTTAAAGTTATTCACCTTCATTGATCATTCACCTCACAAAACAATGCAATTTAGCCCCGACGTGTAGTAGACGTGTACCACCTTGAAAATGAACGACGATTGACTAAAAATAAAAAACGTCAACTACTTCAATAGTCGACGGTTAGTCGACTAATCGAATAATCGCGACAGCCCTAGCTAATTGGTATCCAAAAATTACGGGATCAAAGAAACATCGACATCGACAAAAAGTAACGAGAAGGTCTTCACAAATATTCATGCGAGATCGAAACTGCCCTCAAAAGTCATTTTGTACGATATTTCAAAATAAATTTTAACGATTTTATTTTTGTTTGTGTAGTTTGGGAGCGATGCATTTTTTTCCCTAACGGCCGTTTTGCAGAGAAATGATGTTTTGGGGTCCTATTTTGGGTCAGAAGCATAACCTTGTCACAACACTGGGAAACACTTCGTGCTAATTATAACTGATAGTACGTCTTATTGAAGTCACGTGGTTGGGTTTTGATACCCCACCTCATAGAGCAGTTAGTGGGGAGTCGATTGGCAGTGTTTTACAGGGAGCGTACACGTAATGTTGGTGGTCTTGAGTGATATTTTGGAAAAAAATCCCAAATCTGAGAAAATGTGGCAGACATTATCATACCCCCACTTTTTTTTTAAAAAGTGGGGTATACTGGATTGTGCCTGTCTGTGCGTCCATGCATCCGTACGTCTGTCCATCTGCACTCAGATGTCTGTTCACATAATATAACTTCAAAATTACTGCTCAGATTTCGATGAAATTTGATACGGATGTTCATTATCATGATATTTTTAAGCACCATAAGCGGTTTTGCTGTTAGAATATTTTTTCTGTGAGTTATGACCCTTTGAATATACAAAAATAGGCTATTTTTTGTCTGTTTGCCTCGTATCTCAGGTTTCGGTTATTGGATCTCAATGAAATTTGAAATGAAAATTGTTTATGAGAAAAGCTTTCAAATGAGTGTCTAATAACATTTCTTACTTTTCACTTTTTAGACTTATCCCCTTTTTAACTTTGAAAATTCGCTGTTTGCCTCATAAAATAGCCAATTTTTTGTCTGTTTTCCTCATATTTCAGGTTCGGGTTAATAGATTTTAATTGAAATTTGGAATGAAGATTGTTTACAGGAAAGGCTTTCAAATGATTCATGTCCCTATTAAAACAAAAAAAATACATGCAAATCACCTCCCCAAATATGGCATTATGTCTTTGTTCTATATGGTTTGGGATATCAGATTTCATTGAAATTTGGAATGAAGATTGTTTATGAGAAAGACGTTCAAGTGAGTTATGTCCCTGCAGTAAAACAAAGAAAATACATGCAAATCACCTCCCAACATTTTGCATCATGTCTTTGTTCTTCTTCTCTTATGTGGATGGTCCAATTGTCACTAGACTTCAGTAACAGGTGTTTCTGGCCTTCACAATTACCTTGCTGTAAAACAAAGCCAATTTTGCTGTTTGCCTGATAAAATAGCCATTTTTTTGTCTGTTTGCCTCGTCTCTGGTTTGGGTTAATTGGCTCTCAATGAAATTTGGAATGAAGATTGTTTATTTGGAATAGCTTTCACAGTATCATGGTTCATTTCTTCTCGTCATTGTTTGACAGTTTGCACCATGGGGGGGGGGGGGGGGGGGGAGGGGGGGGGTATGCCCTCTTGTTCATAGTACCCTATTGCTCTTACTCCCCCTTCCCAGGGTCATAGTTAGGTCACCTTTCAGCTTACCTGACTGAAAGTCTGGATGAGCTATTGTGATCACTCGCCATCCATCGTCTGTGAACATGGTGTTTGCATCTTCTCCAAAACCGCTAATCCAATTTAAGTGAAATTTGAGATGCTTGTTTGTTATGACATCGCATTTTGATTTTTTTCAAATCAAGTTGTCCTGCCCCTAGGTAGGGCCACGACCAAAAAATGTGCCTAAATCTTAAGAAGTTTCTTCTCATGAACCAGCAGTAGGAGAGACTTGATATTTGGTGTGCAGCTTCATTTTGAGGTGCTGACTCAGATTTGTTCAGAAGAAGTTTGTGGGGCTATATTTGTCGTTGTTATGGGAGAGGCAAGAATTTTGCCCCACCCAAAATTTCTATATTTTTATACTAAAACCAATGGCCCAGACTTAGCTGATGCATACTCATTAATATCCAGAGCCAAACACAAATTTTGAACCCCCCAAATTTGCATACAAAGCCAAAAACTTGAAGTCCTTTCTGTTCCTCTATACTTTTGCTCACTGCACCTGCGCAGTAACCAGGAAGGTAACGAAATTGATGCCAACATTATTCTTCTGTTTAGCCCAAAGTTAGCAACAACTGAACTGACATCTGTGCTTTAAAATCTCTCTTCTGAAGATGCCAGGCACAAATCATTCATGATTATGGTGGATTCATGGAACTGAACGGATGCTGGAAGTGAGCTTTGGAGGTTTTAGTTGTTCAGGGCTGTAACTCTAAAAATAATTATGTAAAATTATTCATGTTTCCCATTTTTGGGACATGGGGCTGAACGTCATCATTCTTGCTACTGAAAAACCTACTGTTTGTTAAATGTTCTTTCCCTCTCTTCCCTTGAACCCTCCTGTTAAATTCCCAAGCATTATTGGCTTTTTTATTGAATTTTTTTTATTAAATTTCTTGTGAGTTTAATGTGATCTACAGAATGCTTATTCCGTTTATCCCCATGGTTAAGTCCTCATCCTGGGAGGGTTAGGATGTATGTAGTCTTGCATTTTCTACCAGATGCATTGTTGTTTCTTTTCATGAAGATCTGACTTTGCTTTTGGGTCATCCGGTAGCTAGTACTTCGAGGCATGATTATGCAAAGCATTCGGAATGTCCGGCCAAAAGATCTGGGGACAAATCGCCATCCCACGAACATCATGCAGCAAAGAAACATAAGACCGCTGCTCCGCAAGCCTCAGTAATGGACTTGCTGTCGCATATTGTGCAGCAACTCGCAGCTCCCCAGCCAATGCAGGTGCGACCATCAACAGACTCCTAGAGTGAGCTGTCAGACGGTGCTGGGTC
Source organism: Pictodentalium vernedei (assembly GCA_031216915.1). Lineage (NCBI taxonomy): Eukaryota > Metazoa > Mollusca > Scaphopoda > Dentaliida > Dentaliidae > Pictodentalium > Pictodentalium vernedei. The sequence goes on along the minus strand of CM062291.1, from coordinate 111,180,058 downwards.
AGTACGGTCATCCGTTCATTCGGAGGGAGCCGAACGAAAATCACAGCTAGACCAAGCGGATGATGAAAGGGATGTGGAGGAAGATTCTCCAACCCTTTTGGAACAACCTGTGGAAACGATGAATTTTATTCATCAGTTTTTTCCTGATCTTGTTCCTCCTGGTCAGCAAGCTGCGTCTGCTAGGCAGAGAGATCACTATCATTTCTAGATAGGGATACCCTGCAGAGGAAAGAAGACATTCTTTCCTTCCCAGGTCAGTCAGTCCATGTTTCAGAGGCCTTCGGCCACATTGACGACACAATATTCAGCCTAGCAAGTTCAAGAAAGAAAAGTCCTTTCTTAGCGACATCTTCTATTCGCATACCGTTTCCTGGACCTAGCAGAGAGCTCCACTGTATTTGGATGATCAGGCTTTAGATCTGGATATCTCATTACCCGCATCATTCAATGTCCACTCAGATGTGATCGAATCTACAATTGATTCTAGTCTGGTAGTTTTGGACGCTATGTGCTATGCAGATCATATCACCAGGGTTACGGACCCAACCCTACTAATTCGACAAAATAACGTCGGCAAAAATATTGCCGACACTCGGCAGTTTTACCTCGGCAAAAATGTGTTTACGTCGGCATTTTTTAGCGAAACACACAATGTAATATTAAATAATAGTGCAAACAGTAATATTTGTTCTTCATACCCTGAGTACTAGCATTATTCAGTAAAACACATCAGCTGTTAAATTTTTCACTAACACGGCAGTGTGGGGATAAATACAAGAACGATACCTAATTGCCGACGTGAAACCCAACCTATTTATTTATCCACAAAAACGCGTATGTAACTCGTCAGGATATCCTTACTGAAGTTTGTAAATCTGACCTACCTGTAAATTAATAAATTCTCCAATTTGAACCTATTAACAAACTTTAGACAGATCTTCAATGGCTTTACCCAACATCATAACTGACAATCTTTGAAATCCTATTAACGAACTTTAATAAATTAATAAATTCTCCAATTTGAACCTATTAACGAACTTTAATAAATTAATAAATTCTCCAATTTGAACCTATTAATGAACTTTAGACAGATCTTCCATGGCTTTACCCAACATCATAACTGACAATCTTTGAAGTCGCTCCGATCCATCTGTCATTGGGAAATTCCAGTTGAAGAAAACGAAAACAACATAGAAGACTACGAGGGAAACATAAAAATCTCCTGTGACAGATGCTCTGATTGGCTGAGTAAGAACAAAAGGTGAAACGTCAGAATTTGTAGTAATCATGCGTACCATTGATCTAAAACTGACAGAGTAATAAAACTGTCGCCGAGGCTTTTGTGATCGCTATGACTTCGCAGTGAGGTGGCCTGGGGGGGGGGGGGGGGGGGGGGTGCTGTTTCACACTTACTTGTCCTAATTTTACTTTTTCTGTAAGGATGATTTGCAGTAACTTACTGTCCCCAAAAATATCACCTTGTCTTCAGAAAAAAATCGTAATTTTTAAACAGAATATACAGCTTGGAACAAATAAAACTCCTGGCATGTTGAACAATGTATTTCCTTTACTGATTCACCATCTTCTTCTAGAGTGTACTTTATACATGAAATTGCCCACTCATCGACTGTTTTTCGTTTCACCATTTTGGAAAGAAATCACTATTATTAACTTGAGTGAATGCGGGTAGCACCTAGAGTTCGTAACTAGTATAAGTAATAACACCAACTGAGCATGTAAGTTAAAATTCAAATTGTTTACTCATTGCGGGAAAATAGAGATCAGGGCTTGACGTCACTTACATGTATACCATGTGTAAGTTAAAATGACCAATTTTCTACTCATTCCGCAAAGAATGTAGCAGTGTCAACAGGACTTGACATCACTGCCATTCGGTTTTCATAGAATGTGACACAGTTGCGATGCAGTTTGCAAGCACCGAGTCAAATCAAAACTCGTTCTTACTTGCATGAGTCGAAGATACAAATCGACCTGATGTTGAATGAAAATGTTCTCTTTAAAATTATTCTACCCTTACCAAACCTACGTTCAGAATTATGAGTTTCTTTCAACTTCTTGTTGAATAAAACGTCATTCAAAAATATATCGTGTAGTATTATCATTACATGCTTTCGAAAAGTGCGTCAGCATTTTTTTTGCCGACGTGACAGTAATTATCGTCAGCATTGCCAAATGCAGGAATTAGCAGGGCTGTGGACCATCGTCTTGTTAGGAAAGAATTTGACGATATTAATTCGTCTCTCAGAGTTCTTTCAAGGGCAGTTATGTATTCCACACATCATTCCGCCCTTCAGTGGCTAATATGGAATTGATAAGATGTGATGGAGCCTTGTTATCGTCTTCATTGATAGACGATTGGGTGAAAAGCTCTCTTAAGAGTTGCTCTAGTTTCTGGACATTTGTTGTTTGACAACAAGTTGTCCTTAGTGTATGAAGAAGCTACCAAGAAAGCTACCAGCACTCTTTTGCAGAGGTCAGTTTCCCAGCAGCAGTTGTATACTGGACGTGGTAGGCGAGGGGACTGAAGTTTGCAGTCAGCGAAGAAAAGCTTCTTGCAGGGTTCTAACAAACCCTTGTACAGCTGTTCAGGGAACCATCAGTATAGCGACTCAGGAAAGGGGCGCAATCTTTCAGAGACTATAAGTGAGATGCCCCTAAGCTGACGGCACGAGGTGGTTCTCGGGGAGGATCTGGTTTCTCCTCCTGAAGGCCTCACAGGTCATACAGGTGATGGTCTAAACCTCTATTGCTCTCCTGTTGGCGGAAGATTATCAAACTTCACGAGAAACTGGATGGACATGCGGAAGATCAGTGGGTCAGAAATATAGTCAGAACTGGTCTTCGGCTATCATTCCATTCAAAGACCCTACTTACAAGAAGTCCACGTTGGACAGTTCTTCTGGCATTTCCTTCAAAAAAGGAATCTCTTTTTGCAGAAATTCAATCTCTCCTAGTAAAGGAAACAATAGAGGTCGTGGAAAATCCCAACTCACCGGGATTTTACAGTCACCTGTTTCTTGTGCCGAAACAAGACAGCTCGTTTTGACGGATCATAGATAAACAAACTGATTATCGCTCCAGAGTTCTATATGGAAACCATTTGGTCAGTAAAAGCGAGAATTCGAGTGAACGACTGTGGCAAGCATAGACCTGAAGGATGCATACTTTCACGTCATGGTTCTTCCGGCTTTCAGAAAGTGCCTGCGCTTTGCCATTCAAGGGAAGGTTTATCAGTTCAGAGTGATGTGCTTCGGTCGGAACCTGGCACCTTGGACGTTCACTCAGATAATGAACTCGGTAATGTCATACTTCCAAGCTCATTCAGTCATGGTAACAGCTTATCTGGATGACATTCTCCAGATATACGGCGACAAAGATGCACTTCAGAACAATGTGCAGAGTCTGCTTCATTTATTCTGATGTCTCGGATTCATCTTAAATGAAAAGATGTCAGATTTAGCTCCGTCCAAGTCCTTCATTCACTTGGGGATGAACTTCGAGACTCAGTGCAATCTGGTTCGCCTTCCGATAACCCCAAACAAATTTGCTGTGCTCGCTTTTGTCTAAACTCTCTCACAGTATCAGTGAGGGAGTTCATGCGACTGATGGGTCTGAGCAGGGCAGTGACGGACTTGATTCCACTGGATCACTTATGCATGCGTCCTCTCCAGATTTTCTTTACTCAGAACTGGAGTGTCAAGACGCATTTGCTCGAAGGCCAGATTATCGTAACAGATCTGATAAAACAAATGGTTCAGATTTCGGATCTCGAGTGGTTAACTTAGGGAGTTCCGCTTCAAGTACTGGACCCGGTCTTTACTATTATGACAGATTCAAGTCTGACAGGTTGGGGTGTGTCCCTGATTTCTGCAGACCTGAAGTGCCAGGGTCTTTGGGACTCTTCATTCCTGGAAAAGCACATAAACATCAGAGATGATGTCTATTTGGCTTGCACTGAAACACTGGATTGCTTACGTAGCCATCGTCCATGTGCAGATTCTGTTGGATAATTCGACAGTAGTGGCTTATCTCAGGGACCAGGACGACACTCCTTCAATTCCTCTATACGAATTGACAAATAAAATTCTCCCATTTGCTCTGAGTCATCACATTCATCTCTCAGTCTGTCACATTCCGGGTCATCTGAACATAGTAGCAGACTCGCTGTCAAAGAAAGGTTGCCTGTTGTCATCGGAGTGGACTCTCAACAAACAAATATTCCTGCAATTTGCTGCCAGTGGGATTGTCCCATGATAGATCTCTTTGGCACGAACCTAAACAATGAGCTTCCTACGTTTGTGTTGCCTTTTCTGGATCATCGAGCGCATGCAGTGGATGCTCTGTCAATCTCATGGAATGGAATAATAGGATATGCATATCTTCCAACTCCGCTGATTCAGTAGATTCTGTTAAAAATCAAACAGTCTCACTTCAAAATCTTGTTGGTAGCACCTCTGTCATCTCGGAAACCCTGGATCAGCCTGATCAGGTGTCTGTTAGGGACATTCCCCGGAAGCTTCCTCCTCTCAAGGACCTTATGTTTCAGGGGAAATCCCACACACTGCATCACAAACTGGAAGGTCTCATCCTTGATGTATTCAGTGGTGCAGTCCTTCTTGCACGGAAAGTAGTTTATGGGACAAGCAGTGGATGCAATTTGGAGAGTTTTCTTTTGTTGATGTACAGACCAGTTGGTGAATATTTATAATCTATCTATTCCTCAAATTGCCAATTTTCTCGCCTATCTGTTTGACGTTCTCAAACTACAGCCCATTATGATTAAGCGATACAGGTCTATGTTATCAGACACATATTCTCATCATGATAACTCGAGTATTGGATTAGATCCTTCTTTATCCAAGCTAGTTAGAAATTTCTCTATGAATAGACCTAGAACCCTCAGGTTAATTCCTAAATGGAATTTAGCTTGGGTTCTTTTGAAGCTTCAAGAAGCTCCTTTTGAGCCGTTAGACGATGTAGAACTGGGGGCGCGGTGGCATCGTGGTAGCCGGTTCTCGTCAGATCACCGAAGTTAAGCAACATCGAGCGCGGTTAGTAGTTGGATGGGTGACCATTTCAGCGACTAATTCTTGCTCATGCATTGTGTCCTTGGGCAAGGCACTTAACCCCGTTTGCCTACATGGGGGCACGATGACGCTGTGTACTAAGGTGTACTGAACGTTTATGGTGCGCATGTCTTCAACCAATCTAACCCTGCCTGTGCCATGATGCAGAGTTCAGAGTTACGATATTGGAGAGCTGACAGCTGCTCTTCATTGCTCGGTGGTTCTCTCCGGGTACTCCGGCTTCCTCCCCCGTAAAACTGTCGCTGACATGATATGACCCTGGTTGTTAATATGTCGTTAAACCCTAATAAAAAAAAAATTTAAAAAAAAGACGATGTAGAATTCAAATTCCTGACTTCTGAAATGGCCTTTCTCTTATCCTTCGCTTCTACCAGAAGAGTTAGTGTACTCCATGCATTATCTGTTGAAGATTCCCATTACCGTAGTGTGGGTAATATTGTTACTACGGAAGTGGGGTTCTTGGCTAAGAATCAGATTCCGGATGAGCGGCTGGAGCCTATTGTCATTAAGGTCTTACCGTCCTCGGTCAACCGTAAACCGCTGTTGTGACCAGTTAGAGCGATGCGCATGTATAAACGTCGATCTAGCTTCATTAGAAAAGGAAGAAAACGTTTTTTCCTTTCACTAATTCCTAACAGAAAAGATATTTCTGTTCATTCACTTGCTAGATGGTTTCAATTGACAGTAAGAATCACGTACGAGAATCTATCAGTGGATCAATGTTCTGTCAATAAGATTTCAGTGCATGCGATTGGGCACTGACTTCTTCTTGGGCTTATTCTAATAGTATTACTATTACTGATTTAATGAAGGCAGCCTACTGGACTCAACCATCTTCATTTACTAAGTTTCTACCTTAGAAATTTAGAGTCTATCTCTGGTTACCTTAGATCCTCTTTTTGTTGCCCAGAATGTCGTCCATTAGTAATACATATCAGTGATGTCTTAGGCAATCTGCTCGAGCACTGATGCCATTCTGCTGCCATTTTCATTTTGAAGAATTTTCCTTCAGAACAAAGTGGAGGGTGGGGGTGGGGGGGAGGGTTGGGGGGGGGGGGTTAACCTCCAGTGTCAGTAGTCCATCGTCGGTGCTGGGTTTTTTTTAATGTGTAGCTCAGTGTGAAGCAACAATTATGTCTCATTTATGTATTGTTTTTAAAGTGTAGCTCAGTTTGAAGCATTTGTAAATGTCATATGAGCGTTAATATACAATCTGCAGACACTTTTAAAATGAGTATAAGGCATCTCATTCTCTGGACTTCCTTATAATTGGTTTCCTTCACCGAATTAGCATGAAAATATAAAAAATTTAAAGTAATTTGTATACTTACCAATGGCTCAGATGGGGATGGCCTTCCCATGAGTGGGCACTCATACCTCCACGCTGATATATATATACTACTCAAAGTTTGCTAAGTACCAAATATTTTACACATCATTGTGAAATTTGCTGGTGACATATTTGCGATATTTTCGGTGGAGGGATGGTGGAGCAAAGGGCTACCCATCGTCAGGTTGGTGAAGCCCTTCGTGTGCACCATCCAGTGATCACCAGAGCCTGGGCAAGATTTCAGCAGTATGGCACACCAGTAAGACAGCATGGTGGTGGCAGAGACAGGGCAACATTTGCAGCTGAAGATCGGTTTTTGATCATTCAGGCCCGTAGGAACCGCTTTGCCACAGCAACCAGCTTCGTAGTGACATTCAGAATGCATCCGGGGTAAATGTTTCGACGCAGACTATCTTGGCAAGGTTGCGCAACGTTGGTTTTTGATTCAGAAGACCATGTATTCGCAGTCTGCTGTCCCAGAACCAACACCAGGCACGATATGAATGGAAAATGGACCATGTTGGATGGACCAGAGCAGATTGGCGACCTGTCCTTTTTACAGATGAGTGAAGGCACTGCCAAGACCACACAGATAGGCATTCTGGGGTTTGGAGAAGACCAGGAGAGCGATTCCATTCAGCCAGCATTGCTGAGCATGACTGCTATGGTGGAGGGTCAATCATGGTCTGGGGCGGATTCATCTGGGATAGACGTACAGAGCCCTGTGTCCTTGAATGTGGTACATTGACTGCACAACGGTATATTGATAGATCCTGGATGTCCATGTCAGATTGTACACAGGTGCAGTGGGTGATAGATTCATTCTGATGAACGATAATGCCCGTCCTCATGTTACACATTCTGTTGGGGAGTAGCGAGGCAGGGATTGAGCATATGGACTGGCCAGCAAGATCCCGACCTCAATCCAATCACACATGCCTGGAATGAGTTGCAGCTTGCAATTTCAGGCCATGCAGTCCAGCCAAGAAGTGTCCAGGAGCTTGGTGCCATGCTGGTCCAAGAATGGAACAACATCCCACAAAGGACCATCAGGAACCTGATTCGGAGCATGAGAAGGCGTTGTCAAGCTGTAATTAACAGTAATGGGCCTCATACTCGATATTGAACCCATACCAGTTCGCTCCGTCAACTTTTTGGCAAATTGAAAAATTTCCTCTTTTACCAATAATATTCATTTCCCATGGTTATCGTATTCAAAAACTAAAAAATAATGTCAAACACAAATAAAATCTTAATTTCTGTACTTAAATCATTAAAAATATAATTAAAAAAAAAATATATACACTTTTTATTACAATATTTCAACTAAAACGTAAAACAGGTAGTTGGATATACTTGGTGCTTAGCAAACTTTGGGTAGTATATATAACATTTAGCAGGCATAACTAGGAAGAATGATGTTGATGCCAATTCTTTTACCTTCCTGGTTTCTACGTTTGTGCCGTAAGCAAAAGTATGGATGACCAGGCCTGGCATATTCAGGAGAGCGATTTATTCGTTCACCTGCTGCTCGCCTTGAAAAAATTAAGGCGGGCGAAAACTAGCCCTCTTGGCCTAAGGAAATAATAATGATTAACATAACAGCCTATTCCTAAAAACCCACCTCTTTTCAAATCTCTACAATGTTAATGGTCTCTGTAAGATGGCCACAGTGAGCCACCCACACCTCCAGGCCTTGCAGAAACTACTCAGAGAGCACCAAGTAAAACGTCAAAGCCCTCTAGGAACCATTCATTATTAGTAAAACTTCATTTTGCCATGTTCAGATTTTGTAAGCTTGAGGAGAGCTAATTGGTCCCCTAGGCCATGCGAGGGGAGCGATTTTTAGCACTCCTGCATGTTTAAGAATGCCAGGCCTGGATGACCAGTTAGGGCTTTTAAGTTTTTGGTTTTGTATGCAAATTTTTTTTTGGGGGGGGGGGGGGAGGGGGTTAAAAATTTGTGTTTGGCCCTGGAAATTAATGAGTTTGCACCTACTAAGTCTGGGCCATTGGTAAGTATTAAAATTTTATATACAAATTACTTTAAATTTATCATTTTCCAAACTGAGAGGCTGATTTGAACCAAATTTGATATAAGGGCCTCTTGGGTCATAAGTACTTAATTTATGCAAAAAAAATTTTTCCTGTCACCCCATGAGTACCGCAGCAGGTAAAAATAGAAAAAAAGGATTGTTTCACCCTGGGTCCATATTTGGGCTCTCTGTGGGAGCCGAATGTTTAAATTAGTGCAGTATGAGGAATATTCTTTAAAAATCTTCTTCTTCAAATCCACCAATCAGAATCCTTTGATATTTGGTATGCAGCATCCTTAGGGGGGTAAGATTCAAGTTTGTTCAAGCCAAGTCCCTGGGTTCATATTTGAACTCACAGTGGGAGCCCAAATTATAACTTAGTTCAATATGAGGAATATTCTTCAAAAATCGTTTTCACATCCACCAGTCAGAAGCTTTTGATATTTCATATACAGTATCCTTAGGGAGGTGAGATATAAGTTTTTGTTAAAGCCAAGTCCCTGGGTTCATATTTGGGCTTCCTATGGGAGCCCGAATTGTACCAAAATTTCTATTTTCCGAAGTTAGAGGCCATATTGAATCAAATTTGATATGAGGGCTTATTGAGTCATAAGTACCTAATTTATGCAGAATTTTTCCCATCGCCCCATGGGAACTGCTGGAGCTAAAAATAGAAAAAATTTAAAACGCCCATATTTCCAAAACTACACTGAGAATTTTTATTTTGTGTGAAGCTTCCTACGTACATATATGGGTAGGTATACGTACTTATGTCCACAATTTCCTTTTGCACACTGCACAGGTCGCATTTATGATCAGATAGCTTTGAAACTTGGTATGCTTGTTTGGGGTGACCTCTAGATGGGCGCTACCAATTTTATTCCATTTCTGTCAAAAAATGTTGCGCTGGCACTTCGAACTTAATTTAGTCAGAGCTCAATATTTCCCTTTGGCTCACCCTACAGGGCACAATCAAATTGCTTTGAAACCTGATATGCTTGTTTGGGGTGACCTCTAGATGTGAGCTATTGATTTTCTTCCATTTCCTTCAAAAAATGTTGCCACTGGCAATGACTTTCGATGAACCTTGTGCAGTTATGCATCATCAATATTTCCCTTTGGCACTCCCTGCTGTGCACATTTATGATCGGATCACTTTGAAACCTGGTGTGCCTGTTTGGGGTGACCTCTAGATGGAAGCTATCCTCTTTCTTCTATTTTTGTCAAAAAATGTTGCAGCTGGCAACGACCTTTAAACTGAGTTTAGTTAGACCTTAATATTTCCCTTTGGCACACCCTACAGAGAACATTTCAGATCGGATTGCATTGAAACCTTGTATGCTTGTTTGTGGTGACCTCTAGATAGGAGCTATTTATTTTCTTCCATGTCCGTCAAAAATGTTGCCATTGGTAACGACCTTTGATGAACTCAGTGCAGTTATGCATCAATATTTTCCTTTGGCACGCCCAGCAAGGCACATTTATGATCGGATCACTTTGAAACTTGGTATGCTTGTTTGTGGTGTCCTCCAAATAGGAAATATTGATTTTCTTCCTTGTCTGTCAAAAAATGTTGCCATTGGCAATGACCTTTGATGAACTTAGTGCAGTTATGCATCAGTATTTCCATTTGAACCACCCTGCAGGACACATTGATGATTGAATTGCTTGGAAACTTGGTGTGCTTATTTGGAGTGACCTGTAGATGGGCGCTATCGATTTTCTTCCATTTCTGTCAAAAAAAGTAGCAATTGGCAATGACCTTTGTTGAACTTCGTAAAAACTTAGTGCAGTTAAGCATCAATATTTCCCTTTGACTCACCCTGCAGGGCACATTTATGATTGGATTGCTTGGAAACTTTGTGTGGTATGCTTGTTTGTGGTGTCCTCCAAATAGGAAATATTGATTTTCTTCCTTGTCTGTCAAAAAATGTTGCCATTGGCAATGACCTTTGATGAACTTAGTGCAGTTATGCATCAGTATTTCCATTTGAACCACCCTGCAGGACACATTGATTATTGAATTGCTTGGAAACTTGGTGTGCTTATTTGGAGTGACCTGTAGATGGGAGCTATCGATTTTCTTCCATTTCCGTCAAAAATAGTAGCAATTGGCAATGACCTTTGTTGAACTTTGTAAAAACTTAGTGCAGTTAAGCATCAATATTTCCCTTTGACTCACCCTGCAGGGCACATTTATGATTGGATTGCTTGGAAAACTTTGTGTGGGGTGACATCTATATGGGAGCTATTGATTTTCTTCTATTTCTGTCAAAAAATGTTGCTGCTGACCTTTGAACTTAGTTTAGTCAGACCTCAATATTTCCCTTTGACTCACCCTTCAGGACACATTTATGATAGGATCACTTTGAAACTTGGTATGTGTGTTTGGGGTTACCTCTAGATGTGAGCTATTGATTTTTTTTTTCATTTCTATAAAAAATTATTGTCGTTTTCACCCGCCTTTGAACTTTCTGCATTTGTGCAGCAACTTATCCCTAGCACTCTCTGCAGGGTATATTTATGAATTTCCGTAAAGATAATAAAAAAACACTGCCACAGGCAATGATCTTCAAACTTAGTGCATTTGTGCGTTAACATCTTCCTTTGGCATGCCTCAGAGGGCACATTCATTATCAGGTTGTTTTGAAACTTTGTATGCTTATGCAAGGTGACAAAGATAGGAGCTATTGATTTTCTTTTCATTTCCATCAAAAACTGTTGCTGTGAGCAACAATCTTTGAATTTATTGCATTTGTGCATCAACATTCTTCTTTGACATGGCCTACAGGACACATTTATTTAAGGATTGTTTTTGAACTTGGTGTGCTCATTAGGTGGGACCTCTAGATAAGAGCTATTGATTAGCATTAATTTCTGTGAAAAAAGTTGTCATTTACAATAACCTCTAAACTTACTGCATTTGTATATCAACATTCTTCCTTTAGCCAGCCTTACAGTTTACATTTAAAAATGCATGAATTACTCTGACGTTGTGCACACACAATGCTGTTATGTTGAAATTTCACCAAATAACATTGGTACCAATGATCTTCAATTTTTTTGCCATTTCTCTTATATCTTACAGTGGCGCCGTAGGGTCCTATAGATTGCCCCGATCACCTATGATCAGACGCGAAGCATCTGCCGCACATGCCGATGGCACGTGTGCATGTAGGGAGGCATTGGGGGGTTCTCCCATCAGAAAAAAATTGATTTCTAGATGCTCTTAGATGGATTCTGGTGGAATTTCGAACATAAAATGCTGACTAATTTCATGATGAAAATGCATGTTCTTTACCTTACAATTCGGACAAATAAACTATAAGACTGCCCCTGACATGTTACCGATGGGGAGGAGATGGTGATTGTCAGTGAATTTATCTTGTTTCGAATTCACTTCTTTGTTTTCAATCAAATGCACCCATAATGGCATGAATAATGAAAACGCCATTGAAAAATAACGGATAGATAACTATCATTTCCGGTACCAGAAATGACGTGAATCGCACTAGTTAATTGAAAATTGTGACTAATGGGTAAGAAATAGGAAAAATGGGACAAAATATCATTTGGATCTGACAATTTCAGCTGCCCATAGTATGTTTAAATCTTTTTGCTAGGATTTTATCAGCTGGCTTCTCAATTTGATTCTAGTTCACATTTGTAGACCTATCTTCTTCAGTAGGCACTGACCCTGTTATTTTGCCCAGGGTAGGCAAGAATCTTATGTAAAACTCATAATTTAATCGATTGTTTTAGTGAACCAAAACCATAACTATTGATCATTTCAGGGAGGAACTATATTTCATGGGTCTGGGTGAACTGGCATAAAACTGCAACTGAATCACGAAACTGTTATCCATATTAAGTACATTAAATTAAATTAAATATTCACATTCATCATGATGACACATCTGAAGTCATACAGTTTTTTTACTACACTGTGTCAAATATGGTGATGTGACAGATGTTGGTCACAACCCGGAAGGGGGCAAATAAATTGGGTGAATAGATAGATGTACGAAACCTTGTCATCTCCCTTGACCTGAGCTACTGGAGTGGTGCGGTAGGATCATTCATTAGAATTTTTACCTCGGGTATAAGTTGGATTTTAGGTAATGGACTACTGAAGGAATAATATCCCTGGGATGAAGGCCCAATAAGAGAATTTTTTAAAGTTCACCATAAAAAGGCGTGATTTCCTTGCTTTTCTCGTCGAAATAAGGTGATAAATTATAGTAGATAGGGTGATAGTGGTGTATATATATGATTGTCAAAAAATTTGGTGGCGGGAAAAAGTGGGGGGGGGGGGGGGATGGCACGGTGCCTATGTCTTACCAAGTTCAATTTTGTCAAGTTGAGCTGCAGTGTCATTGACACTTTCATTTAACACTGTCAGTAATGGGAAAAACATTCAAGAATGTTCTTCTCCCATGCCACTGCTCCAAAGGCTTTCATATTTCACATATAACATCTTTGGAAGATTCATTCACATGTTTGTTGAAATGAAATAAATATTCTTTAAAAATTTCCTTCTTCAGTAGCCCAAATGTTTAAATTAGAGCAGTATGAGGAATATTCTTTAAAAATCTTCTTTTTCAGATCCATCAATCAGAATCTTTTGATATTTGGTATGCAGCATCCTTAGGGGGTTGAAATTCAAGTTTGCTCAAGCTAAGTCCCTGGGCTCATATTTGGGCTCCCAGTGGGAGCCTGAATTATAACTTAGTTCAATAGGAGTGATATTCTTTTAAAAAAAATTTTCTTCAGATCAAGTAATCATAATCTTTTGATATTTGGTATACAGCATTCTTAGGGAGGTGAGATTTAAGTTTGTTCAAGCCAAGTCCCTGGGTTCATATTTGGGCTCCCTATGGGAGCCCAAATTATAACTTAGTTCAATATGAGGAATATTCTTTAAAAATTAACTTTTTTTTCTTGATCCTCCGGTCAGAATCTTATGATATTTGGTATAAGCTTTTTTTAGAAGGGGCAGATGCAACTTGTTCAAATAAATCCCCTGGGTTGTTATTTAGGCTACCATGTCAAGTGAGCATCCTCAGGCACTCTGTGGCCTCTTGTCTTTTGATATAGTCTCAGATTTGCCCCCAATGCTTATTGACAAAAGATCACCTTTTGAAAATATAATTATCACTTGCTGATTGTCTGCATATTCTTACCATTGTTTCCTTATTCACCATTTATATAAGGAATGATTGCTTGTTTCTGTCTATTTCTTATGCCCATTTACACAGTTTGACCTTTGTTTTTTGGGGTTCGCAACTCAAGAAATAGACAGAAACAAACGATCATTCCTTATAATTTAATAATAAACTTGAGGGGCAATAAATTTAAACACTCTCTACTTTGCAGAGTTAAAATAAAAACCAGGTCATATCATGCTTTCTAGTGATAACTGAATAAAAAGGCATAGTTTTCTAAACTTCTATTTGAAATAACGATTCATTTCACTGAAACATGCTCTTGTGTCATTAAAGATTTTGTTGACCAATGAATTACGTAAGGTAAAAGGAATGTCATAGGCCACATCCACACAAAACTTCAATCTCCTTTTCAAATTGACAGGAGGGTGCTGTCATTCAAAGCAACACTGAGTTAAATTTAATTCTGATTCTGACCATATCCTGAGAAATTGAAAACACAGTTTGTAAATGTGGAATTCGATATAAACCCAGATGACATGAAGTTGGTTGAACTTTGTATCAGAAAGAAATCATTCAGGCTATTTGGAAATTGGAAAGTTTTTCTCATGAGTTTCGTTTGGGGATTATTATGACTGGCCATTGTTTACATTTGATTTGGGTAAAACGATGAATACAGACGATCACCTATTGTGTATAAGCAATTGAACATGGAATGAAAAGCATGATGAGGATTTCATTGTTTATTAAATTTTATTTTGAATCTTTTTAATATGATGAGATAAATATTAATTACTTTTCATGTTGAAACAAAATGAGTGTGCGGGGGTTCTTTTTATTCACACTGTGTAACATAATTTTCAAGACAGATATTGAGGGCTCGAATTAAGGTGGGTCCAAATGCTTTTTTTTTTGTTCATTGTATTATAAAGTTAGGAAAAGAAAACAAAAGAAATACTTTAGTTAATCATTTTGCCTGAAAATGCATGAACAGAAAAAGGTTTAATATAAGAAAATAAAGAAATTGTTTTTTACAACTTACAAATTATAATAATCAGCATTATATATCTTCAGGCCACAATACAGTCTCTATAAAAGACTGAATGAAATAAATCACCCGAAAGCTCTCAGGCAAAGATCCCGAGGATAGGTCTTTATCACTGAATACATCAAGGTCAAAACATAACCCATCAGTTTAATTTGTCCTTGAACACCAATAAACAAACATGAATACATCAAGCACTTTATCAGTTACAAGTTAAAATTAAAGATGGGGTGAGTTCCCCTTCTAGAGACTAGAGGCATTGTCTGCACATGTATACATATAATCCAGTGATAAACTGTTGGACTTCTATGCTTAAGGGTCCCGAGTTTGATCCTCATCTAGGACAACCCACATCGTGTCCTTGGGCAAGGCACTTTATCCCAGTTGACTACATGAGGCACGATGACGCTGTGTACTAAGGTGTACTGCACGTTGATGGTGCAGATGTCTTCTACCCCTGTAACTCTGCTAGAGTGAAGCTTGAACAGTGTTAGAATGTTGAGGAGTTGACAGTTGCTCGTCGATGCTCAGTGGTTTTCTCCGGGTACTCCGGAATGCTCCACCCGTAAAACTTTCACTGTCATGATTAGCCATTGTGCATAAGTATGCGACCTTAAACACCAATAAATAAATACAAACAATCTTCATTGTCCGATTTAATTAATCAAATGTAGAAGACAGTTTTTATATCTTCATCATTGGTCTGTTAGGAGACAGTTTTTATATCTTCATCATTGGTCTGTACAATTTTAAGTTTTTATACATCTGCTCATATTAGTGAGGTGTATTATGGTATGGCAATGTCCGTCCATCCATCCATTTGTTTGTCCATCTGTTAACTTTTGTTTGTCCATGAGATAACTTGAAAACAATACATCCAACAGATACTGTCTCTTTATGGTTGATTAGTCATGACTATAGACCCAACAGATACTGCTTTTTTATGGCTAATTAAGCATGGGTCCTTTCGATAACCAGCATTGTGGCATATCCAATATGGCCACCATGGCAGCCATCTTGGATTTTTAGGGACTATTGATTGTCCATGTGATAATCCAACAGATACTGTTTTTTATGGTTGTTTAGTCATGACTAGAGGATGGCTCCTTTCGATAACCAGCATCAGTGTCCATCCATCTCTCTGTCTCTGTCCATCCACCTGTTAACTTTTATTTGCCCATGCAATAATTTGAAAACAATACATCCAACAGATACTGTTTTTTTTATGGTTGATTAGTCATGACTAGAGGATGGTTCCTTTCGCTAACCTTCATTCTGTCATATCCAATTTGTCCACCTGCCAGCCATCTTGGATTTTCAGGGGCTTTTGATTGTCCAAGCGATAACTTGAAAACTATTGATCCAACAGATACTGCTTTTTTATGGTTGATTAAGCATGACTAGAGGATGGTTCCTTTCCAATAAGCAGCATTCTGGCATATCCAAATATGGCCACCATGGCAGCCATCTGGGACTTTTGTTGACTTTTGATTCTCCTCGCAATAACTTGAAAACAATATATTCAACTTTAATGGGTCGTAAGCCAGGAATCTACAATTATTTTTGAAGTAATTATTGACCTTTTGTTCAATTAAAAATTTCTACACAAGTGCAGTTTCTTCATAGGTGGCCGTATATTGACCACCGCCTGGCGGTGCACTTGTTCATTTTGGTATTCCAGTGCAGCCCCTTAAATTGAAAAACTGTCGTAATTGAATATGTCTTCAAAACACAAAACCATTTACCATACCTTCAATACTGAATTTGACCTTCTGTAGGTTATAGAGTAAACTATTGTTAACTGAATAAAAAAATCTTATAATCTGTTAAGAAATTACTCTGACAGTCATCAAATTTGTCTTGTTTACAGACCTATTTGGTCTCAGTCCATCCAATACAGTCCTTTAACCCTTAAGGGCCAAGAGATTTTTACATATTTGTGTTACACTTTGACAGTCTACATCCTGTAACTTTACTGTAATTTTTTTTGGCAAGTCTTGGCTGCCTATACGGGCAGCCAAGCAAGACTTTTCTAAAAACAACTACCAAGGTGTTTAGAATGTAATTTCTGAGTTAATCCCACCCAAACCTGTTCTGTTGCAAAAAAATGTGATCAAAGTCGGAAATTTCACTGCTGAAAATGTTGGATACATTGGATTATCCACATAACAGTATAATGAGTTAAATTTCTAATTACCACCCCCCCCCACACCCCCACACCCACCCTGGGTGAACCCAAGGAAGTGTAGCAGTTCTTGATTACTGTGGTAAACCAGCTCTGTTTCACTTGTAAAATACGACCCGGTCTCAAATGCTTGGGGTGAGAGTCCTCTGAAATAGGCAACATAGGGTATAAATGATTGACAGGCCTTGACTTTATCTCCATGTTGTGGTCATGATTAGCCATTGTGCAGAAGTAAGTCACTTTAAACACCAATAAATAAATAAATAAATTTCTTATTCTAAATATTTTCAGGACTACTTTGTGTATAAGCAGCCCCCCCCCCACACCTAAAAAACAGACCCCCTCCCAAACCCCCTCCACCCAACAATAATTCCTCCCAATCTGCATCTTTTGATGATGTGAAAGATGTTATGCCACAGTGTAACAGCTTTCACTTGCATGAAAAATAGTAATACTTTGTTCAGTAAAAGACTATTCAAAAAAAGTAGTGGATATCCAAACTGATGTTGATATTTCTGAAAATGGTATTGGATATGCGTGATTGGACACATCAATATGTTACCAAGTTTAGTGTGGATCATGAATGTCACTGGCCCACAAAAACTTTGTGCAGGTTTTTCGCACGAGCACCGTGTTAATGTGTGTGGGGTACGTTTTGAAATTTTTATTTGTATTGGACCATTTTTTTCGGACGTCTCATTGTTCTTTTCTTGGTATAAACTCATTCATCAATAGTTTCTGGTCGAAACGTAACATTTCAAACTTACTCCCATGACAGGTCATAAAACATGTTTCAGAAGAAGGAAACAATTTTTTTTTCCATCATGAAAGGGGAAAAAGATTTTAAATAGAGTAGATTAGCAAAGCATGTACACCTCCTTTATCTCATAAGTTCATAATTTGTAGTAGTCTATTTTTCGTTACAACATTATTTTATAGCTTTTTTTTTAACAGGTGGAAGGATTGAGGGTCAAACTGGTGAAGAAGCATGCAAGGTAGGATTATTTCTCTTCAGTTATCAATTTTTTTTCCAGTTTAGCATACTTTTTAATTTTTGAAAAATATAAAAGGTGCTGAAGTCTAATTGTAATATACTGCCTCAAGGTCTTGCTTCTGTGATGTCGTGATTTTTGGTGAAAAAGATGTTTCTCTAATCAGTCATGAATGGATATGAAATTTCTCAACTGAGTTGACTAAAATCTATCAAAATTGAGTTTTACCAAGGCGATGATAAATTTTACAGACAACTATCACCTTCAGCAGTCTGTTGCTTGACACCGTATTGTGTAAAAGCACTTCATTCATGTCATAACATTACTCAGATATATAAGAACCAATCAGATTCATTCTTACCTGATGTTCTCACACATAGGCCTGATACTATGCATGGTGTACCTAGCATATTTCTGAATGTCTGTATTGTATTGTGTAACATTGAATATATCTAGTAATCGTGGTATAAAAATAATTGTACTCTACATAAATGAATATTATATAATTGAAAACCCCTGTCAACTTCACTAATATTAATCCAGCTTTAACTCCTTGCATGCTGCTGGTGTATATTCCTGCCCAGGACCTGAAATTTCTTGTTTTTGAAATAAGTATATTTGGGGCACATTTAACAAAATTTCCACTATAAATTGAATGGACTTCTTGACCAATGATTTCTGGAGTTAAATTTAGATGAATTTTTTATCAAATCTAGTTGTGGCTGCTTCACAGTAGCCATGACTGGATTTGATGAAAAAATACTCAGCGGGTTAAGAGTTAGTCCATTTACCCTTTACATTGAGTAGAGATTTCTCCTGGTAATTATAAATTTTAAAAGAGGAAGTCCTTGTCGACCAAATGCAAACTTTTTTTTATCTTTTACAGTCTTTTTTGTGTAACCTTTACCTGACATGAGTGAAAGACAAGATTTGCAAAAAAAATTCTTGAATGACAAAACATTTTTTTTATCCCCCCCCCCCCCCCCCCCCGCAAACATAGTTGTGGGGGGGAGGGGGTATATAGGAATCACCCTGTCCATCCATCTGTCCATCCTTATAAGCGCAACTCCTCCTAAACCGTTTGAAGAATTTTCATGAAACTTTACACAATGGAAGAACTCCATATGAAGATGTGCATGAAGCAATATAATTCCGTTCTGACATTTCCAAAGGGAGATAATCTAACTTATACATTTCAGGTGCGGGGGGTATCACTTTGTGAGCTTGCTTACAGTACATCTAGTTTACCTAGAAAACCACTTCTGGAATGTGCTCATGGAGCTTATTGCCCCAACCGTGTAGTGGGTATTGTCTGTCCATCTCTCCATGTTATCATATTTATTTATTTATTGGGGTTTAATGGCACTTCTTATAGCCAGGGTCACCTCGTGTCAGACAGTTTTATGTGTGGAAGAAGCCAGGGTCCCCATAGAGAACCACTGAGCTGTGGCGAGCAACTGTCAGACTCGCCAACATACTACTCCATACAAGCAGGGCTAGCATTGGTTATCAAACTTTGATATCATATGCACTGGGTAAAGGGTTAAAGGAATTAATTCTGATGATGGTCAGTTTTTCTACTGAGAACTGTTGCACCAGTCTTAAGTCATTGTGTTAACGGCTAAGTTCACACTACCCTTCTATTGCTTCTGGTCATGTTTTGTCTGCCAGTATGGGCAGCCAAGTCCTGACTAGAAGTCACTGCAAAGCAGCTGGGCTTAGCCTTTCATGCAAGGGTAACAGTTAGAAAAATTAATAAAACTACACAATCTTACTTGTTTGTTCAGTCTTTTACCAGTTTGAAAGGGTTAACACATTTCATCCAGATTGTGACAAAGTGACATAGCTCAATTTTTATCCTCCACCCAAACAAAGTTTGGGATGGGGGATATAAGAAATGGTTCCGTCAATCCAGATATGTGGGCATCCATCCATACATTTTGTGAACATCATAACCATCTCTGTCAAATGGTACTCATTCCACATAAGTCGAGTTTACTAAATTGTATATCTTTTAATTGAATAATCCTTGTATATAACTTAAAGACACCAAAGCATTTACCATACCATCAGTACAAATGTTAATTGCATATTGGTTATAAACCCCTGTTAACCCTTTACCCAACGTAACGGCCAAAACCGGCCAGCGCTATTCTCAAAAATCGCCAATTAATTTTCATGATTTTTTCATTTATTGTCTCTAAAACATAGGTTATGACCCCTCATTGGAACTAGCTCGTCGAGCTCGTTCCTATGAGGGGTCATAACCTATGTTTTGGAGACAAAAAATGAATAAAATTTGTTACTCAAGAATTTTTTTTGCAAGTGTTGTCTGCTTTTCATGTTAGGTAAAGGGTTAATTGAATAAACATCTTGCAATATATAAAATAATGACTCTGATATCTATTGAATTCCGCTGTTTTATAAACATTTTTGGCCTCAACACATCCAATATAGGCAAATCAAGGATATTATAATATTAGAATGTTCCTTTTCATGTTTTATCAGTCGGTAGTACCTGAGTTTGTGTGATTTCTGAAATCAAACCTGAAGCAGCAAAGCTGCGGAAGGTTTTATTTCAGAAATCACACAAACTCAGGTACTGTCGACCGATAGAACATGAAAAGAAACGTTCTAATTATTTCATTATGCCGAACAACAAATAGCTTTCATTGTTAAGCGTTAACTGCAACAAGCCATCAATCTTGTAATAACAATGTAGTCGAATCCAAAAACAGGACATCATTTTGAACAATGAATGATGTCTCTTCAGGAGTTTCTAGATCACCAAATTCGAAAATGACTTGTCACAAGTGCCGTCGCTTTGGGAGTTTCTGTTTCACCAAATGCCAGTGTTTACAGCTGCATCATGCTGTTCATGTTATAATTCCTTATTAATGCTTGTGTGATAAGTGGCATAATGGAATATAAATTCATGGCTTTGGACGACGACAGTTGTTAGAATTAAGCGGAGAGAAACAATTTATTTTGAACTTGAGGCGAAGGCTCAGTGAGGTCGAGGAGTACTAAACTTGTGGAAATATAATTGATTGAAGTCATAACTCATATTCAGGATTCACTGATAGATAGATAGATATTTATTTCAACAGTATAAACAGAAACATTACAAGTATGATTCAAAGTTGTACAAACATCACTTATCTGTTTACACCGTAGGGAGATTACATAACCAGATTGATTGTCTACCTGTAATCCCCCCAAATATACAATTCTACATCCAGCATCGCATGGTGTTTACAACTTGTATTGGTATTACCAATTAAGCCCCAGAGTGGAGTTCACAACTTGGTGACCGAATCATATTTTCCCAATATGACGAGGGTACCAGAACGAAGTTATGTCAAACGTGTTTATAATATCACTGATTATTTTATCTAGGCCTGTGGGTCCTAATATCGTTGCGGCAGTCAGGACAGTAGGGATTGTCGCACTGCACATCTTCATTATAATTAGTTAATAATTTGTCCGTTAAGGCCTTTTTGAATTGGTTTCTATTGGTTATTTGCCTAATGGAATCATCCAGCTTATTCCAAAGTTTTGGAAACGCGTATATAGGTAGCTTGTCCAAGGTTTTTATTCGAGACCTACTAACATGCAGCATGTCAGACTGTCTTGTTGTCATGTGTTGATGATCTGTGCGCACAGTAAAGAAATCAGCGAAAGATTTGGGAAGTAGGCCATTTTTCCAGTCGAAAACAAAGAGACATGCGTGCAACGTGAATAAGTTTGTGACTTTCAAAATCTTGTTCCCGGAAAATAATGGATCCGTATGAGAATTATATTTTTTATTGTTGATGATACGGTTAGAGCGCTTCTGTACTTTCAGAAGTTTGTTAACCCCTTTAGAATTTCCCCATATATGGATACCATAGAGGAGATGACACTGAACAAGTGCGTGATACAGAGTTTTCAGAACAGAGTGAGGCAAGGTTTTTTTTGACTCAGTTCAACGAGTAATTCGCCCAAGATATTTTAGAACAAACTTTTGAAATATGAGTGTCATAGGATAGATTTTCGTCGATATAGATGCCAAGAAACTTTAGGGATTTTTCTTCTTCGAGAGGTCCGACATGAGAGATATTTTTATCATCAATGCAGACATTCATCTGTTTATGGGAGTTTCTCCGTGTAGAAGGGTTAATTATCATATATTTTGTTTTATTGGTGTTAAGTGCAAGCTGACTAGCTGAACACCAAGCATATAGTTTTGTTAGTTCATTATTGAATTACTCTTCTGGATACTCATGGGATAGCGAGTCATGTTCCATCGTATCATCAGCAAACGAAAGAACCTTCAACGACGTTGACTCAGCTATGTCGTTTATGTATAACAGGAATAGAACAGGTCCAAGTATTGAACCCTGAGGAACGCCACAGGTGACTGAGGCAGCATCAGACTTTTGTTTACCATAAGTCATGTATTGTGATCGCCCTATCAGGTAATTTCTAAACCAATTGTTACATATTCCCCTGAAGCCGTATTTTTCCAGTTTGGTCAACAAGATTTCGTGGTTTATTGTGTCGAATGCTTTAGATAAATCAAGAAAGGCTGCTAAGGTTACGTTCTTACTATCTCTGTTGCTTTCGAGTCCAACGCTTTTTAGTAGTTGCAATACAGTGTGTACGGTTGAGTGTTTTTTCCTAAAACCGTATTGGTTTTGATACAAAATATCGTACTTATTTAGGAATTTCACAATCCTATTACACATAAGTTTTTCCAATACTTTGGAAAATACGGGTAAAATACTTATGGGTCTGTAATTGTTGAAACAGTGTTCGTTGCCAGCTTTAAAGATGGGGATTACTTTTGCTACTTTAATTTTATCCGGAATTATGCCTTTGGTAAATGAGTTGTTGATAACGTGAGTTAACAGTGAGGCTACATAGTCTATGGTCAATTTGAATAAATTGGTTGAAATTTCATCGCAATCTTCACTATTTTTAGATTTAAATGAATTCGAAACATTTATAATTTCCTGCTCGCTTGTTGGAGTGATGAAGAAATTTCGTTCGACACTGTTGCGCATGTATTCAAGGAAATGTTTAGATGGTGTTGCTATAGTTTCACTAGTATGTTTGCCGATATTGGAAAAAAAGGTATTAAATGTCTGGGCGATTTCGGGGGAAGAATCAATTTTCATGTTGTCTTCTGTGACAAAGAATGTCGGCAGTGTCGCCGTTCGTTTAGTTTTGTTTATGGATTCATTTAGTATTTGCCAACACTTCCGTAAGCTGTTCTGGTTTTCCATCTGTATTTTTCTATAATAGCTTGTTTTACATTGCTTTTTGATCTTATTAAATATTCAACAATAATTTTTGTAATTTTTTATGTTTTGTTCAGTTGGAGACCTCAATTTTTTGCAGTAAAATTTGTGTTTATTATTGGAAGACACAAGGAGGCCTTTAGTCATCCATGGATTTCGTTTCACTAGTCTTTTCGGTGGCGAACTACGCAGGATGGGAAATGCCTTATTGTATGCGAGCTTGTACATTTCGATAAACTTATCATATGCTAGATTTGGGCAATCAGTTTCGTAAACGCCTGAGAAGTCGCATTGCGCAAGATACGTTTTAAAAAGTTCAATTGTGCCGCAGTTAATTTTACGTTTGTTTGATACGGGCGCTTCCCATTTTTGTTTGGAGAGGGAATCTATAGCGAAAGTCCTGAAGTGATCTGAAACATCTGTAATAATTATGCCTGAGCTGGATTTGGGTGATGTACTATTCGAGAAAATGTGATCGATCAGTGTCGCTGAATGGCTTGTTACCCTGGTGGGTTTAGTGATGTGCGGCAAGAAACCATGACTTGTTAGTGTGTTCAGATATTCACTAGTTTTTGTGTGTATGCCACATTTTAACAAATCAATGTTGAAATCCCCCAAAAGATATGTCCGCTTGTTTTCATCATTCAATTTGTCAGTGATCTCACTCATTTTTTCGAGGAATACATCAATATCAGCTTTGGGCTGCGTGTTAGGTCTGTAAATTACTCCTACTAATTTCGGAGACTTTTTTGTCAGGACTTCAATAAAAAGAGATTCAATTACATGGGGGACAAATACGGATAAATCCTGTCGCACCCTGTACTCAAGTCCCTCCCTGATGTATAATCCTACCCCTCCATGACCATCATCGCCATCAGGTCTTGAGTGTTTCAGTAGCTGCTGGTAGCCATCTAGATGGAAGGAGCACCCAGGAGGAATATGGAAAAGCTCAGAGAGACCGATGATGTCGAAACTATTTTTAAGACTTTGGATATCACATAATAACTCTTGCAGTGGTTCCCAGTGTGCTTTAAGACTTTGACAGTTCAAATGGAATAATGAAAAATTTTCATGATTATTATCGAGGATTGGGGGTATCTCTTGGGGTAAAAAATATTTACATTCACCACTAACAACTTCGAGGCGGAAGTCATCTGGGTCTGAGAAGTCATTTCCTCTTATTATATAACGAAAATCGTAGTTCACGTTGTTCTGGATCTCATCCAATGAAATGTTACCCGCCATTATCCCAATTCTGGTCACCAAGTTGGCTCATCATGAAAACGTTTCGAATCCTGTAATAGCGAAATGCGACACTGAAGTGGTGAACAACATGTGAGTTTTTAATATTTCTGATTCTTTTGAATTCATTGTTTGCAGTTAAAATTGAAAACACACCCACTGAAGATGATATATTTGTTGGTAAGTTTGTATCTATCGGTGATGAAAAAAGTTAAACGGACACAACGCCAGCGTTTGGTGTTGAGAAATTCCAATCAGGGTGTGCATAATCGATGCTGATTAATGGAAGTGGACCTTACATTTTCTTCGTTCTCTTGTCTCCAGGGAAGAACATTCCGATTGTACCCGTGTTTTGCCCCAAAACTCCAGTATTATGACTTTTAGAAGGTGTCAAATTAACCAATCACAGCTGATGTTACAAACGTGAGGCATAATAACATACAATATATGCTTATTTTTTTATCAGAAGAATAGAAAATACTCCAGTTGCTGCTCATTGTATTCTACTGTAAATTGAATATTTTTGTCTGTCAAAGTGGCTATTCAATTTACAGGATTTCTCTGTTTTGTATTATCAGTACCAAGCAAATTTTTCAAAATAGAAATGTGCTCAGATAACCGAAACTTCCTTCGGATTTGTTTTAGCAAGTGAGAACAGAGCTTCGATGAGCACCCCAGAAAACAGAGGCTTAGCTTCTTCAGTTCCTTCCATCAGATCAAAGATACTCTAGATGGGCAATATAGCAAAGAACCAAACCGATACCGATAACACGGGGATACCAGAAAAATGCATCGACCCAATCATTGAATACCAAAACCATCTATATTTTCAAATTTTTCTACATTTTCCTATATTCGCAATTTATAAGACCTTATTGCATGATAGCACCCAATCATTGAATACCAAAACCATCTATAATTTCAAATTTTCCTACCTTCATGATTTATAAGGCCTTATTGCTTGATAGCAGTTGAAGTGACTGTGTTCATTTTCAAGAAAGAAATGTCTGATTTTCGTGGGTCTGTGCAGTTGTTCTGAATTCCCACTCGACTGCAATCTGTACATGTCCAGTTTTTAAGAAGTGATTTCTAGTCAAGACTTAGCTGCCTTAACAGACAATTAAGGTCCTCATATTAGGAGGCTCCTAATGATGGTATGTCAAGGGCTCATGCTTGGAAATCGCAAAAACTTGAAATAGGCATTTAAAGGTGTGTTCATAACAAGTTACAGAAGTATTGTAGATATGCTTATTCTGTGTCTTTGAATTCTCCTATGGTTGTATTAGCAAAGCTCATCAAGTCAGATACTGAATACCAAACAAATACCATGCAATATTCCCCTTAAAAACCTGAAACCGATGCCAAACTCAAAACTTTCAATACAGCCCATCTCTGAAAGATACATGGTGATTTAATACATTGTTGAGATGGGCATAGATAATCTTTCCAAACAGTGTCTTTTAACTCATTTTTATTTCATGAACACTAAATTTTGTCATCATTATAAAATCAAAGTTCTGGAATAGTATTGAATACCAAGGTCTGTTCAAAATTAATGTAAACTCTTTTGTTATTTGTCTAAGGCCTAGTAAGGCAGGGAGACAAATGAATAATTGATTTCTTCACTTCTTTTACTGCATCAAGTAAATGAAACAATTGTGCGCCCATTTAGTACAAACCTGACAAACGAAGAGAAACTTTTTTTCAAGATTACATTCCACCTCCTCCCTTCGTCCAAAAAAAAAAGAAAACCCAAAGTGTTCATTATCTTTTTAAGCTTAGTTGTTATACCACCCACTTGAAAAGTGGGTGGTATATAGTGTTCAGTATGTCTATCTGTCCGTCCGTTATGCTTTAGGGGGGAACACACTTGCTATCCGCTACTCCTCCAAAACCAGTGGATGGATTTTGTTGAAACTCTCAGACATTCTTTTACATACATTGAAGATGTGTACCCCCTATTTTGTTTTCAGCTATTTTCATTTTTACAGTTTCCCATATTGAAAAATGAACTTTGTCAAATTCAATTGACATTCTGTACAGATCTGCTATCCGCAACTCCTCTTAAACCGTTGAACAGATTTCATTGAAATTTTCAGACATTCTTTTACATACATTGAAGATGTGCACTTCCTATTTTCTTTTCAGATATTTTCATATTTACAGTTCCCTATATTCAAAAATGGTCTTTGTCAATTCAGGTTTTAGTAGGGAGGGGTATAGATCTGCTATCCAGACCTGTTAACCTCTGAAGATGACTGTCAGTGAGATTTTGATGAGCTCTCAGTGAGATTTGGATGCTTGTCAGTGAGATTTTTGCGCGCGGCCAATACATCAATATTTTCCTTGTTATGCTTCCCATGGCCCCACCCGGGCACCCCCCCCCCCCCCCAACTCAAATGCGTTATATTTCATTTTAATAATTTATTTTAACACTTTTAATGGTATTTGTCAATAAAAGCATACAAATATGGATGTCACTGGTCCATTTGTCAGTAAAAGCATACAAATATGGATGTCACCCTCCCCCCCCCCCCCCCCCCCCCTGACACACACACAAATGTGAGTGGATGCCTATCTAGCCTTTGCCTATACCAACCCCAACCCCCCCCAACCCCCCCCCCCCCCCCCCCCCCCCCTCAGTCCAGCCATTTTTCCTTGCTCATACCAGCCCATCCCGGTGCTTCAATACATGGAGGCTGAAACATCTTGGGACGAAACGTCCCAGGACCAAAACGTTCAAGAACCAACACAAGCATTCCTTCTCCGTTCATGCCATTTATTCATGTAAATTCATTGTTCAATCTGTACATTTTTAGTGAGAAAATATTCATTCTTATTATCATTTGACTGGTTTTATTGTACAATAAAAATTACTCAATGCTAACAACAATACATATCGTTTTGTTTAAAAAAAAACACCTGTTGTTGCCGATACAATGAAGTTGTGTGTGATTGTGGTTATTTCATTTTTGTTTTTTATTAAAAAAAATGTTTGAACTGTGTTTTGTATTACTCACGTTACAGAAGGTGCCCTCAGTATTCATAACTCCCATTGTGAAAAAAACAAACAAAATAATCCGCTTGGTTCAAAATGAAGACAAAATACTCTGCTGGACATGATTGTTCTGAATCTGTTTGTATATAAGTGAGGGGAGATAACTTAATTCATGTGATATCTCACAACAGAATTTTTTCTGTTTTCAACAAACTTTCATTTATATTATTTTTTTTACACAAAACGGATAAATTTGGTATGAACCATAACAATAGTATATATAATAGGTCAGCTGAAGTTAATTATACTTGAGAGATTATGTTTTTATTTAATTTATATTTCGGGTTTATATATTTTGATTTCACGTAACCACGACAATATGAGAATATATTTGGCATACAATGCATTTGATAAAAACACATGGGCTTGCTTCATAAATAAACAAACTAGATTTAAACTGACTACCCTGGTGCACATAATGTGTTCCCATTGTTGTAAACAATACGTCTCTCCCTTGTTTTGTTTTCAAAACAGTCTTTCATGTAGCATGGATCAAACTGGATATTAAAACTCGGGGGTATTAATTCATATTTACTTTTGAGCAGCTATTTTTGCAGGGATGACATCAGGTAATACTAATAATCTGGTCTTCTTCCTGGGTCCAAAAACCTTGGGGCAAAACGTCCCAGTCCAGCATGGCTTTACAAAAGTAACGTCTTTAAAAGTAGATTATAATACATTTGTTTTCGAAATGCTACTTTTGATTTCCATGACTTTCCATCAACAACATGAGAATTCATGCTCACAATTCTCGGAACTCAGAATTGGTAAAACTCAATGTGTATCTTTGATAAATTATTGTTTCCAACAAGTATTCTGCGTCATAAATTTATATATCATGACCAACTTGACAACTTGTTTAATTTTCAAAATAGAACAGGACAACTATTTTGAAAAGTGTCAAATCAGGAGAAAGTAGGATGTGACCGTGAGTTGGTGCCTCAAACCGGGAGACTCATGGTGAAACCAGGAGAGTTAACAGGTCTCCTGCTATCCGCTACTCCTCTTAAACCATTGAACAATCTCCAATTGAACCCTCAGACATTCTTTTACATACACTGAAGATGTGCACCTCCTATTTTTCTTTCAGATATTTTCATATTCCAACATACGTCCGTCCGTCTGTCCATCCATTATTCTATAGGGGTGTTATGCTTTGGGGGGTGGGGGTACACATCAACTATCCGCAACTCCTCTTAAACCAGTGAACACATTTCATTGAAACTCTCAGACCTTCTTTTACATACATTGAAGATGTGCACCTCCTATTTTGTTTTCAGATATTTTCATATTTACAGTTCCCCATATTCAAAAATTGTCTTTGTCAATTCAGGTTTTAGTAGGGAGGGGTATAGACCTGCTATCTGCTACTCCTCTTAAACCATTGAACAAACTCCATTGGAACTCTCAGACCTTCTTCTACATACATTGAAGATGTGCACCTCCTATTTTTCTTTCAGATATTTTTATATTTTGATGTCCATCCGTCCGACTGTCCATTACGCTTTAGGGGTGTACACGTCTGCTATCCGTAACTCCTCTTAAACCAGTGAACGGATTCCATTGAAACACTAAGACATTCTTTTACATACATTGAAGATGTGCACCCCCTATTTTGTTTTCAGATATTTTCATTTCTACAGTTTCCCATATTGAAAAATGAACTTTGTCAAATTCAGTTGACATTCTGTACAGATCTGCTATCCGCAACTCCTCTTAAACCATTGAATGGATTTCATTGAAACTTTCAGACATTCTTTTACATATATTGAAGATGTGCACCTCCTATTTTGTTTTCAGATATTTTCATTTTTAGGGTTTTCCATATTTAAAAATGGGCTTTGTCCATTCAAGCTTCTGTGGGGGAGGGGGGGGGGGTTGTTGACATCTGCTATCCGCCATACCTTTAAAACTAGTGAATGGATTTCAATGAAACATTCTTTTACATACAGTGAAGATGTGTACCTTCTATTTTGTTTTCAGATATTTTAAATTTTACAGTTTGACATATTGAAAAATGGGCTTTGTCCATTCAAGCTTTGGGGTGGAGGTGTGTGTGTGTGTGTGGGGGGGGGGGGGGGGGGTGTCATTGTTTGTGCTGTCTACATTAAACACACTTTTGCTGTTATAAAATGTTTCTTGGTTGGAGTGGGTGGTATTATTTTGTGAGCAGTTCTCACAGTTTTTCTAGTTTTACAATTATTGGCTCACTGGGTATACAATTCATATTAACACCTCTGTTTTGCTCAATAGTGGGGGGTATGTGAGACCTCCAGAATGGGAATTTTGTCGTCTCACTCTTCTGAAATGCTGCAAGAAAATACCATTTTCATGAGACTTATTTATGCACCTTTTGTCATTACAGATGTTACAGTGCCCACATGGTCAAATTTGCAAGTATAACAAAGTTATATGTATAACAGAACCGTGTCTCGTATCTGCTTATTGTGAAGGTGAGATTCAGTAGTGTGATCATGATAACATCCTTCTTATCAACCTACCTTACAATTGTTTACTACAGGCTTGCTTGGAAAATATACTCTCTCTTTTGATCTTTCCCAGTGATTTGGGAAAGAAAAGTGGTGCAAAAGCACCAAGAAAAAAAAATAAGCCAAAACTGGGCCGAGCACCATCGGCGCACACCCAGTAGGGGATGCTCTTCTCTTAGTACAAATCCACGACTTCCGGAACCAGTGCACAAGCAGTAACTAATGAATAATTCTTTTTTCGTCCGCCCATGTGGCAGGACATCCATTTTGCATTGAGAAACAGTGATAATTCATCTCGTTGATAATGGTTACCTGTGACTGGAATTATGGATCTGAATATCGTATGATAACAGGACTGTGTTTTATATATTCTCGTTATTATTTTCAAACACATTTTCATTGTATTTTATATATTCTACATTTTCGCGCGCGACTTTCGCGTACTGTGCGGTTCGAACATAAACGTTTCGGTTGATAAATTTTCAATGGTGGGGGGGGGGGGTGGGGGGCTGTATGGACAGGATTTCTTCTCTCTGTTGAGGGCAGAATTTCTGTTTTTTGGGTCCCTGTCGTCCGTCTGGGTTCGGTTGTGTTCCCGCCAGTCCTTTTTCTGCCACCTTTCTCTTGTAGTTGGGGGTGTTCTTCTACTTTCTACATCTGTTGAGTTCACCTTTTTTTAGCTCACCTGAGCA